>CM021732.1:118151533-118162325 GCA_011075105.1 Heteronetta atricapilla
CTTTCTTTCTTTCTTTCTTTCTTTCTTTCTTTCTTTCTTTCTTTCTTTTTCTTTCTTTTTCCTTGTTCAGTTAACGCTTCTCTGCTTATTTTTTTGTGAGCTTTTCTTTCCAATTGTACCAGCGATCTGCTAAATATAACCAACAATGTTGAAACTCTCTGAAAATTCACATGGAAATTTATCTCCCATCTCAGATTTCCTTCTGGGAAAATGCAAAAACCAACCAACCAACCAAACAAACAAACAAAAACCAGCATATTAGCATGATAAGCTAAATAGATCACTTTTCAGCCCACTCGTTTGGTATCCATTATATATGTGTGGGATTTTTTTATCAATAACCTCTCAGTTATTAAAGTGACTGATTAGTTACTTCAGAAGACAAAAGAGGCTTTTCAACAAAGTTTCCTGATCCTGACTCAGTGTCCTGGTAATGAAAACTGTATGCAAAGATGCCTCTGACACTCTTCCTTCAACAAGGACTAATTTAATCATGGGCATGAGGTTGCAAGGTTTCAATGTTTGTTTGTTCAGCCAGTGCCTCAGTCTCAAGGAAATACCACCTTTGGTCAATGTTATACTCCATTCAGTTGGCAGTTGGGGGGGGGGCGGGGTTCGAATATACTGTTATATTTGTTTGCAAGACAACCTTAGCAGTCACTTGCCCACTGCAAAGGTCTCTGCTTTGTGGCTGTGTGAGAGTGTTATTATGGCAATTAGCCTACATGTTGGCTACAGCTGTGATTAGTTCCAGAGAGTTTTTATCTGCTGTTGTAATTTTGCTGTGAGTAGTAGCAGCATATTTTTAACGTGCATGATTTTATTACAATAGTTATATGTTCAGTTAGCACCTCTTACTTTAACATACTGTTTTAATATAGGAAAACCTGCTACTTGGCCGTAAGTGTGACTCTGTTCAGAATTTATACCATTAGCATGTGTCATGATATCATCTTCTGAGCCCACATTGTACCAGGCTTGTCTCAGGGAAGGAAGGAAATGGTGATCAACTAAGGCTGCAAGATTCTTTTCATGGTGGTCATGAGGACCATCACGAAGGTCATGAAATGTCAGAGTTATACTAGCCTGTGTAATTGCCTAGGAAAATAAATCAACAAAAGAGTGAAAAGAAATGAGTGAAAATAAATCAACATATAATAATAACAAATAATAAATAAAAAATAAATCAACATATAATAATAACAAATAAAAAGAGTGAAAATAAATCAACAAAAGAGTGTCTATTTTGCCTGTGCTCCCCAGCTTCACAGAGCTGTCCCATGAAGTGTGCAGTGTTACTTTGCAAAAAACATTGAAGGGAAAACTCTTGTTCTGGGTCAGACATGATATTACCTTCCATAACAGTCCCAATGGAGACCCAGATCCTAGTTCATCATTTTTAGTCATTCTGAAAGCTGGGGCAATGTTCCTTATGTTTGTTATCTGCTTGTCTATTTCTTTTATTTATTTATTATTATTTTTTATTGCTAAACAGTAACAAATTGGTATAATGGTAAAATAAACAATTATTTCCCACCCCCTCTGTGATTACTTTCCCTGTACCATCAGCTTTCAAACACATCACTGAAAATGAAAGTGGTTAACCCTGCTTTTGTGCTTAGGTTCCTGCTATCAGCATTGCTCAAAAAAGTTCTGCAATCCAAAACAAAGTAGCTCTTATTTCAGGGCTGCAGTATTCAATGGGATGTGCTCATGTTTTATTGTTTAAATTTGCTGCAGTGTGGCATCAGCACTTACATAAACAGTTAACCCTGACACCAATGCACATAAAAATAGAAGACAAAGAGAAAAGTGGGCCACAGCATACTGATAAGTGGTAGGAATAGTTAATGGAGCTCTGCTGATGGTAACTCTATGGACTGCAAAATATATTACTGCGTACAGCAATGACTGAAGGTACTTCTGTTCATTAAGGTATTTGTCTAGAAATAGTGGTTTACATTACCACACTACAAACTGGATGCTGTCAAGAGATCTAAAAATCAACTGAATTGTTTGAGCCCTTTAGTCACTTTAAATAATACAGTACTTGAGTCAATTAAATTACTCTTGCAAACTACTTCATATGCTTTTACTTGATTGCTCTGGGATTCATATTAAGGCTTCATTTTCTGAAGAACAGAACTCTGGGTTACATGTTAGCTGCACACTTAACTTGCATGCCCAGTGTAAGAAGGATTGTTAAAATATAACATTTTATATTGTTATTTTATTTTATTTTATTTTATTTTATTGTAATTACAGATTAATCTGAGGGATCTTGGGCGGCTATATAAAATCCGCATTGGCCATGATAACACTGGAAATGATCCCAGTTGGTACCTGGAGAAAGTCAGACTTGAAAGACTAGTCCCTATTTCTCAAGAAGAGATTTGTCTACCCATAGAGTGCTGGCTTTCAGAAGACAAGGATGAAGGTGATACATGGAGAGAAGTGGCAATACGAAACCCCACAAAGGAACTTTTGCCATGTACGTGCTCAGTATTTTAGATCACATGCTCAATAGCCGTACCGTTTGAGTATATGACAGCTTTTTTTTTTTTTTTTTTTTTTTTTTTTTTTTTTTTTTTTTTTTTTTCCCCAGGGCAGGCTGCCCTAAAATCAGTGTAATCATGAAATGATCCCTTCCATTACAAGACACTTTCTAGTTCCAAACAAGTTGGAAGTGATCATTTTACCCCACTCCCTTCCTCCCTACAATCAGAATAATAGCTGTGGCCAGGGTATCTTACCCCTCTAAAATTCATGGAATCTCAGATTACCCCTAAATCACTGGCAAATAAATCTCTTTAGAACAACTAGCCTATACATCTAAGGCAGGAAATCAAGGCATATTAAGGTATGTAATGTCATCTGACATCAAGTTCCTTATAGCAATTTTGATGTCATACTTTCTTTTGCTGCATAAGATATTCTTTACCAGAAATCTGTGATCTGAAAACACGTTTTCCAAATCAGACTCAACTCACAGCCATTAACATAGAAATTGTTAGCTACAGGGTTGCACTTTTGCGTCCTCAAAGTTTATCCACATCTTTGATGCATTCTGTTCTCTTCAAGTGAAGCAGAAAATAGCCCATCATATCAAGTCATTATTTAAACAGTCCTGAGCTTCTATACAGGAATAGAGAGCCAGTATAATCGTTTAGCGCAATGTTTTTTTGTTTTATAGAATTCTCTTGACATTAACAGAATGACAATGATACAACTGTTAGACAATACTGTCCAACATTGATAGGTCTTGTAGACATAGCTGCTATCATTCAGGCAAACTGTATTCAAAATAAAGTAGTGACTATTGCACAGAATCAGTGGTTCAAGATAAAAATCGGTCATCATGCACTTAGTGAGATCAAATCATTTCAGAAGAAAATATCAAATGGGAAAAATATTAAGAGAATGTAATTCTGTGGAAAAGCTATAAAGACTGGTGATACGTGAATGTTTTCTATGGGTTTCAAGGCCAAAGAAAACTACTGATCTCTGTTAAAGAAGCCAGAAGATACTGAGAAATACATCAGCTCTTTTTTTTTTTTTTTTTTTTTTTTTTTTTTTAATTATTATTAATTATTCTACAGAGTATTTAGTGAATTTAATACAAGATTTCAAAAACTGGGACTCTGAGACTGATCAGGATGAACCAGACCCCATGGTGCACATACCAGAGTGTAAGAAGCACAGCTGCTTCTTACAGTTAAATAAAAGTCATATTCTGGTACAGTAGAAAAATGGTGGAGAAGACAGTTAAGTTATATAAACAATTAGTTCAACATGAAGAACTTAAATCTGCATTATGTGTTCTGAAATACCCTTTGATAGAAAAGTACTAATATTCTGTTAGGTGCACTTTATTTAGATGGTTGTAGGTGATGAAGCAAGGTGAAATGCACTGAAAAATCAGGTCAGTGCTGTCAAAGGCTAGGAATATTTTTAAAACAGTATGTTTATTCAGACTTTTAAAACATATTATTACTGAATCTTTCATTGCTTTTGCAGGAGCATTATCTTTATTAAAATGTATGTCTCAAAATTTTAAGTAAAGATGCATTAGAAAGGATTTGGAAATTTCCTGAAATTGTAAGTTTTACAAATTACTTATTGATTTTAGGCACATTTAAATTGAATATCAATATAAACTCAGCAAGGCCTCCCAAGGATTTCCTATTTAGCTTCTCAAGAACAAGCAAATGAAACACTATCCATCTGCATTTCCCATTTAAAAGCTAATTGCTTACAAGTACTGGACAAACCACATCTAGTCATTTTCTTCAGCAGAATAAATGATGTACTACTTATTACTTAATGATATTCTGATATGATTTAGTAATTTGTCTCCCGTACATTCAATTCAATCTGGTATCTTCTAGTGATAATACACTTACTTAACTATGAAAATGATGTGATGAAAACTTTAAACAGAATGAACAAATACAAATTAGGCTCAGAAGGCACACTTTTTAAATTGCTGTTCTTTAACACTTGAATACCCTGCTTCTTCTGTGGAAGAAAGGATAGTTTTCCTCTTATCCCTTTTTTGGTTTTCTCCAAACACTACTATATACCCAACAAGGACCCAAAACTGTGGAGTTGATTTTTGATTTCTTGTCTTTATTTTTTTTTTCTTTCTAATTTATTCAGTTCCTAAGCTATTTGCAGATTCTGACAACTTTTCTTTAACTTTCTCTCTGAAATCCTTTTGTTTCCATCCAAATTTCCCACTTTGGTTATCTTCCTTAGTATTTCTGACTATCCATGTCATTTTTTTTCTAGAAGTTCCAGACATTATTTTTAGTTTACCAAATGAAATGGATTGTTTATTTGTTGATGTTGTTGATTTAGTTTACATTATGTTACACAAAATCAACAACAAATTGTTAAAATATTTTCAAGTGTTGGGTGTTGGAAATTGGTGATCGTGTCCTGAACTAGGTAAATTACTTAAGTGTTACCCAATGAAAATAAGTTAAAAGCTTTATTTTGAATGCTTTTGACTTAGCTTTGTAGCATCATGACAACACAGAAGCCAGAGCGACCAAATCTGGCAGCTCAAGAGAGCTGAGACTGACACAGCTGCATCAGCAGAGAGGCTGGACATGTATTCCCACTAGGTACACATGCACAAAGCACACCACACATATACATTTACACGTGGCCAACCACACAGACAACACAGACTTGTAGAGCACTTGTACTGTCAGACCACACCATCAGCCTGACCCTGCTCCCTGCTCTGGCTGACCAGGATGGAAGTCTGCTAGTGAGAATGCACATATACATGTGTGTGTGTGTGTATGCATAAATACATATATATATATGCATATGTACAGTGTGGGTGCCTATGGCCGCTGGGCTCACACACAGACTATCCAGCCCCTGCATCCCAGTCTCCATTTGCTGTCACATGAATATATGAGCCCCTGAGGCTGCAGCAAAAAGAGTTACAAAGGAAGATAAGAGGAAGGTGGGACAGACAGTGCTGATCATCAGGTACAGAACACAGCCTGACAACCATACTAACTAGCAAACTGTTGTCACCAATCCTCTTGATTCCCTGATCCCTCTGTTTTCCCATACTTCTTCCACCCCAAATCACCTAAATCCATCCTTTTGCCTACCTTTGTTTCCTCCCTTAAACATCACATAATAAGTCCTGTGCCACCATGAAATGCTCTTCCTTTGCATTCCATATTGTGCCCCACATCCAGCAGTCTGAAAGATGCTCTGGCATTAATTTGTCATGATGGGTTTCTCTGTGGCTGAGGCTCTCCTGGGACAGCCTTGGGAGAGCATCAGACAGGGTGTCCATTTGTCTGAGTCCTTATTTTGAATTCTGGCCCACCCTGGTGCCCCTGTGCTTATGAAGATGGGCTGATAGCTTCTGCAGTAGGTCTGGAAGAAGCCAGAACAGGGTGTTATTTGGGCTTTGGCCATCACTATCTGTGCTCCTCTGTGGGTGTGAAGACAAGCTGTATCACCCAACCTAACATGGAGAACTGATTAACTCCAGGTAGAGCTGAAATTCTGATCTAAGTTGATGCAAGATATGAGAATTTTCAAAATTTCTTACTCTTTTGTTTATTTGACTATAAACTTCTAATAAGAATGTTCATATAACTGAAGGAATACCTGTACTGATTTGAGACAGAAGACAAATCTTGAGGCTGTGGCCAGAAAAATTCTAGCTCAAAATATTTAGACTTTTCCACTACGGAAAATGTGCACACAAATATAGAAAGAGGTTAGAATGAACCTCTGACTGAAAAAATGCAAAAGATGACTGAAGCAAATAGTAATGACTCAAGCATTACCTCTACAAAATTTATATCCTTGTTTAATCACTTAAGAGGCACCGACTACTTATGTAAACAGCCTGGATTCATTTTCCTCTTGTAAAATTGCTTAGTAAGTGTTTTTGTTTGTTTGTTTGTTTATTTGTGTGTTTGTTTATTTGTTTGTTTGTTTTTCCCAGAAGTTGAAATGTTCTGGAAATTATTACCTTCTCTGTGTTACTCAGGATGAAATTGCGGGGCTATGAAATCTGAACAACAGTTCAGAAATTTTCTTCTGTTATGTTACATTATATGTATCACAGTTTTTTTGTTTGTTTTTGTTTGCTTGTTTTGTTATTTATTTATTTGTTTTGTTTCTCTTTGAAGTCACTGATCTTGTATAATAGTGAAGGCAAAATGACTAGGAAGATTTGTTCATTGCTCTACTCGGATGTTTTGAGAGTTTAAGTCTGTAATGCTGCTATGTTTTGGGGGCAGTTGTTTGAGACTGTGGCAGTGCAGTGTTACAGCTGACAGTTGACTAGAGACATTTCCCCAACTGTGTCAGCGCACTCTAGTGATGTGCTGTAACTATCTTGCTACAAGCCAGGGCTGTGACCAGGAGAGTAAATGAAGGGAGACCAGAGACCCAGACTCCAAAGACTAAACATCTTCTCCCCTTGTCCTCCTCCCTCCTCCACAAATAGATAGCAATAAGAAAACATCATTGGAAACTTTTATCAACCCCAAAGCTTGAGAATAGTTTATTAGCAAACCGTATTTTTCTTCCCAACTGCCCTGAGCAGCTTCTGAAAGGCTACTTCCTGGTAATTACAGCTACAATGAGCAGATAACCTTCATGCCAGGCCCTTTCCCTACATAATATTATGCTTATATACCTAAATACTGAGGCTGAACAGAGAAAGAAGGTGTTCACATGCAAGGATTTAGCTTGAATTTCCAGTGCTAGACTCCTAGGATAATCATTACAGATATTAAATCATTCAAAAATTTCCCATATTTTTTTTAGAATATTTCTCTAAATATCAGGAGTAAAACCTGCAAACTGTAATTCTAACTGAAATGTCTTCACCTGATAGTGTTTTTGTATTTATGATTCCTCACATAATGTATCTTTCAATTTTGGGAAAGATAGTACATCTCAACCACTATCAGCCATTAAGAATTTGTTCTCTTTTAGCTTTAATTCTGCCCCAATCTATATTTTACCCTTCTGTCACAGCAGTACCAAACACTGGTTCTGCAAATCAGGTGGTAAGTAGTCAATGATAAAATTCCATGACAGAGATTCCACCTTTCTGTTTAATGAATCAAGTCAAAATGACCATTTCATTAAAGCAGACATCATATGGAAATAAGAACCTGGAGCAGCACCATGTTACACAGTACTAATATTTTGTATCACCAGTCTTAAGTGAGGGCTGAATAGAAAAGGTGTGATAATTTTAACATTGTACATCATTTATCATATCTCTAGATTTTGTATTCTATGGCCCACTTCTCTGTTTACACTGTCAGACTGATGGGAGTGGATTGGTAAAGTGAACCTGTAGGTGCTAAAAAAAAACAATGAGCTAAGAATCCAACATTTCTGTCATACATATTTAAGGGGAAGTTACTCTGGGCTTGTTCTAGACTGTTCCTGTAGTCTGATGGCCAATTTCTGTCAAGATCAAAGATCATCCTAATTGTTTTCCTGGAATGTATCTTTTTTTTTTTTCCTCTAAAACCACTCTATGCTACAAACAAGAAAGAAACAAGGAGGTCCAATCAGGGAATTCAGTTTCTTGATTCAAACTAGTGTGCTCTTGTAGGCACACCAGTGTCATTAGGCTCACCTGTAATCCAGAGGAAGCTTATCTATTGTACTATAAGTAATGTGATACTTTTATTTATCTGGAATTCATCTGCGCTTCACTAGAAATCTAAAATAATGACTGTGCTTTTCTTGTAGTAGAATTAGTTTGGAAGGAGCTAACAATGAGACTGTAATGTTTATGAGGTCAGCAGAAAAAGACAAATATTTCTGCAGCAAAAACTTTCTTTTTTGTTATTCTCACTGATAAATTCTTTAATCTTTTTAAGATCATTATCTTTTCCTCTCAAAACCTAACAAAATATTAATTCAGTGTTTAATGCAATGCAGCCTGTACTGCTTCCTCACTGTTTATATTTCCAAAGGAAAATATCATAGGTGACTGAATTCTGTACATTACTCCCTCAAAAGGAAATGAGAGTCATACACTTTGCTTGCAAATTGGGGCTAAACTAACTCTTGCTATTGGCAAGTGATCAGTAATATACCTAAACTTCTACTCTGTAGATTCTGATTCAAGTTCTCAGAATAAGGAGTGTGAAAAAGGGGGTTCTGTAACTTGCATTGTGTTACCCTTATGTGCCTTTAGGTTACATTTTCTTAATAACCAGAGAAACAAAACTTCATTTCTTTCTCCCCTTTATCCAGGTAGTTCATGTTCTCATGTTATCAGTAGAAGCCAGAAGCTGGATTTAGGACTTGACAAAACACCAGAATTTTCACGGTAACATTTCAAGAGGTAGTATTAGTGCAGTTTTACTGACTGAACGAGATTTGATGCTTGTACATCTGACTGGTCAGTGACTTCTATATTCTTTTTGGCATTAGGTATCTGTGCCATTTTTAAGCATGGTAATTATGCTGCTTCAGTGTCTGTCTTTCATGGAGCCTTTTAGAAGCTCATCACATCTGCCTGAAAACATTTCACTTCCCTTGTTTCAACTTTTTCATCCATGCACCCATGTCCAAGAGTTTTCTGCTTCATTATAGAACTTATCTTAAGTTCCTCTTTTAGGAATTCGTAGATCTCAATTATTACTTTCTAAAAGGTCATTTTCTTTTCTAGTGAGTGCTAGCCGAGATTTTTTCCAACTATTCTGTTTTAATTAATCCTCTTACATCCTTTATTGAAGTTATTGAATTTTTCAAGACATTGGTTCTATTACTTCAATGTGTCCCACATTAGACAAAACTGCCTAGATGTGAGTCTGACAGTTCACTTAGACCACTGAAATAGTATTCCCTATCTTCTGTTCAGAAGTTGACTTTATTTTTCAACTTTCTCTATCCCATTTTTTGCCCATTTTTTCTATCATTTTTTCTATCCCTAATTATTTTGCCTACTTCTTGGCTTTGTCACTTTAGTTTTCAGTTGATGTAGTTTCACTAAATAAATAGTGTATAGTAAAATGAAATTTCTACTACAGTACTATACTATAGTACTATCAGGCTATAGAGTTCTAATTATCAAAGTTTTGTGATTGCTTTTTCTTACTGCAGCATCTACTTTTCAGATGGGCAGCAGTAGGGGCCTTGGAATAGATCAGTTTCTCAAAGGAAATGAAACCAGAGATACAGAGGCTGAATATGCATTTAGGGTCTTAATTTTATTCAATGCATACAACAAACAATGATCAGAAACTCACAAACAGGCAAATTTCACAGATGGTGAGTTTTGTTATCTAATCAGTATTTTCAGCTGGTAAGTTTTCTCCAGACTTGGTTGTAGCTGTCTCCCGTGCTCATCAAACTACTGGTGTACCTTGCCTTATCTGTTACAGAGTGGCATGCTTTTCCTTGTTCTTATATTTAAACAATTTCTAGCTCAACACCCATTAACACTAGCATCTTTTGTAGCTGTTCTGCAATCTAGAGGAACTACCTGACAGTTTAAAAAAACTGCATCAAGTCAAGCTACTCTGTACATAGGTCTATTTCTACAGAAAATGTTTAACCTACACAACCTGTTTAGTGAATGTTTATATACTGTCCAGGCATTTTTCCATAGTGGCATGTCCATACAGCACATTTGGGAGAATATTAGAATATTTTCCTTGCTTTATTATTATTATTAAAATATTATAAAATTATTATTTTATTTCTTATGTTTCTTATAAAATGTACTGTAAGATACAGACAAGGTAAGTTAAATTAACATTCCATTTACTGTCCTAATATAGGAGCCTAATTCACAGAGTATTGTTAATTTATATGAACATTTGAAGCATAAACTGGTCCTTTTTCTAAGGAGGTTCCTTCCTAAATAATACAGATTGTGTAGCCTAAATAAACGCCAGCCCTACATTCTCCAGATGGTGAGAGATGTATAGACACAAGGAGCTATGGAAAATATTTTCCAGTTCTTTACATTTCAACATGTACATGTTTTCTACTTCAGACTGAATTATTTAGTCAAGTGGCAATAGAAAGCTGTACTTGATTAGATCATTGTCATCTCTCTGGTTACCAGAGAGAAGCACAGTGCCACAAAAGCAACTGTCATTTATTTATCTGTTAATATCTTTGTTTTGTGATATAATTATCTCTTATTCTGTTCTGATATGTCCTGTACTTTAGTTTCACTGTTAAAGGGTTCACTGTTTAGTTTACTGTTAAAGGGTTTCTTAAAAAAAAAAAAAAAAAAAAAAAAAAAAAAAAAAAAAAA
>CM021732.1:118171351-118352066 GCA_011075105.1 Heteronetta atricapilla
ATCTTTTTTCATTTATATATATATATATATATATATATTATTTTGACAGAAGTATTATTTTAGATTATAAACTTTTTCATTTCAACACAGGCAATGGATGGTTCCTGGATAAGATTGTGATCAAATATAAAGAAGGAAAGGAAGCTCGGGAGGTTATATTTCCTTGTAACAGGTATGTCATTCATGGAGAAGCAGAATTAGATTATTACACTCTTGGCAACCTGGGGAAAATTTTGCAGAAAAGGTATGTGCACACAGCCTAGATATGTGAACAATGCCCAAGAGTTTCTCAAAGGACAAGGGTTGCATAATTTTGCTTCTGAAGCCAAAGTTTGCTGGAACAGTAGCAAAAGGAGTCATAGCCTAAAGTGAAGAAGCCCAAAACTGGAGAAAGGGTGAGTTGATATTTCCTTTATCTTGATTATACAGAGACCACATGAAAATAAATAAGCTTTCAGTTCTTTATCTTCTAAACAGTATTATTTGTAAGGATCTAGACATACTGATTTTAGTCAATACCTCTTTCTCAGTCACTGAAAACATTATATATATACCAGAAATCTTGGAAAGCCCTTAACTTTCCTACTAAATAAGGGCTAAAATATTTCCTTTTATTTAGTAAATCTCTATTTCTCTGTGTTAGTAGTTCTAGAATGTTGCTGCTATGGACAAAACTGGAAAATGCCTGACTGTCTCAATTGTAATAACTACTAAACAGCATGTTCTTCCAAATATTTTATTACCAGAGGCAACTGCAACCTGAAATTTTAGCTGTCAGTAGGTTGAATCACATGACTACAACATAAAAATAAAACAACACCAGAAAGTTAAATATCTGAATAGGCAAAAGTAGGGATTTGTGTGTGTTACCTCTGCGTATTTAATACGATAGAAATCATATGAAAAAATATAATTTAGATCCAGCTACTTACACAATCTGGGAGATTAGTCTACATGACTGAAATGGTTTCCATGTTATTTTGGGAATTGTGCCTTAAAGTTGTGAAAATCTGTAGAAGTTCAAACAACTCTTCTTCTTTAGGAATCTCTGTTTACAAATTAAAACATAAAACAACAAGTTTTCAATTTGCAAGATTCATAGAAATTATTAGCTGAGAACCATTTACTCCTCTTGAGTATTGTTCTGATGATCATGTTCTTGTTTTAGTTTTTCTTTTTGGTGTGCATTGAAGATGGTTATTAGAATAGGAGACAAATGAGACAATTGTTTCTTTAATGTCAGGGAGATTTTGTGAGACTTCCCTTAAGAGACGAGCACTTTATAAACACATGGGGATCTCTATAAAACTGCTTTGTAAGTTATTAAGCTCTTAGAAAAGAAAAGATCAGGGAGATACATATAGAACTAGAGGGGTTCTGTCATTTACTTGCAGTTTAAGTGTGCTGCCAATGTGTCAAAGTTTGCGTTCTATTTTTATAAATTGGTGATCTGTGATCTTATTTATTTTCCCCCCCTTAGGAGGCAATGAGAAGAAAGTTCACAAAATTTAATCAAGTCATTTATTACAACCATAATTGTAATAAATAGTGGAGTCTAGACTTCATGCATTGCAGATTTATCACATAGTTTTGTTATATACAAGAAGTGAAACATATTGTGGCTCCCTAAGTTTAAACAAAGGCTACATCAGCATGGAGCCAATAGCGTAGAAGCTAATAATAAGCACTTTCTTTTTTAAATAAGTGAGATTGTTAGCTGTAAAATGTTATTATATCAGTAAGGGGGATTAAGCAAGAGTACAGGTGTGTTTTAGTAGAGAAATAAAGGAAATCTACAGGAAAGGTTCTTAAGTCATCTGCATAACAGTAAAGGAAAGTAAAAAGAAAAAAAAGTCAGTTAATTGTTGCATATCTGTAGAATGTTTATAAACTTCCAGATCTGTAGGTTTTATCTATCCTGTTAAGTATGATGAATCTAACTGACCACTGCAGATTATATAAACCCCTCAAAATATACAACTGATCCTGTAAATGCTTAGTTCATTTGAATTTAATTTGAAGTACTATAGCACTTCATAAAACAGACATGAAAATTCCCTTTGTTTGCTGGGAGGATAGTGGGCCAAATTCTCCCTATATGAATAGAGCTAATAAAGGCCTATATTGTTATATATATATAAAAAGAGAAAGAAAGAGAAAGCAATTGTCAGATTACTTGTTATTATCAATACAGATAATTGTTATTAATCTTATTATTTTATTTATCTAATGAAAGATGGTTAGATAAATATCAAGATGATGGGAAAACTCAGAGAGAGCTAACTGCCAAAAGTAAGTATTTTGTTACAGATTTTTTTTTTTATAACAATACAGTGTTACTTACTGCCTAATTATTACTAAAGATCCTTTTTGAATATGACCATAGATTAAGAAAAAAAAAAAAAAAAGTGATAAAAAAGGCTGCTTACATCATTTTTTTTCCTGATAATATTTTAGAAGATGTCAGTTCAAAGTCATTCCTTAAAGGTAAGAATTGTTTTCTACACAATTGTCTTTGCTGTTTGAATTTAACCTCCACATCAGTAGTAAGTGGCAAATATGTGAGCAAGTGAGTTCATCATATAAGTAAGCTATCAACCGTGAGAGAAAATGAATACAAATTTGCTAACAATGATATACAGAAATGATAAACTCTTTACAAGTAATTGAGAAAAATCTGCTTTTCGTAAACCATTTCTGGTTTTCTTCATATTTCTACTATTCTGTTCTGAAATCAGCCAGCAATTCCTCTCAGAAAAAATTCAAGTGTTGCTTTGTTTCTCTCAATGTCGCTGTCATTTAATACATGGGGAGAGATACCCTGGCAAACAAGAGCATGTTGAAAGATGTGTTGTGAAGTGACAGTATAAGCATTTTCAGTTCAAAGTCCACCAGGGCATTCCCAAAGTAGCCAGAAATAATGCAAGATTAAGCTCCAAATATGTTAGTGAAACTAAAAGTAGTACACTCAGTTGGTTGACTAAACCTGCTTGGATTAGTTAAAAGATTTTAATAAAAAACTGCCCACCCAGTTGTCTATTTATATGCCTACAAAGATAGTCTAGCACCATAGACTAGCACCATAATACGCTAGGACCTCCCAGGTGTTCAGAGTGTGAGATACCATCTCTGTGTTTCTCCCTAACCAGACAAGAGAAACAGACTGATACAAATTTCTTTATGAATGTTTTACTGTAAATGCATATTCTGTGTAACTGTGTCTGAGAACAGTATGGGAGAAACTAGAGTAAATAAAGTAATGTTTACGTATAGCTCTGAAAACAGTGACTTGCCTTCTGTAGCATGAGTGCTGATCTCTCAATATAATTGCAGTTTCAGTGAAAATATAATCATTTGCATTCAATCAAATAGTTTAGCCAACAGTTTTATTGTTCCATGGCAAGATAACTTTTACAAGAGGAGATTGATTAACTCAGGTAAATAAAGACTTTCCCACAGAGAGATTTGATTTTCATAAGAGTGACTTAGAATTGTACTCTACATTCTGCTCAGCACACATTTCTGAAATGCAGCTATAATATCTATTTTCACCTTATGTTCAGAAAATAGACTGTATTTTAGTACTTTTTTTTTTTTCAATACAGCTTCATTTTTTATTATGTTACTGTCAGGCAGAGATTCAAAGGCTGCTGAGAGCTTGTGCATGTCAAGAACATTAAGGCACAATAGATTGATTATGAGGTGAAAGGAGCATCTTATGCTTTATCAGTTTGTGAAACATCACACTGTCAATATGTCCAGGAGGACCCAGGGGATGTGTCATCATTAGGATGAGATCAGAGGTTCTCAATTATGAAGATATAAAGAAGAGAGATTTTTAGGAAGTCCTCTGCCAATTATCTGCAACACCTTAGCTTGAACTTCTCTTTAGTCATCTTTTTCTTTACCCAAGAGTTCATTCCAGTGAGGAAATGAAATAGATGAGAGACTGCTTTTATACCTTTTTGTAAAAGAGATGTTAAGCAGGGCTGATCTCAGGATTGTCCATTTTTAAATTGTGTTGTCTTAATGGTAATATCAGAGGTATTGCAAGTGAAAAAGATTGAGATTTTTAGTATGATAACAAGCACAGAAGGTTTGGAAAGTTGTCTTATATGCAGTTCTGTGTCAATCCATTGTGATATAGTAGTAGTATTAGTACCACTAGAGCTGATAAAATTCCAGAGGTGAAGAGTCTTAGAATAGAAAGTAATTGCCTTAAGTTCTCCCAGTATCTGCAGCACTAAAACTTTACATATTAGAGAAGATAGCAGTGATAAGCAGTTCCACTCACAGCAGATGTGCAAACTTTCCATATAACGTACATTTCCTGAATGCAGCAGTCTTGATGTTAGGGAGACAATATTTTATGCATTCACGTAGTCATATACTATGTGAGCTGCACTCTGCTAGTGGGCTTCGGGAAAAGTCATAGAAAGTTGATTGGTAAAATTTGGCATTTGGTGATTTCCAGAATAAAGATAAGTGTGCTCAGGTCAGGTCTAAAGCAAAGGTTTCAAAACAAAACATGTAATAAGTCATTCTGAAGGTCAGAAATCTCATTCTCTTTGGAGAAGGCTAACAAGCTAATAACCACCAAGCTAAATCAGAAAGTTTGAAAGTTATCATTGCTAAGCAAGTTACTTGAGTACTCCCAGTTCTTTTTCAGACAGGCCTCTGTTATGCCAGCTTTAATGAAGCATAAATTCCAGATCCCTGTGAACGCTGCTGGTGGCTATGGATTCTGCCTAGATGCAGAAGGCCCATATCATTTTTTTTCAGCAACATTTGTACATCTGTAGATCACGGAGAAGCTTTGTCAAATCAAGCATAGGAACAGATGTTCTCATCTTCTGTTGATTCCTCCATCTATGTTTGATGCAAGAGAAACAAAGACAAAGGAGATTGTATTGGTAGAGAATATGGATAGCTGCTCTCAAGTCACAAATGATGAAGTCATTCTGAGGGAGAATGGGACTTCACATCACTCTCTAAAGGTCTCCTACATTGCTACTTCCTTGTTCTGTTTTCTCTTTTCCTTTTCTTCTTTAAAGTAGGTGGAGTGTAATTGGAGTACCTAGTAAAAGATATTCTCTCAAAGCAAAACCACAAACATGTTTGAATGTTGTCCATTCTGCAGTCAGTTAAAATGAGCTGGGTTCCTGTAGTGTGGTTTGTAGGGTACTCTGTGGCATTGTAGGCTTTTGTGAGAAGTACATAAAATACAGTTCAACTTCAATGAATAGGTTCAATTAATAGGTATTTCTAGGTTCGATCTTCTTGTGTTGGGAAAGGTTTTTGGTATTAAGACATTTAGAAAATTCATAACAAAAGAGAAAATATGCAGTAAATTCTCCTTTGACTTCCTTTGTTTTCAGATCATTCACTATCTGGCAAGCTTTTGCTAATGGGTAAGAATAATCACAGCATTACTTAATTTCAAATAGCATGGTCCTGCTTCACCAGAATAAGAAAACTGGAATAATATGTCCTAAAAACTGTGACGGAAATCCTCTAACAACACATAAGTTGGTAGTATTTTGAAAGAAGACAAAAGAAAAAATCCTTGCTTTTTCAGTTTTTCAGTTTTCTGAATTATATAACAAAATGTTGACTTTATGTTTTACCTTGCCCAATTTGCTGAAGTTGCTGAAAGTTTGATTTTCAAATTTTTTTCTACAAGCATTTTTCAGGCTCCAAATTAGTGGTTAAAAGAATTTCTGGAAAGATATTGTTATGATTGATCTCATTTCATTCCTTAAAGTCAACAAATGCTTATAATATGTCTCTGGATATATCCATGTAATGTGAAATAAGATCTTTGGTTATATTGTTTAAGCAAAGAGAAAATATGGAGATTTATTTCTGTTTCTGAAGTCTGTTTCTTCTCCACCATTCATTTTAGGAATATTATACTGATGTCTCAAAGAAAATGGCTATACTATAGCACATGAGCTAAAAGTAAAATAACACTGTAAAGCACTAGTCACTACAAACAGAAGCAAATGTAGTTCAGTAGAATCAGGGATTTCTTTTATGTGGCCATGCATATGAAGTACAGAAGGTGACCTACCTACTCAAGACCAGCTATCTGATTTTCAGAAGTTACTGAAGTTTGGAATTTTCTGAAATTCCAAATACAGAAAAATGATATAGAAGTCACTGAACCCAGTACGTATTAGTAATCAGTCTCCCGTCTGGTGACTGCCATCCTTATGAAGTAGCTGTCTAAGATAATATAATATTAGACAAAACTTTTTTTTCTTATTCTGGCATGAGCAGGTTAAATGAATTTGCTGAATGGAAAGAAAATACTGTGAGTCTGGGTTAGCTCTGTTACCAAAGCAGTAGAAGCATTCAAAGCAAATGTAGGAGAATAAGCAGTCACAGATGCTAAGAGACTTTAAATCTGTTAACCACTGATTTATTTCCTGGAAAACTCCCAGCTGGTGTCTTAGCCTTTCTTCTGAAATTATAATTAAAAACACAGTCCTGGACATTAATTAAAATAAATCACCTTGCCTGAAATACCTTCTTTAAACATGCTGCCTCTTGGAGCAGAAGATAAGCAGATATGTGTCCTTGCTTTCTCTTAACTTGGTGCTTACTCTCTCCTGAAGCAGGAAAGAAAGCAGAAAAAAGAAAGCTCACCTGGGAAACACTGTAATACAAAATTATCTTAATTTCCTTTCTGCTCTTTCCAGTGTTAGTCTTCAAAATGGGGCATGGTTGGAGTGGATATGCAGTTCAGGGCTATGTCAGGAGTCTTTGTGAAAAATTGAATCTCCTCAGAGTGCTCAGGAACAGCAGAAGCTCAAATGATGCTTGACTTCACCAAGTGTGACACCCTGAAGGGTACCACATGCCAACCTGGCACAAGGAGATAAAATTCAAAGCTGGCACAAATATCAAACAACAAACATTCCTCATTAGGCAAAGTCTGCATCTTCCATAATACTACATCTGACTCATGAAATGACCTCAAAAAAAGAGTTCAGATGGAAGGATCCTTTCAGCTCCTGTGTTACTCAGCAGACTGACTGTGAGATGTGTATTCGCCTGCTGTTTTGTAACTGAGCCTAGAAGAGTCAGGGAACAGTCAGATGTAATGAGAAAAAGCTTCTATAACAAGGGAGAAAACAGATTTAGATAAAGAAGACAAAGCAAAAAATCAGGGGAAAAATCATAAGTCAAGAAAACCAGAAGAAGTTTTCATTCAATCTCTGCCTCCAAACAGGTGGAGGAAAACAAAAGGTGTGAAAAAAAAGTACAGTAAAAAAAAAAAAGAATTATATCTAATTTATTTCAGAACTAAACTATTCTACAGGTTATTTTGTCAGCACATTGCATTGTGGGCTTACACAAAATCATGAAATAGTTCTCTTTTATGTTAATCTCATTAGCCAATTATCCTATTATCACAGTATTGGTCACGGTCTAAACATAGGTTTTTAATTTCCTTCCACTGTTAAGTTCCCTTTGCCATGCAGGATCAAGCGTTGTTTCTACAAATAATTCTTTTGAATTCAGTGCAAGATTTACAATCAATCACTTAAGCAACTTTCTAATCTATATTATCCATCTAAGACACAGTGCATTTTCACTGAAATGGAATGGTTTTCTGCAGTTTCTGAGTTGCATTCTGGACTTTCAAATTTTTCTGTGAATACATGTCATCTACCAAAAAGAATGTCTGAAATCCATGAGTTGAGTTCAGTGAAAATACTTTGCAGTTCCCTAGATTTTGGATTCAGTCCTAATGAATGATCTGACACATGAGCAGACTGAACATGACAAATTAGGTTAGAAAAATCTGAGAAAAGAGGTTTAGTTTTCATTATTTGACTAGCTGTGTATTAGCCAGCAGTTTTTGCAAATGGATCATATACAAGTTTTCCAAAATGTTTTCTTTTTCATGTAACGTAGGAACACTTTAAGTACCAAAATTTAATAAATGAATTACTGCAATTAAAACAAGTAATTTGTTATAAGGAATGCAAAAGCATAGCCAAATATTTACTTTCTTTCTTTCTTTGTATTAATTTCTGCTTGCACACATATTTGGATTGTTGTGTTTTATTTGTAAAATCTTACATACATTATAATTATCTTCAAGAGAATGAATGTCTATTTGTCTATTTTTGTAAAATAGGATGTAAGTTCCTAGTTATCTTTAAATTCTTTGTTGTAATAATAACAAAGGCATTCATTAGTCTCTTCCATTGATACTGAAAATGTGTTGTTTTTATTTTGTTTAGCTCAACAGTGGAGCGTGCAGGTTGAAACAGATGGAGATTCCCCAGAACCACAGGATTGTAAAAGGACCCTTGTGATTTATGGCTCAAAGGGCAAAAGTGGTAAGATCCTGCTTTCTCCACAAAGACCAGGACATGTGTGTTTTCTACCCAGAGCAACGGATGAATTCATTGTAAGTCATAAATATACAGTACTACACAGAACTTCTCATGACATTACAGCCAAAATATATGTGGAATTTTGTTGTTAAAATGATGTATTTATTGCCAATGACAGAATGATATAACTTTAGATCTTGGGTCATCTTCTGCTTGTGGTTCTGTTCTACTACAGCCAGCTGCAGTGTTCTCTTTGAATTTTCAGTATGTATCAGGGAAACAAACGGTCCATTTCATGTAATTTATTGCATTCATCAGCTGGTCTTTTTCTCTCTCTCTTTTTTTTTTTTTTTTTTTTTTTTTTCCTGAGTTGCAGTTTTTACAAAAGCAATATAAGATTATTTGAGAATGCAGAAAATGAAGGATTGGACAGTATTCCTTTGGGACATGAGTGGCTTTTTCTTTCCTTCATTTCAGTCTTTCTAAAGCATTCTCCACTCTCCCCAAAAATGGTTCTGTCCCTGAGGCCAGCAGGCATCAGATTTTTCTGGATAATCATAAATCACAGGAGAATGAATATCAAAGTTCCATGGAGGCAGTTGCACTGAGGCAACAGTATATACACGACCAGTATTAAAATCAACCCTAATACAGACCTGACTACCTGTATACCTCATACACATCCTGCTGCTTTGAGGGTATTCATCTGAGGTGTCTTTTTAATAGTCAAATTATGTCCTGACTTCCTAGGTTACATCATTGCAAACTATGTTCATTGGCCTGAAGTGGAGCTTCTAGATAGTCAGAAGACAGAAATAGCTTGCAATTCAAGGCAGTTTGTTAAACCTCAGAAACGCTTTTCAATGGCTGCAATAAACATTCTGAAAACAATGACAAAACTACATGTAGAAAATGTTGTCAAATATTCATCATCATGACCTGACCCAGGCTGATTTTTTAAAGTTTAAATAACAAGCTAAATCAATTATGAACTTTGCAGGGAGTAAATGAAAAGATAAACGGCACTCGTTAAAGAAAGCTGCTGCTTACCAGAAAACAGAGAGGAAACTATGAGCTACAAAAGGCACTTCCTAATCCACTGACATGAACTGAAGAGGTCAATAGAAGCAGGGTCTATCATTGCATAAAGCAGACCTCTGCTACATGTGACCTGTTGGTAATTTTCAAAATTACATGTACTCTTTGTTGATTGCCTGATTCACTGACTGAGTACCATGCTAGGAGAAGCTAGTATTGTCGTGTGTTGGTCCTGGTTGTCTCCACTACTCTACTACCCTAGGTACTCTACTATCCTATGTACCATAATACCATATGCATCATACGGGGGTTCCACCCTAACAGCTTTCTAAATGCTTCATAATTTGGATTGGCTTTGGGTTCATGTCGGTATCTTTCTGACAGCTATCAGTTCCCCTGGTTTTGTTGCTTTCTTTGAAAATGTTAATACTATTTGAGTGTTTTTTATTGGGCATGAAATTTTGTCTCTTTGCTTCTTTTCTTAGATTGTTTTCCAGTTTTTGCAGCACTCTAAGGAAGTCAAGCTAGTAGGCCCTGAGGATCCTAAGATTCAGATATAATCGTAAATATCTTCTCTAGGTGGTACAGCTAATAAATCCAGTTTCTTTTTACTCTATCTTTCTTTGTTCTTACTAAGGCTTTCAGAAGCTTTGCTCATGTTCTCCCACTATAGCAGCAGGCTGGAGGCATGAGCATGATGTCACGAGGGGGACAAGCTGTGAATTCAACTTCCCAACAAGCAGCAGTAAATGAACTTTTAAACCTCCCCAAGATCCTGGTCTTAGACAAATGTCCTTAATGTAGTAAAAAGTACAACAGGTTATGTGCTATAAGCAGCTCATGCTTATTTTGAAACAGTAGGCTTATTTTTGATCTCAGAGATACATTTATTGCACACTGAGGACAGGAAAGCAAGTAAATTCCTGATTTTCCAGGTGTTCTCACAGAAATATATGCACAGATGTACATCGTATTCAGAATGATTATTTGATCCAAAATATTTCAAACCAACTCCTGTGAAAGAACAGGTGTAGTTTAATTGCATGTAGCAAGAGCAAAAAATAGTTTGTTAGAAAAAATACCAGCATGCTAGCACATTGTTGGGTTTCAATGGTCTCACATAGCTGCAGTAGAGTGGGTGATCTGCTTAAATAAGAATAAATTTAATTAGAAGACATTATTTATAATAAATAAATTGAGAAATAAGTAAGTTTTTCTATGTTATTGAACCATCTGGGAGCTCTAGCAATGAAGATAGCAAGGAAGAAACCATGCCAGCTCCAATGAACAAACACATTGGAAAATAACTGGGAAAATGCAAGTAAAATTACAGTATAATAGATTTTTTTTTTTCTTTGATATTTCAGTGATGATAAAAATCAATTGTTGATCTCTAATGGAATGAGCAACAAATTTGTAAAGTATATATATATCTTTCTCCTAGTCCTCAGCAGGTTTCTTGGTTTCTTACAGAGTAAGCTTCTCAGAGCATGCTTTTGGAGAGTCCTAATGTACTGCACACTTTCTGTCATACAGATAATTATAAAATGTAAAGTTACATTGACTGATGGATCTTTATTCTCCAAGGCACTAGCACAAGTAGTATGAAATGAGTGGCAGTGTTGTGACCACAAAGCTCTGGCAGGTACAACTGTTCATAAATACACAATAAATATGGAATGTATTTTAAGTTAAAGACTATAAGGATGACAGAAAATTTTAAATTACATAGTGCTAATATGCTAGGTATTTTCCAAGTGTGGGATGATGCTCCAGACAACAAGTAGTAGGATTTCTGGAGTTTCTGACAGCTGTTCAGGTGAATTTTAGGATGCTTTGACCACACCCTTTACAATTAGAATCATTTATGCACATATATACATACATATATTATAGAGAAATAATGAAGAATTTAATTTAAGTGTGCACCTAAACAGTGAATTTTACAAAGCTTTAATTACATTGGGCTTGATGCCTTTGGACAAGTCATGTGTGATTCAAAAAGGAAAAGATTTAAAGTATTATGAAATTCTCTAATCATTTTCATCAGTTACTCTCTCTGAGAGCTTCTAAACCCCAGTGACTTTGCCAAGGCATCCTCTTAATTATAAGAACTATGCTCCTTCAGTCATGTAATGGAAAAACACAGTGTTATTTAGTATATGACAAATCATGTCCAATTCAGCTCAGATTTCAAGCACTGAATATTACATAATACCATTCAGAAAAAAATAAATGTGGATAAATTAATCAGGAAATTTTAATCATAAATAAAAATTAGGTTAATAGTTTCCTCTTGCAAACATTTTGTAAATTTAAAAAGAGAATGTTCATTGAATATGTACTTTGTGATGGATTATTTGTCTCTTCATTGAAGGTCATTTTGCATCAATTATTAGGCATTGATGGAAGGCAAAGCCAATTATGGGATCAAAGATAGGAAAGATATTCCAAAGGGAAACTGACCATATTAAATTGCTCAGAAAATGATTATGTGCATGATGTGATGACAATGTTCTATTATATTGATGGAACTAAACAAAAAGTATAATAATGGCCAGAACTGTGGAAAAAATCCCAAACATACAAACATGAAAAGGGGAGAAATATCTATTACATTCACTTGGAAATATTTGGTGTTTAATTCAACAGATCATGGACAGTAAGATTGCTAGTTCTTCATGGCTCAAAGGCATGAAATTGATTGAAACTGTGGTTCTAGGAAAAGAAGGGAAAACAGTGACTCTTAAATAGTCAGTCCTGTATTCTTAAATTATTTTCGTATATCTGATCTGTCCATTTCCTACAATGATTATTGAACATGTCTTTATGAGCATTTAGAAGTCCAGAGAATTGCAAATTTGGGTAGCAGAAGACAAAGTAAAATGTGAGGTACAGCTTGCCCTGTTAAATAAAAATAGCCAAATTCTGTAATGTTGCAGTTCAAACCACAGAGCTTTATGGAATGAGTAGTACATGGCATTTAGGGTAGCTGTGTGATACAGTCATGAGGTCTATCTGCAAGAAAGAAAATCTGCAGGCAATCATTTTAAAAATCAGTAGTCTGGTTCTGAAAGAGCAGGAGCGATGATTTTATTGCATGTGAGGGGACCATATTTTAGATGAGTGAAGAAGCTGTGCACTCTTCTCTTGATGAACCTGGATAGTTCCCATTAAGTTTAATAAGAGATAAATGCACATTTTTTAAGAGGAATTAGACCACTTACTGTGCCGTAGCTAATGATATCATTTGCAGCATGCACAGCATGAATGAAAAACTCTTGACAAGAAATTCTGCCCATGTATTGGCCTTTTTATGGAGCAATGGTGGAGACCAAGTCAGGATGTGAGGATGTGGTAAATCCAAGAGGCATAACCCTCCTCACATGTGCATCACAGTCTAGGATGGCCTTAATTCTGTATACTTAACAGCATACAGGCAAGCAGGACAGGTTAGGCTCAGAGGACAAATCTGATGTCCTCACTGATGTAAAGATACAATTCTGTGGCTATTTTACATGCTGTGGAGTTACAGTTCAGGAGCTGAGAGATTCCCTGTAGACTTGGAGTTGCAATACTATCATAGAAACAGGTCCATGCTGCTGCTTTTACATAGGCAGTGGGTGGAAACTCTTCTCTGGTCCTTACAGAACAATGCCTTGAATCCTGATTTTTTTTTATTATTATTTTTTGAATGACATGGCAACCTCTTTTGACACTTACTCAAAAAAATTTAGACTGGAAGGCATCTTTTAAGTCATCAGGTGCAATTTCTTGCCACATTTCATAAGATCTACTTCATAAACAGTTCAAGCTTCTTTAAAATTATTTTGGCAGGTTGCTATTTTTTTTTTAAAGTTAACTGTTCCTTTTCATACACTGCGGTTTTACCATTTTTTATCTGCATAACGTTTATTAATCAGGGTACCCAACTCTATCCCCAAATGACAAAGACCTGCTTTCTATACTGTTTTTCCCTAATAAGAATAAGTTTACTAATATTTTCCTGCATGTATGTCTCTATTAAGCAAAAACACAAGAACTAGCTTTAAGCAAGGTAGGTCAGAACTGAAAGGCTGTCAAGAGCAGAGCTAATAGCAGAATAAATTAAGTTGTTAGGAGCTCTGTGCTGTGTCTTAAAAACCAGTCTGCTGGCTGTTCTAGAGCATGGTTCCGTAAGACTAACTTCAGAATCTTACTATGATGCTACTGGGTGCATAAAAGATTTATTTCCTGGCAGCAGTCACCGAAGCTTTTGTTGTAGCTGGTCTGGGAAAATAAAATTCAATAGGTGGGAAGAACAAGGCTGCTTGCAAAGTTTTCTGTTTTGATCCTCAAAAAAATTGTTAATTTTTAAAAATGGCTCTGTTTTCTGTTTCATTTGAAATTCTCTTCCCACCAGATCTTTCTTGTAGTTGACCAGTGAAAGTCTGCACCACTCTACTTCCTGGGGCTCAGAGGACTTACTGTGCAGATGCTAATGCTGTGCAGATGCTAATGCCATGCAGATCATTACAGCTTGGTGCAGTTTCATCATCCCAATTCCCACAGCCCTAGGTTGGATGGTTTAACCACATCTCACAGAAGTCCACAGTCAGCAACCAACTTTCTCAAGTGTAGTAAGAGAACAGGGCTATGCTGTACTACACTTATTTCTGTAACATTAATGATTCACACTTCTGCAGAAATATCCTTCCTCTTTTCCTCAGAAGTGGTTGTAAAGTAATTTAATGTTTTAATTCTAATCATTTTGCAAATGAGTATTTAGTTATTTTTTTTTCTGCTCATAATAATTATCATTAATTTTAATACATAACATTACTGCTGATATCAGAGCCTTTAATTGTAAGTTAACATACTCCGGTAAGGTCATAGCTTTACATACTACCTTTTGTCTTATGTGCAGATATTACTAATTTTAATCTTAGCTCACCCTGATATTAAAGGTCCTGTTCACATTGCTAGTAAGAGAACAGAAGGAAATAAAGAAGGCAATCTCACCCATGGTGAAGAGAAGGATGGATTGCCCTATCATACTCGTCCTAGCCATAGAGCATCTCCATTGGTTGATGTTAAGTTAAGGGATTCTACACAGCTGGGGAAATCTCTGTGAGTAAAGTGCTCCTGACAGTACACTTTTCCTTTTGATATTTGTTGCAGGTTGAAACTGGAGATGTGGGAGATGTATACAAGATTCGGGTCAGCTGTGATGATGTGCCAGGCTTTGAGGGCTGGCATTTGAAGTCTTTCCACTTAGAAGAGCTACATGCAAAACAAAAGCTAAACTTTGACTGTAACTGCTGGCTCTCTATTAGCAAAGAAGACAAAGAGCTTGTGAAAGAATTCCCTGCAGTCAATGAGGATCAGAAAACTTTACCAGGTGTGAACAGTGAAGTGATACAAACAGTCACAGAATCACAGAATCATAGAATGGCTTGGGTTGGAAGGGACCTCAAAGGTCATCTAGTTCCAACCCCCCGCCATCGTCAGGGATGCTACCTGTGATAAATGACTGAATCCCAAATAGGATTATAATTAAAGTTTGTAATTTATTAAGTGAATAGAGGCAAGCAAACAGTGCTGGGTGCACCAGGAGTCCCTGCTCCACCAAGATGCACACCTGTTACATCAGGGGGCTGATTTTTATGCTCCTATGCTGACTAATACATATTCATCACTATTCCTAGAAAAGGCAGGGTTATTATAATTAGTTCCCAGAATCATCCAAACCCTCTCCGGACATGTGCGTATCAGTCTCTTGTGGTCTTTCTGGGGGTCTCTTGTGCTGAAGGCTTGTAGTCTTCCTCCCAGGCTTTGTCCTTCAGTCGTCCTTCAACTCCCCCTTTCTCCTTATTTGGTGGATCTCTTTGCTGGATATCAGACGCTTAGGCAGCGTCCCATGCAAAAGTCAGCAGTTTCCCAAAAAATACCTCCTTGGTCCTCTTATCTCCCAGACTAGAATCTCAATGTTCACCCTTCAAACCCTCTATTTACACAAATTGTTGTACCCTTCGTTTGCATGATACAAAAAACTATGTGCACTAATTACTCTATTTTTCTTAAATAGAATGTTATATTTCATCATGCGGCCCTAGCATTGTTTCATACTGACACGAATCATATTAACACTTTTCACACTATCCACTAAATCAAGGTTGCTCTGGGCCTCATCTAACCTGGCCTTGAATACCTCCAGAGATGGGAAATCCCCAGCTTCTCTGAGCAACCTGTTCCAGTGTCTCACCTCCCTCTGAGAAGAACAATGCAAACTAACCTCTCAAAAAGAAATATATATATATACACATATAGAACAGAGCAGTTGGTCTGCATTTGATACCTTTGGTGACTCTGTGGTAACTGTCTTCACACAGGCACTGCAAAAATGCTGACCATTTAAGAAATTTTAATTTTCCAGTTAAGTGACAAATTAGGTTTCGCAGTTGCTAAATCTTCTGCATGATTCTGTGTGCAAAAATGAAGAATATAATTATATTTTTAAAAGATATAGCACATATTCAAAGCTATGGAAATGATTTGTGGTAGATTTGCTGTTGAATTACTCAGCTTATAATAGCTTTAGTTACTAACAGGAGGAATTCTCATTGTAAAAAAAAAAAAAAAAAAAACAACAACAAAAACTTTTGTATTTGTTTTTCCCTAAGGCCTTTTTTTTTTTTTTTTTTGACATGCTGAGAGTTTAAGAATATATTCAGAAATGCTCTTGGAATGTGAAGGCCTGTGGAGGCACTGCATTTGTTCAGAAAATTGGGTAGTTACACATGAGACAAAAGTAACTGGAGATATGACTGTTTTCTAAAGTTCCAGTAGTTCTAGTCCCTGATCATCTCAAACCTGTTCACAACTTTAAAAGAAATTGTAGCATTAAGTTAGTTAAATGTTAGCTCAGCAGGACAGTATGTTAAAAATTATATTTGAAAAATTTTGCCCATTCGTTTTGTCTAAGAATCAACACATCTGCAATTTAATGATCTTTCTCAACAGAAAATCCAAATCTGACTGTGTAGATTGAGGGAAGAAAGTGTGTTTGTACAGGAGCAACACAGAGGCAAAGAAGTTTTACAGTTGCTGTCACGTGCCTTAAATTAATAAATGAATTTGGTAAATTTTTATACTTATATGTCATGATCCAGCCTCTGCTAGTCTATTTTACATAAACTTTACAAAGTATTTTATTTGTTGACCTGTGATGGTTATTAACTATTGCAAAGATCATTCAGTTTCTAACAGTCCCTGAACAAATTCAGATGAGTTCTTATTTTCAGGATCTTTTACAGTAAAATACAATTGGACAGAATTTGTCTGGATACTGGTAATTCTAAGCTGCAGAAGTCTAAGTTGTCTGAGTACAGTTTCACTTGAATTTCTAAGGAAACTAATGGAAAGAATTTATTGAGCCTAGCTTCAAGACATCACATTCACAAAGAATAAACTGACTATTTCAGATTTTCTGGTAGTTGCAGAAATAATAATAAAAAAGTAATATTACTAAATAACCTACATTGTTTTTTCCTTTTAATTACATCTTTTATATAATTTATTTTATTATTTTATTTTATTTTTATGCAGTCCATAAATATGTTGTCTCTGTACATACTGGTGACTGCTGGGGAGCAGAAACCTTTGCAAATGTTTATATCACTCTTTATGGGACAAGAGGTGACACTGGTGTAAGAAAACTCCATACATCGTTAACACCAGGAAGAAAATTTCAAAGGAATAAGGTAATGGCACAAAGATGCCATCTTATATGTAACTCTACTGCATCCCTAAATGCCTGATCAGACTACATGTTGTTTTAGAAGAGCAAGTATATGGAAATAGTATTTCTCTTCCAGATATTCAGAGCAGACCAATACCACCGTTGTTTCCTTCCTGCACCAGTACATTTCCAAACAATAATCAGGGCTCTGTATAAGCACATACAAAACAGATTGCTGGGAGAACCTCTGTGATCAAACCTCTTCTTCTTCTATTCTCAATCTGGGTCATCAAAGAATTAAAAATTTTAGGTACAAAATTAGTTACAGAAATTTCTGTGAGACTTTTGCATTCGGTGCTGTTTCTGTAACCTAATATAAGCACTAAATGTCTACTCAACTGTAGACGGGAGACAAGAATTCCACATACAGAAGAGAATGCACATAAAAATTTTGCTTCTAGATGACCAATAACAATACAATTCTTCTAGTGTGTAATCTGCTTTCATAAACTCACTGAGCATTTAAGTTTGAAAAAGCATATTATCTTAATTTTTGCTCACTATCAAGATACACATTATCAAGGAGAGTTCTACATTTCTGTGAAATAATTTCATTGAATAATTACCACAGCACTGGACTTGGTACATACTGGGGGAATTTCTAAAACTGAATTTCTATACATGTCAGGTCTATATATATTTACAGAAGATAGCACTTTTCCATAATTATTTTACCTCCATCAACAGATTTATTTCCTAAAATGTCCTAATTAAAAAGTTCAGGATTTTGGCTTACAATCTGGCTGTCAAGTCCTGACTATTGTTAAAAAGAAAATGGGTATCTTTGTCATACAGAAGTACTTTTAATGTTAGCAACCATAAAGCTGCTTCTCTGGTATTTTTATTTTAAAAGTAGCACAGATAGGACTTTGGTGAGACCTGCATTTTTTAGAGATCAGTTTGCCAATAACTTCTTTTAATTGCCCTTTCAGCAAGTTTAGTAAGTTCCTACTACTGAGTTAATGTCTTGTTGGGATGACGGTGTTAATTATAATCAAAGAATGATAGAATATAGAATATAATCAAACAATCATAGAATCACAGAATATCCCAATTTTTAAGGGACCTATAAGGATCATCATGTCCAACTCCTGGCTCCACACAGGTCTACCCAAAAATTCAGACCATATCCTGACATATCCTGGAAGCACAACACAGCCCTGAGAAAGCAGTCTAGGAGGTTTCTGGAGAGCGTGGAAGATAGCTTCCTGACGCAGCTGGTTAGTGAACCTACCAGGGGTGGTGCCCCGCTAGACCTTCTCTTCACAAACAGAGAAGGACTGGTGGAGGACGTGATCGTCGGGAGCTGTCTTGGGCAGAGTGACCACGCAATGGTGGAGTTCACTATTCTTGGCAAGGCCAGGAAGGGGACCAGTAAAACCGCTGTATTGGACTTTCGGAGGGCTGACTTTGAGCTGCTCAGGACACTAGTTGGTGGAGTCCCTTGGGAGGTGGTTCTGAAGGGCAGAGGGGTCCAGGAAGGCTGGGCGCTCTTCAAGAGGGAAGTCTTAATGGCGCAGGAACGGTCTGTCCCCACGTGCCCAAAGACGAGCTGGCGGGGAAGAAGACCGGCCTGGCTCAACAGAGAATTGTGGCTTGATCTTAGGAGGAAAAAGAGGGTTTATAAGCTTTGGAAAAGTGGGCAGGCCACTAAGGAGGACTTTAAAGAAGTAGCGAGGCTGTGCAGGGACAAAATTAGGAAGGCCAAAGCTCATCTGGAGCTAAATCTGGCTACTGCCGTTAAAGATAACAAAAACCGTTTCTATAAATACATCAACACAAAAAGGAGGACTAAGGAGAATCTCCATCCTTTACTGGATGCGGGGGGAAACTTAGTTACAAGAGATGAGGAAAAGGCGGAGGTGCTCAATGCCTTCTTTGCCTCAGTCTTTAGCGGCAATACCGGATGTTCTCTGGATACTCAGTACCCTGAGCTGGTGGAAGGGGATGGGGAGCAGGATGTGGCCCTCATTATCCATGAAGAACTGGTTGGTGACCTGCTACGGCACTTAGATGTGCACAAGTCGATGGGGCCGGATGGGATCCACCCAAGGGTACTGAGGGAACTGGCAGAGGAGCTGGCCAAGCCACTGTCCATCATTTATCAGCAGTCCTGGCTATCGGGGGAGGTCCCAATCGACTGGCGGCTAGCAAACGTGACGCCCATCTACAAGAAGGGCCGGAGGGCAGACCCGGGAAACTACAGGCCTGTCAGTTTGACCTCAGTGCCAGGAAAGCTCATGGAGCAGATCCTCCTGAGAGTCATCATGCAGCACTTGCAGGGGAAGCAGGCGATCAGGCCCAGTCAGCATGGGTTTATGAAAGGCAGGTCATGCCTGACGAACCTGATCTCCTTCTATGACAGAGTGACGCGCTGGGTGGATGAGGGAAAGGCTGTGGATGTGGTCTACCTTGACTTCAGCAAGGCTTTTGACACCGTCTCCCACAGCATTCTCCTCAAGAAACTGGCTGCTCTTGGCTTGGACTGGCGCACGCTTCGTTGGGTTAGAAACTGGCTGGATAGCCGGGCCCAAAGAGTCGTGGTGAATGGAGCCAAGTCCAGTTGGAGGCCAGTCACTAGTGGCGTCCCCCAGGGCTCGGTGCTGGGGCCGGTCCTCTTTAATATCTTCATCGATGATCTGGACGAGGGCATCGAGTGCACCCTCAGTAAGTTTGCAGATGACACCAAGTTAGGTGCGTGTGTCGATCTGCTTGAGGGTAGGAAGGCTCTGCAGGAGGATCTGGATAGGCTGCACCGATGGGCTGAGGTCAACTGCATGAAGTTTAACAAGGCCAAGTGTCGGGTCCTGCACCTGGGGCGCAATAACCCCAAGCAGAGCTACAGGCTGGGAGAGGAATGGTTGGAAAGCTGCCAGGCAGAGAAGGACCTGGGAGTGCTGGTGGATAGTCGGCTGAATATGAGCCAGCAGTGTGCTCAGGTGGCCAAGAAGGCCAACGGCATCCTGGCTTGTATCAGGAACAGCGTGACCAGCAGGGCTAGGGAGGTGATCGTCCCCCTGTACTCAGCTCTGGTGAGGCCGCACCTCGAGTACTGTGTTCAGTTTTGGGCCCCTCGCTACAAGAAGGACATCGACGTGCTTGAGCGGGTGCAGAGAAGGGCGACAAAGCTGGTGAGGGGCCTGGAGAACAAGTCCTATGAGGAGCGGCTGAGGGAGCTGGGCTTGTTCAGCCTGGAGAAGAGGAGGCTCAGGGGTGACCTTATCGCTCTTTTTAGGTACCTCAAGGGAGGCTGTAGCGAGGTGGGGGTTGGCCTGTTCTCCCACGTGCCTGGTGACAGGACGAGGGGGAATGGGTTTAAGTTGAGCCAGGGGAGTTTTAGGTTAGATGTTAGGAAGAACTTCTTCACTGAAAGGGTTGTGAGGCACTGGAACAGGCTGCCCAGGGAAGTGGTGGAGTCACCATCCCTGGAAGTCTTCAAAAGACGCTTAGATGTAGAGCTTAGGGATATGGTTTAGTGGTGGGCTGTTAGCGTTAGGTTGGAGGTTGGACTCGATGACCTTGAGGTCTCTTCCAACCTGGAAAATTCTGTGATATGATTAAGAGCATAGCCCAAATTCTTCTTAAACTCCAACAGGCTTGGTGGCGTGACTATGTCCCTGGGGATCCTGCTCCCGTGAGCGATCACCCTCTCAGTGAAGAACGTCTTCCTGATATTCAGCCTGAACCTCTCTTGTCGCATCTTGACTTCATTCCCTCAGGTTCTATATCACTGGTCACTAAAGAGAATAGATTGGCGCCTACTCCCCCTTGTGAGGAAGCTGTAGACCACGATGAGGTCTCCCCTCAGCCTCCTCTTTTCCAGGCTGAACAGACCAAGTGTTCTCAGCCACTCTTTGTATGCATTCCCCTTTAGGCCTTTCACCGTCTTTGTAGCCCTTCTCTGGACACTCTCCAATAGTTTCACGTCCTTGAAATCATAGATATTGTTGTTTAAACTCCAGTTGTTCATGTTGACCTTTATAAGCTACCATCAAGCCCATCTGGCCCCCTAGGCTGCACTTGGGTTTCTCATAAAACAAGAAAGAATTTAGTGGGACAAGTAATTTTTTTTTTTTTAAACAAACAAACAAAACAAAAAACAACTTCTCTTTTTCCTTACTGTGTCTTTTCCATTCTGCTCCTATCCCTGGTATTTTGTTCAAATTTCTCCGTATTTTCCCCATTCATCTTAATCTCCTTTTTCTTACTTACTTGTTCAGTTTTCTGTTTCTGCACTAATTTCTGTTTTGTAAGAAAAACAAAAATATAGGCTTTTCTAAGTATTGGAGAGGAACTTAGAAAGCCATCTGGAAGTGAACACTCTTTCTAGATTTCTAACTTTTCTTTAGGACTATTAATATAAGTAAAATCTAAATGATCTATAAAATACAAATTTGCCTGTTTCATTTTAGAAACTTGAAGTGCCCTGAATGAAACTTGATTAGAACCAAAATCTTGTCGTAACTGTTTGTCTGTCAGAAGGCATTATGTCAGAAGGTATATACATTTTAACGTGATATGCAGTGATTGAAGAAATACAAATTGTCCAAAGATCAGAAGAAGTTACATCATTAAAGATAAGCAGAATTCAATGTTAGACGTGATCAGTGTGTGCTTTCTTAGATTCAGAGGGGAGATGTTATGTTAAATGTTACTAAAAATTTGTACATATATGTATTTCCTCAGCAAAATCCAGGCTAAGCTTTCCCTTGACTTCAAGCATATTTGGATCCAAACTTTTTTTTTTTTTTTTTATATTTATTTATTAAGTATTTCCCTTTTTTCTGCAGGTGGATTTATTTTTGGTGGAAGCTGTTTCTCTCAGTCATTTGCAAAAAGTGGTTATAGGACATGACGGAGAAGGATATGGGGCTGGCATGTACCTCAAGATGATAACAGTCAGGGAATCACAAGACTCAGACAAAGAATGGGTCTTCCCATGGTGGAACTGGCTTGATACTCATCTGGGATCATGTGAGACTGTTTGTGAGATAGTTACAGTTGGTAAGCTCTTTTGCAAAACTGATCTGCCTGTCTACATATTTTTGAATTTGGCTATAGATCTTTCACATCTCTATATTGTCTTTCTTTTATTGCAAATATGATTTTTCAGTTTGATTTTTTTATTATAGAAAGACTGCATCTAGTAATGTCAAAGTGAATAAAATTCTGTTCTGTAAGTATGTTGTATATGAAACTCACCTTCTGAATTAGATTTAGCACATTGCAATGAAAGATTTAAAGCAGGTAAGAGTTCTAGATTAATGCCTTATGGGGATAAATAGCTTAAGTTTTATGCATTAATTTTCAGGTCACTTAGGATCTAATTTGAAATCCAGAGAAAAATTATTTTAGTTAAGTGAGCTTAGTACCCATGGTGTTATTCTGCTATGCAAAGAAACAGTGCCATTTTTCTATGCTCAGTTTATACTCATTTCAAGTTTACTACACCAAAAGTTGTGCAAATCCAAATCTGGATGTATCTGGCAAAAGAACAATTACAGCAGGACCTGTAGCAAAGATTCCTTCCTTCAGTACTGTTGTGGTTTAACCCGGCCGGCAGCTAAACACCACACAGCCGTTCGCTCACCCTCCCCCCTCCCTCTCTGGGATGGGGGAGAGAAACGGAAAATTGAAGCCTGTGGGTTGAGATAAAGACAGTTTATTTAAGAGAGAAAATAATAATAATAATAATGATAATAATAGTAATATGTACAAACAAGTGATGCACAATGCAATTGCTCACCACCCGCTGACCGATGCCCAGCCCAACCCCGAGCAGCCGGCCCCCCACCCTGGCTAGCCACCCCTATATATTGTTCAGCATGACGTCAGATGGTATGGAATACCCCTTTGGCCAGTTTGGGTCAGCTGTCCTGGGGCTGTCCCCTCCCAGCTCTTGCTGCCCCCCCAGCCTGCCCGCTGGCAGGACAGAGCGAGGAGCTGAAAAGTCCTTGGCTTAGTGTAAGCACTGCTCTGCAGCAATTAAAACACCAGCATGTTATCAGCACTCTTCTCATCCCAATCCAAAACATAGTACCTCACCAGCCATTAGGAGGAAAAACAACTCTGTCCCAACTGAAACCAGGACATTTGAAAACAATTTCATGTAAATGAACTGTTAAAGTTCATCCAGAACAAAGAATATGGCTTCAAATCATAAGGTGCCCTTGATAGATATGTAGGCATTCAGTTGTATAATTTTTTCTGAATTGTAGAAAGCAGATTTCTCTAAGCTGTTTCCTTTCATTAAATCATTTTCATTTCCCATAGAATTTTTAAAATGGAATGAAAATGAAGGATAGTAGCAATTAATAGAGAAAAAGAGAGGAAGATGGTAATATTGAACTCTTAAGGATGTGCAAATATTTTTATGTGTTTACAATAGGTTTACCTGTCAGTCTCACACTATTATAACACATTATATTGCTAAGTATTATATAGTTACAAGTGAAGTTCATTGTTATTATTCATTTTGCATTAGGTGTCTACAGGCTACAGATGGCTGGTGCTTCTAAATGATAAATTGGTTTCAGTAACATTGATTGCTTTTTTTAAGAACAATTAATTAGACCTCTAAAAGGTGACTGACTGTTCTCTTAGTAATTACTTCCAAACATGACAAGGAGAATAACATGGCATCGAGAAAATACCTGTGAAACTAAAGTTTAAACACAGCAAGAACATTAAGCTGTTAAATTCTTGGCAAAAAGAAAAACAATATAATAAAGGTATTGATGTGTTATTCTTAGTGAACTGTTGCCATAGATACAACGTAACCTGCAAATAGAGTTTGCTTTGTGTATTGTAAAGGCTATAGGCCTATTATTTTATGCCATTCTGTCATACTGTCGTCTTTCCTCTTTCTCTTTTATCATTTTTAAAGGTAGAAGATTGATTTCTTGTCCTAAACTGCCTGAAATCAACATGCAGTCATCAGGTCTCTGGATAATGGACATCACTGGATCTGACTTGAGCAATGAAGTGGATCCATTACACCTTTCTTTCATCTTCTACGGCAACCTGAATCACAAAAAGTTGCCACTTCAAGTTACAGGAAACACAATTCAAATCAAAGTACTTCAACCTTTATCTATTGAAAGAAAAGCCTAAGGATCATGTAACTGATGACCCTCTTAATTCTGAGATAAATTGTTTCTTTAAACTAAACTACCAAATTGATTTTTAAGTCCTCCATGTATTTTGGCACAGGCCATCATTTTTGTTTGTAGTCAGTAAGGTTGTCACTGGGGCAATGTTTTTGAATGAGCGTAGAAATGAACCTTTTTTCAAGGTTTCATACTGAGAATGTTTAATTGAGCAAAGTGGTTCCTATGTGCATATCACAGTACCTACCAGCCTACTGGTGCTGATTTACAGTTCTTGTTGATCTCACAAAAGCAATATGTAAATGTAAAATGTGCCATGGTACACCATAGAGATTTTAGGGCAGATGACGGAGAAGGAAGAATCATGTATGAGATGAAAGTTATCAGAAAGTTCATTTTTGTCTTTCATATAATTTATTCAGCCTTGTCACCATGTTTTTGCAGGCTAACTATGGTGGTTTAACCCGGCCGGCAGCTAAACACCACACAGCCGTTTGCTCACCCTCCCCCCTCCCTCTCTGGGATGGGGGAGAGAAACGGAAAAGTGAAGCCTGTGGGTTGAGATAAAGACAGTTTATTAAGAGAGAATAATAATAATAATAATAATAATATGTACAAACAAGTGATGCACAATGCAATTGCTCACCACCCGCTGACCGATGCCCAGCCCAACCCCGAGAGCCGGCCCCCCACCCTGGCTAGCCACCCCTATATATTGTTCAGCATGACGTCAGATGGTACGGAATACCCCTTTGGCCAGTTTGGGTCAGCTGTCCTGGGGCTGTCCCCTCCCAGCTCTTGCTGCCCCCCCAGCCTGCCCGCTGGCAGGACAGAGTGAGGAGCTGAAAAGTCCTTGGCTTAGTGTAAGTATTGCTCTGCAGCAATTAAAACATCAGCATGTTATCAGCACTCTTCTCATCCTAATCCAAAACATAGCACTCTACCAGCTACTAGGAGGAAAAAATAACTCTGTCCTAACTGAAACCAGGACACTAACTTATTTTTATTTTCTATATTTTTTTTAAGAAAATAGAACTATTTAATATTTCTATACAATTATTTTTCTTGCATTGTTTGCCTCTTTTATTTTTGCCTGTCTTTATCACTTTATTCTTCCTCTTGATCAGCTCCTTTTCGCCCACAAGTTTTCCCCTTTATTTAGTTCTTCTCATCTTCCATCATTTGTCTTCACTTTGTCCTATTCAACTTAAACATTAACAACCTTTTGATTGAATGAATGAATTTGACTTACATTAAAATATGGCCTGCTTCTTTCCCAATTTTACTTCCCTCTTATAACTATAATTCCTTCCTCAGTGACAGTGCTGTGTTACTATGTTACTGTTATGCTATTCTGATTTTACTCTCCATGAATGTAGAGTACATCTCTCCAACACAGTAGAATTTGGAACTGACCTGAAGGTAAATACTGTAGAGAACTCCTCTACTTTAGGAAATCCCTGAACCATGAAGTGCTGAAAACTAGGAAAATATTCAACGGAAGTGTGACTATTACCTGTCCCGTTCTTGTATTGCTTGTTCCATCTTTCCATTGGCCTTTGTGGGGTCTGAGGAAATGGTTGATCCCTGTGAGAAAACTGGACGTTTTCAGTTGGTTTTGGCCTTGTTTTAGCCTTGATCCTGCATCTGCAGAAACAACTATCACAGAATCACAGAATCACAGAATAGTCTAGGTTGGAAGAGACCTCTAAGATCACCGAGTCCAACCTCTGACCTAATGCTAACAAGTCCTCCACTAAACCATATCCCTAAGCTCTACATCTAGACGTCTTTTAAAGACCGTGAGTGATGGTGACTCAACCACTTCCCAGGGCAAACTGTTCCAGTAACTAACAACCCTTTCATTAAAGAAGTTTTCCCTAATATCCAACCTAAACCTCCCCTGGTGCAATTTTAGCCCATTCCCCCTCGTACTGGCACATGGGAGAATAGATCAACCGCCACCTCACTACAGCCTCCTTTAAGGTACGTGTAGAGTGTGATAAGGTTGCCCCGCACCTCTTCTTCTCCAGGCTAAATAGTCCCAACTCCCTCAGGCGCTTCTTGTAAGACTTGTTCTCCAGACCCTTCACCAGCTTCGTAGCCCTTCTCTGGACTTGTTCAAGCACCTCCATGGCCTTCTTGTAGTGAGGGGCCCAAAACTGAACACAGTACTCGACGTGCAGCCTCACCAGAGCTGAGTACAGGGGGACAATCACTTCCCTAGACCTGCTGGCCACGCTGTTTCTTATGCAAGCCAGGATGCTGTTGGCCTTCTTGGCTGCCTGAGCACACTGCTGGCTCATATTCAGCCGACTGTCAACCAATACTCCCAGGTCCTTCTCTGACAGGCAGCTTTCCAACCACTCATCTCCCAGCCTGTAGCTCTGTTTGGGGTTGTTGTGCCCCAGATGAAGGACCTGGCACTTGGCCTTGCTGAACTTCATACAGTTGGCTTCGGCCCATCGGTGCAGCCTATCCAGATCCTCCTGCAGAGCCTTCCTATCCTTCAGCAGATCGACACACGTACCTAACTTGGTGTTGTTTGCAAACTTACTGAGGGTGCACTCGATAACTATATGGCCAGACTGATGGAATGGGAGCAAGTGGACAGACAAGGCAGTGGGAGCTTCTCAAGCCAGCTTTTTATCACAGAAATATGTTCATGAAGCCACATCCCAAAAGATGTTTCTTCATGATTGACTGCTGAAACAGCAGAAGCAGGTAGGAAAGGAAGGGAAAAGCAGGAAAATAAGGGTGAAGAGGTCCCTGTCCCAAAGAGTGAGTGAGAATATGTTACTTGTGATCATGGGGTTCATCAGAAAGCAGCCTTGGAGTTGTGAATAAAGAAACTGTTCCTGGTTCTTCCTACTAGTCTGGCAAATAGGACTTAATGATTACACCAAATAAATAATTGGCTGTTTTTTCATGGTCTTCCTTTCTTTAGTGGAAGTAAGAACACTAAGTTAGGCTATAAACATGTTCCAAAATGAGGAGTACCTAGTTCTGTTAAAGAACCTCTTCTAAATATAAAGAAATGGTATGAAACTGTAAGTACCTTGTCATTGGAAGGGTCAGATCCTATGCAGTGCTGCTAGCTGGGCAGTATTTCAGTGATACTATCTGGGCAGTATTTGCAATGAAAGAGCAAGGGAAAGAATATAGTTAGAAAGAGGGAAAATTGTAATGGTTATAAATCTGCTGCAATTCCTCAGCTATTGAAGTTTGCTCAGCTGTTGCATACAGCTGTCAACTACATTTGATCTGGCAAAATTAGAATGAGATCCATTCGTCTTCTCTTTTTCTCAATTAGGATGAACTGGCAGATATTGGCTCACTCTACAAAGTTCAGGTAACGGGCCCACATAGCAAGCTAAAACAGCCATGGCACTTAGATTTACTGCATATGAAGCACACGGGCACAAAGGAAGAGATGTATTTAGCTTTTGACTGCTTGTTCAACCCTAATGAAGACAAATGTGTGGAACTGCCAGCTCTCTATGCAGATCAGGAGCCTTTGCCTGGTAAGCTAAGTCTGTTTTTGTTACTGGGGTCAGGATCTGTGTCACTGGAATACCAGTATATCTCCTGGGCCTGAAATACTGTATGAGACTTTCCACAAGAATTTGATATTAAGGAATATGATGCTTTGCACTTGCATTTATCACAAAAGAAAGCTGAGCAAAGAGGAATCACTTGTATCAGGATTATGACAGATGTTATAACTGCTGACACCAGACATAGAATATGGTTTCTTTAATGTGAGGCAGTTCCAGTTTGAGCTCTTGATTATTTATTATCTCTTCAAATTAATGCTGCGTCAGCTGAAGATGTGTACAAAATATTAACTTGTGTGTGATATTACCTGAATCTTCCTATTCACAAAGAAATGTGTGACCTAGAAATGTAGTCAATATTTTAAGAATGAAAGAATTGCAGACACCCTACAAAACAGATAGAATTAAAACAAACAAACAAACAAAAAACAATAAAAAGCAACTTGTTACAATCAGCCAGCAAAAGGAAAACCAAGAATTTCAATTGCACCAGCATTTTATTGATGTTAATGAGAAATTTATAGTACAGCTAGTATTATTCCAGTGAAAATATATCGAGTTGCAGTTTTCTCTGATGTTATTAATACATGTGAATTGTGTATATGATGATGGCAGAGATATGATAAAGTGATTACCCCCAGCCCCCCAGGAATATGAAGAACAACCAATTGCATACTGATGACTTGATCGCTCACTATTTAAGAACAGGATTCCCATTTATGCAGCTCATTAGAATAAAGAGGATTGATGTGGATAGTAAAGATCATGTATTGAAGCTTTTAGTAACAGTTAAGAGGTTTATTGCCAGAGGCTATAGTACAAAGAGTGTTCTGCTTAAACAGAATAGAAAATAATAGAAAAAGATGGAAGCTGCCCAGAAAAAGGAACAAAATATTCCAGGTGAACTTTGGCACACTGCTCTCTAGGGAGATTTTCCTAAATATTTTATCCCATTTAAAGTTGAAACTTGAACAAATAAAATAATGAAGACCTTATAAATCTCTGATTTTATGTAGGTTTGCATAACTTTAAACAATTAGTAGCCTTGTACTCATTTACTGAAAAAAAATCTTATGTTTCAAAATAGCATTGGATGTTGCATGTAATATATTCAGGATGTAAAATGCTAAATACAATAACTCTGGTGCTTGTTAAAATCTCTATTACCCCATTTTTTATAAAAAAAAAGGAAAATTATAAGTATTGGTAATTATTTTCAGAATTTGGAATTGCTAAATGTTTGACTAGATATTAAAACTCCCAAAAGTTAAAAATCTAGAATTCATCTCTCAAAGTCTTTGTTATGCTAAGAATCAAATGGAGATAATGTCAGAGAGCAGCAATGTTATTAGTACAGCAATTCAGTTGAGGTTAAATGAAAGGCTGAGATATTTTCCTTGGATAACTTCTACGAAGAAGATGTATATATAGTTTCTGACATAAATTATCACATAGTTGGGTAGTATTTACTAACCTAGGAAGTTTCACACAGATCATTTTGCATAGTCCAGCTTAAGGAAAATGCCTTAGAAGGAATTCTCTTCTAGATTTCACTGACTTTGAGTATGTGAGCAGTCCTTTTGAACCCACACGTATGTATGTATCTGTATGAGAACTCACACAGATGAAGTAATGACATTTGGGATATTTAAAGATGCACCTTATGAATGATCTACAATTAAAAGTATAAATATCTTTTTTTTTTCTTTTTTTTTTTTTTTTTTTTTCTCTGTGGCCCCAACACTTATTCAGACTAAAATTTCTAAATGTCAGCTTCTTCCTTGTATTCTAGCTTATATACTGGAGACAAATCAGTTGTATGCTTGCACTCATTATTTCTTCTAAAGAGGCACATTTATGGAGATTTCTTCAATAAATGCCTTGGAAATATAAATTTGAATAAAGACAAAAGAACAATTTTGAAAGATAAAGATCATTGCTATTCCCAGACAAATCAAACAACAAGTAGATAACTCTATAGGGATCAACGTAAATGCAGAAAACATCCAAGTAAAGCGTTTCCTTCATCAGTTAGGTCAGCTGCCTGGTTGTAATGAAGGCCAGGGATTCTATGAGATTTAGCAAGGCAAAAAGATATCTGTGCTCATTTGTGACCTTCAGGAAAATCACAGCTACTTCTTTAAGGTGTTTTTAGTTTGCTTTTAGTTTCTCACTGTTCCAGTCTGCTAGTGATTGGCAATAAATTATATTAATCCCCCCTACGCTGAGTCTGTTTTGCCAGTGATGATAACTGGTGAGTGATCTCTCTTTACTTATCTCAAACCTTTTCCTTATCTCAAGCCTTTTCCATCGTATTTTCTCCTCCTTTTTTCTTTGAGGAGGGGCAGTGAGAGAGTGGTTGTGGAGTTCAGCTGCCCAGCAAGTTAAACCACCACATCATCTCATCTGGTGAGACATGAGGATGATTTAATTCCCAGTAAATTACAGTTATCAATTGTCATTGAATATATTTTTAATAATTGAAAACAAACAAACAAACAAAAAACACAAGCACAAATATTTAAAATTGATTCTCTGAAATTGCTTTTTCTGTCATCTGTAATATTTATGTCTTAAAAATGAATGTCCAAGCTCAGCTTATAGATAACTCCCTAGGTACAATTATATTAAATATCTAAGGTCAAACAATTGTCTTGCATGCTTGCATTAGATTCTGTGGCATTATGTGAGGGATGTATTTGCTTTCTGGATATTAGCTAGTATCACAGAAGCAAATACATTTTCAATTTTCTTTTCTTTCACCTATCCATCCTAGTATTTTATAAACATATTTTTTAGTCTATCTGTATCATGGTCCAAATTATTTATCATACACCTTTGTGGACTTCAAAATAAAATACACTATTATTATTATTGTGTCCTTATAAATTCTGTGATAATTTTGCAGACGACATTAATGTACATATTAACACATACTGACAAAGTCATTGCACACTTAAATTGTGAAGTGCTTTTGAAAATGTTTTCAGTTACAATTAAAATTTTAGAACTTCTATCTCTTAGCTTTTATATTTCTTGATGCTTTCTAGATAACTTTTTGATGATTTTTAGAATGTCATTGTTGTCAAATGCAGTTGAAATCATGTATCAGAAGTTATATAGCAATATATATACCAACATAGAAGTTATCTGAAGTTAGAAGAACTTGCAGTGTGTAGTTGTCAAAGTAACCATTGAAGATAAGTGTTACCTTATTTTTACTAAAGTATTTTTAACACCAGTTATGATTTGGACTCCTCAGGCTCACATCAGGGTTCTGTGATGCAAATTTTTTTTTTCCACATCACGAACACAAATTCCAACGTCCCCCCTCCATCCACCAAGTCTGTTTACATAAGATCATGAGTTAAAGTGCTTAACATCTGTAGCAATAAACATCTGCATTAACAAACATATTCATCTTTAATAAAAATAATCACCCAGCTTTACATTTTTACAGTATATAGATAAAATATAACTTTTTCACTGCTTTGTTAATCATAATAGGTCATTGTTATGTAGTAGTGTACCATGATGTATTGAGGCATGGAGAAGTATTAGCTTGCTTCTTGATACTTAACTGCACTAGATACCATTCAGTCCAGCAGCTCATGTTTATGAAATAATTCCCTTTTCATCAGAGGCAATGATAAATTCCATGTTAACTTCCAAAATGAAAGTAGTTCAGAGATGCTTCAGCTAATGTATTCTTTTGACTTATTAGACTTATTAGCCATGGCTTGTTAGCTCAAACATAGCACCAACCTAGCAAGAATGAGTCTGGCTTGGGTGTTGAGCTAGTGAAATTAGTCACAGTATTCTGCTTAATTTGACTAATTCGGATTCCTGCTAACTCAGGCCTCTCTTACCACACACTTAAGTAGGGTAGATGAACCCTGTACTTTTGACTAGATTCATAATATAAAATATTGAATGGGTAGAAGATGATCTGGTCCATAGTCTTGAGCCTTTCTTAGTATTTTTCTTCCATTGTAAAAAATACCTTTATCACTTGATTTCATTGCAAACCTAAAATCATAATAGTGTAAAAAGTTTAACTGTACCTCTGAGATTCAGAGAGGATATGGTTGTGCCATTTAAACTGTTTACCCTGAAAGGGTATTGAGATTTATATAGGCAAATGTTACTGAATTTTGCTCTAAATGATATTTGAATAAGTTTTGTTTCATAGTAAGTTAAACAAAAAATGTCAAATTCAAGGTAACACCTTATCATAGATCATCAATCATAGATTGATGACCCTGTCTTTAATTCTTGTTTTCTTTTTCGCTTTTTAATGAGCACTAGGTGATAATTTTCACTTTTCAACAATATTAACTTACATCTGAAACAGTCCTCTTTTATAAAGAGGATTGGGCAGAGACAAAGAATGGCAAGGTTGAACAGAACAACTTATTTTAGTCAATTTTTGTTGATAGAGGGATGTTGTCTATTTGATAGTGAGAATAGTCCCAAATAACCCTGAAAACTTTTACCCTTTTCCCTAGAGCCTCATTTATATTATGCCCTCCTTCATAGGAGTTCCTTTGTATATTTTGTCGTTTTGTTTTGTTTTGCTTATATAGCAAGAGTCCTTACTCTTATCCAAAATCTTTGAAAATTAAAGAAGAAATATTTGCTGTGACTACAGTGAGCTTTAAATTAGGCATTAACGTTTTCATATGGAACTTCTGACTCAGCAAAAATATTAGGTATATTTCTAATTTTCGGTATGTATCTCCCTTGAATACAGATATGAAGCAACTAGTTGTGTGATTAAAGTTGAGACTGTGATTAAGTATACTAATGATCATGGACCAAAGCAGTAAAAGTGTTTGTAGACATTGTGATTTCTAATCCATGCTACATGAGTGGTCAGATCTGTGGTCCAAAGTCTTTCTAATCTAATTCACACAAGCAGCCTTTTGACTTCAATGGATTTGCTCACATGAGCAAGTTATACATATAGTATACCTACAACAGTCTAGATGAATAATATAGAGGCTTACCTTTGTATCCTAGCTCCTCTAAAAGCAAAAATGCCATTGGCTAAATACAAAAGTTCCTCTTGGACAGCTCATATGCTTTCAAAAATCTAGATCTCCAGCAAGGGCAAGTCTGTGTAGCTAAGTTCACTTTATTGCAACTATATTGTCTTTCATCTGACAGTGCATATTTACCTGCCTTGAAGAAAGAGATGAGATATATTAGAGTACCAGACTAGGAAAACTTTTGTTCTATTTCTTATCATCAAACATGAGTGATGTCATCAATTACAAGCACTCTCCAAGTTCATGGTTTAAATGTGAAAAAAAAAAAAATAAATAAATAAATCCAGGAAAAAATCCCTTAAGAAAATAATGACACAATGAAATAAAGTTACTTTTCAGAAAACATTTTTTTTTTTCAGTTACCATCCCCACATAGCAAAACATGAAGAGAAACAAAGACATTTTCAGTATATCACAATGAGCACACCTTCATTAACAGACTGATACAGCCCCTATTATTTAATGAATCCTTTTAGATATTCATTTTTCAATCAGTATGCAAAACCACTCTCATTCCAGTGATGTGACCTTTTTATTTTAGACACATAAAGAAATAGCTATATAAGATGTCACAATATTTGAATTCAGGCCTTTTGATTATAGCACTCAACATGAATAGCACCAACTTGTGAAAAGAGCTGTAAGAAAAGCTTAAAAATAAATATGCTCAGAACACTTTTTTCCTCCCTGTTTTCCTATAACCTACGCATGAAAATAAATGACAGCCTTAGCTCTGGGTTCTTAACAATCATTCTCAAACCTACCAGAAATTTCTCATAATTATATCTTTTTAGAGGATGTAGTTTGGCTAAATTGAGCCATTTCTGTCTTGGAATAAATTTAATTCAAGAGGCAAACTATACTGAAAATATCAGAAGTTTCCAGGATCTATACTGAGTTATTTGTGTATCATGTGATGTTTTTTAGACTGAAATATGTATTTTAGATTTGAATAATGTGTATTTCAATGCTTTCTGGCCTGTATTGTCAATTGTGTGACTGAAAGTGCTTCTCAGTTGCTCCTTGGTTCTATGTCTGTGTAAAACACCATTTCTCTTTATACACACACATTTCCTGGAAAAGCAAACCAGGACCAAGGTACAGGCAAGCAGCAGAGTGAGGCTGGAAGAGTTTCTGCAGAATGCAACTGTCAGTCTAGACATTGCTGAGATTTGCTTTACTGTGCCAGTGATGAAGACTGTGGGAGTTGTGTCTGAATAGTTTGGAGTAGTCAAAAATAGTTCAGTACACATAGAATGTTGGATTTTAAGGGTGCTCAGTCCTTCAACATATCAATCCTGGAGTTTATGACAAAAAACATTCATGAGATAATAAATGCATTCTTGAATACGTTTATGGTATGTGCTTTTTACTCACATCCCAAATGTGACTTTTACAGTGGATAAAAATGTTCTCCTCCTTCTGAAATGCATTGGAAAAATGTGTTATACAAGCCAGTGTGGCTGCAAATTGATAGCTTTCTTCCTTAGGTCAGAGTAACAATGCTTGAAGTTGGAAGCAGAAGAACATCCAGACTGTCTAAGTGACTCCTAACTTCTAATGTCCATCTCTAGAATATAGGGGAACCCATCACAGGTGGTTTCTACAGCACCTGCCTTTCTCTGCTGACTAAGGAGCTCATAATCCTAACATAACCACCAAAGTTAGATACTTAAAGTCACAGCACCGGCAGCATACAAATTAGCACAGATTTATTATTGTAATATGAATAAGAGCAGGCTTTCAACATTAAAAATACGAAGAAACAAACATAAAACTTCTCATTTTTTCCCTGAGCTCCTTCTTGTTAAGATGATTCAAATAACCATGAATATTGAGATTGTGACTTCTGTTTAAATGTTTCCTTATTCCTTGCCTCCCTTATAAATTTAGTGGCTAACATAATTTTAAAAATGAATGTAAGAATTTTCCATTAATTTTATTTGGAAATAATGTAATCTGATCGCTTCTGGATCACCTCCCTGTGTATTGTATCAGAAAGAGGCAAGGAAGAAACTCCACAGCATGGCCATACATGTCTCTTCTAATCGTTACTATTAACACAGCTGAGAAAACCAGGAATGCTTTCTCTTAAACTCAAATTTCACATTTCACATTTGAATTGTACAGCTGATCTGTATACGAGCATTATTATATGTACATGGGAGGTTCGTTAGAGACCGATACAAAATGTGAAGAGGATTTTCTATTTATGTGTTAGAGCAGATGTTGAAGTTATTTTTAATTCATTATTTCTGTTTCACATTAACTTGTTTTAACTTCAAGTTTATTCTAATAGTGTTATGGTCTGACTAGTGAGTAAGCTTGATAATCCTGATGCATTAATTCAGTGAAGATAATTACATGAGTTTAAAGCTTAAACCAATCAGATTCTGGCTTTCTTCTAAATCACTTTATAAGTGCTAAGTTCTGTTTTCAAGAATAAAATATGGCATGAGATTCTGATGAATTTGCAATGATTTCTACCAGGGACTGGTAAATAACACAGGTGTTGAGCAGGAAGACAAGCAGGATTTTCTCATGCTGACTTTTTATTTTTGTACATATTTTTTTTCTGAAGTTGTAGAATATTCAGTCCATTTGCACACGGGAGACTTGAAGAAAGCAGATGCCACTGGTGAGGCTTATCTTTGTATTCAAGGAGAGAGGAGTGACTCAGGGAAACGATGGCTTAACTCAAGAAACAGCCTGATCACTTTTGCTAGAGGGCAGGTAAAACAATGAGGAAAAATGTAACTGAATCTGTGAGTGTCTTTTTGCTAAAACTTATGTTTACATACAAGTTTTCATGTACAGAGTATCAAAAATACTTTACTAACTTTTGCATTCCATTTATACCTGATTTTCTCTTGTAACTAAGAGGTGATTGTCTTCATAGGTAATATTTTAAGCATTACAGAATGGTAAAGCAATTAAATTGATAAAGTAATTTTTAAATAAATTAAATATACACTAAATATACTTTAATATACTTTAAATATACTCTAAAAGTTCTACTTTAATATTCCAGACTTTTAAAGCCAGAGAGGTATTTGTACATTGTTTTAATATGGTTGACAGAGCTGATAGTATTGCCTTTCTACTTATATTAGACCATGACCTTCTTTTATTAACTTTACTGCACAGTAATGTCCTTGTTCCAAGCAGAATTTTAGTTTTTCATGTTTCCATTTTTTCCACACACTTCTTGCTTTTAAACATTTTAAACATATTCTTGCATTTTTTAGTGTTAAAGGGCTTTTCCTAGAAGAGCAATTCCTAGAGTAGTTATTGATTTAAGAATAAAGTAACTAAAACAAATTTCAGGTCAAACAGAAATATCTATTTCAGATCAAAAGAGAATATCTAGCTGACACTTTATTAGACTCTACTGTTTGGTCTGTGTTCAGGTTTGGAAGAATTTGGAACTTTAAAGGGCTTTTCTATATCCTGGGCTATAGCACCTTAGTCACCTTACTCTATAGAGAAGATCTCATTAAGGGCTATTTGGAAATTAATCTTTTAACATCTTTCTTTATTCCAACTTGTTCCCAGATGACTAATTCTCTGTTCTTAGCATTTGCTTTTTTTTCCTACTAGATTCTTGTGATCAACATGATCCTCACAATAGCATGAATTTTTGTAAGTCAGTGTAATTGGCAGCAACTCTGGAATCAACAACAGGTTTTTATTGTTTGCCTTCTTAACCCAAAGCAGATCCCCAATTTTTGTCTTCAGATTGCATTTTCAACCCAATAAAGACAATTTCCCTGTCTACACCAGGATAGCTCATGAAGTCATAAGAGAGAAAAGAGGCTTACTTGTGGAGATTTTGCACTTGTTTTCCCAAGAGATTAGACAAATCTATTCATGAATATCATGTTTACAAACCTAGTTTCTAAGGCCCAGTTCAAAAAAAGCCATCAAATGCACACTTTAATCTACCTGTGTCCCCAGTGCCCGTGTGAGCTGACTTATGTTAGCTTTCACATTAATAGTCAAGAAAGATGACTGAGCAAAGAAGAAAACAAACATGTGAGGTCAATAAGGTGATTATACTAAGATTTGCAGTAGGGAAGAAGGGCAGATACTGATACCATGAAGTATATTCATCATGCAGTTCTAGCGTGTGATAAAAATCTATCACAGAAATGGCTTCAGTGAAATATCCTTATTCCCATGGCACAGTGGTTGAAATCTTCCTGAAATACTATTAATTTGTTTCCTATTTACCTAATTCCCACAAAATTATCTGTGATTTTTAGTGAAAGTGCAATTGCTTCACATTTTCAGAATTATTAAACACCTGTAACTTTCATTAAGAGTTAGCTTCTGGATCAAAGTAACTTTCAACACAAGTAGAAATTGAGCTGATTTGGTTATTTTAGTCTATGAAAGTACTACACATGAGCACTTTACTGCTGGTATGTGTATTTAATGTTTTAAAAATTACTTCTTAGTAAGTACAGCAACATATTGAAATTGATAATTCACGATATTCACTAGTACAGAAAATATCAGTTATCACATGTACAGTTTAATTATGAACTCCAAGACAGTGGAATAGCACGAATGAGATAAATTTACTTCCAGTAAAATACAGAGCAATACACAAGGCTAAAATGATAAATATTCAAAAGCAGATACATACTAAGTTTAACTAAAATATATTTTAAATTATTTTCACATTGCAGGTGGACGTTTTCAAAATCAAAGCAGTATACCTTGGCAAGTTGAACAAAGTTCTTGTTGGATTTAAGAGTCCAAAAAAAGGTCAGCAATTTTTTTTTTTTTTTTTTAGTTAACTTATAGTAACATTAATATAGATGATCAAATTTAGTGAATCCTGGAACTTCAGAAATATCTTAAATTTAAGGTTAAAAATCACAAGGTTTTTTTATTATTATTATTATTTCTAGAAAAAAAAAAAATGAAATTACTCTCAATTTCCTGCTGTTCATTTTTTCTGTTGTACTATACATGTCAAGTATCTAACTTGGTTTCACTAAAATAGGCAAAACATTCATAGCAAATACAGTGAAAATGTAAAATGGTAAAATTATATGTGAATCTTTTCTCCATAGAAGTTACTATGTATTTTTGATTACTGTCAACTAAGCCTTTATTTTTCACAAAGCAATATGACTTCATGCTTTTGCAATTTTGACATTTTTTCTTCCTTTACATTTTTGGATGATGGACATTTTCATTTTTAAGCTAGATATATATATATATTTTTCCCAGTACTTCAGTACTGCTTCTAAGTAAAGAAAAGAAAAGGAAATCAGTCCATCATATTAGGAACTGGAACATGGAAGGAAGACTGTTGGCCTCATAGTTTTTTCTTCTAATCCCATTAGAAACATATTCTTTCTTATGGGATTTTGAATAAGTGAGGTTGAGTGGCAGATAAAAAAGGCTGTATTTCCTGCAGCATTTTTTTCTTTTCCTCCTTCCAGCTCAACAGCAACTCTTGGTGTTAAAGGAAATTGCTTACCTCTTAAATAGCAACAGCAAGGAGCATCATGAATTGATATTTTCTTCAATACTGTGGCTACAGTTTTGGCACAACAGTCTTTAGAGGCAAAAGAACAGAGTTTCTGCAGATATACCACTCATGCAGTTAATGTTGATAATGCAAATAAGTCTTTTCCAGTGCATGATAAACTGAGTCTTTTATTTTTATCTTTATCAAAACAAAAACAAAAACAAGCACAAAGAAACAAACCCTTGGGGCCCCCCCCCCCCCCAAAAAAAAAAAAAAAAGAATATAAGATGACTCTGTAAGTTAAACTCAAAGACACACATACACAAACTGATCTGGGGACTATTTCCCATTTATTTCCTACATGGTACCATTGAAATGAGTGATCAAACTTTCATTGACTTCAAGACTTGAAGTATAACCAATTTTGCCAAGATTCAGAGGTCTGAGCCTTCAAACACTTTGTTTCCAGAGAATCAACAAAATGGCCTCCATCAAGAGAAATCTTTCAGCTAAGTTTGAAGCTTATTAGATAGCATAGACACTTGCCAGAAATTAAGTTGTGTTTATTTTTTTTTTTTCTGGTGCGCACTTTGTGCACTTACAACCCAGAAGGCCAACTGCATTCTGGGCTGCATCACCAGAGGAAAGATCAGCAGGTCAAGGGAGGTGATTGTCCCCCTCTGCTCTGCCCTTGTGAGGCCCCACCTGGAGAGCTGTATCCAAGTCTGGGGTCTGCAGCACAAGAAAGATGTGGACCTGTTAGAGCAGGTCCAGAGGAGGGCTACAAAGTGCTGGAATACCTCTCCTATGAGAGAAAAGCTGAGAGGTGAGGATATTCAAGCTGGGGAAGACTACGCCCTGGGGAGACCTTGTAGCCTTCCAGTACTTAATGGGGGCCTACAAGAAAGCAGAAGAAGCACTCTGTCATGGAGTGTAGTGACAGGAGAAAGAGAATGGTTTTAAAAAAAAGTTCAGCCTGAAGAAGAAAAGGCTCCAGGGTGACCTCATTGCAGCTTCTTAATACTTAAAAAGAGCTTATAAAAATATGGAGAGCAACTTTTTGCTCAGTCAGACAATGACAGGACAAGGGGGAATGGTTTTAAACTAAAAGAGGATAGATTTAGATTAGAAATTAGGAGGAAATTCTTCACTCAGAGGGTGGTGAGGACTGGAACAGGTTGCACAGAGAAGTTGTGGATGCCCCATCCCTGGAAATGTTCAAGGCCAGGTTGGATGAGGCTCTGGGCAACCTGATCTAGTGGCATCTCTGCCATGGCAGGGAAGTTGGAACTAGCTGATCTTTAAGGTCCCTTCCAACCCAGTCCATTCTATGGATTTATATGGTAGAAATCCTGATATACTGTTTTCCTTTAGGACATTTATAACATCATTTCATATGTGGGACCTCTGTGCCTTCCCATCCTTTGGGGCACTAATAGATCTAATCTGTCCATTTGTTAATTTTCAGAAGATCTGAAACAAACTTTAAGAATTCTTCACTGTATCAAATATACTAGAGAGTAGGAGAACAGACAGATACATACACACATGGTCAATATATTTTCAGAAGTCTTGTTTCCTTAAGAAGTCAGACAAAATAAAACATTTTATTGATTTTCTAAAGATAGAAAATTATGACTGCATACGCAGAACATTTTGTTGCTTAAAAGGTATAAATTAATAATGTTCTGTTTATTTTCAATCAGATGAGTGGTTCTTGGAAAAAATTGTTATAAAAGAAGTCAGCTACCCTTTTTCTTCTCACGTCTTTGCTCACAATGACTGGATCAATAAATGCTCTAAGAAAGGTTTTTTAGAAGTGGTAATTCCGCTCAAAGGTAATGCCAGCAGAAATGTCCTCAATTTGTGTGAATCTCTATTGCATGGTAAAGCAGAATACAGTCAGCACAATGCTACTTCACAGTGTAGCCAAACTGAACAATGGTATACCAATTTGTGAGAGGCTGGGGCCAGGCCCAAGGCAACTCATGCCTTCAGGAAAAAAAAAAAAAAAAAAAAAAAATCATGCCTGGGATGGAAAAGGTGGGAATGGCAATGCTGCACAGCTTGTTCTTGCTGCTGCCAGAGGAGGTGGTAATGAGTAGTCTAACCTTTCAATGGTTGGCATCCCCACTCAGACCCTTGGTGAGTAGCAGCAAGTGCCGGCAGCACATATCCTGTCCTTGGAACAAAGCAAAGAAATAGGCCTGAAACTTGCATGAATGTCACGTGTGGATCTGTGAGGCTTTCCACACCTTCACGGGGCTACAACAATTAATAGGGCTTTTGTGACTTTGCTGCCTGACTTGCCTGTGCTGGATCCAGCCCTATGAGGCAAAGTAATTTTATGCTATGGCTCATACTATCCTATAACCTAGAAATGGACTCTGAATTTATGTTTGTTCTCAATGCAGAAATGTTTGTGACATCTCTTCCTACAAAACAAATTGATACTAAAAGTAGAGGACGATGGCAAATGTGGGTACACTGTACACAAGTACCAGAAGATGTGCCTGATATTCAAGTTGTTGTATTTGGAAGAAAAGGGAAATCTCCTGCACAGAAAGTTCAGAATCTGAATGATAATCCATTTTTGGTTAGTTTCTTTTTTATTTTACACAAATCTTACCAAAGTTTGTCAGTAAAGTAACACTTGTAAGCTCTATATGTGAAGTTATGTGGAACGAATTATTGTTTGACAGAGTTAGTGTTTACACCCCCATATCTTATATAAACAGCACTTGAAGAAGTTCTTACATGGGGGTTGATACCTATGACTTACCAAATCTCTCTTCTTGAGTCAATTACAACATTGGCATGAAAAACCTCACTAACTTTGAATTAAGGCTAGTAGTCTTTAACAGTAAGTCAATAACTAAAGAAATATTTAGTACTTCCTTTACTTTTTGTTTCTCAAACTTGTCTAATCTGTTTTCACTTCTCAGAAGCTATGTATATTTACCATGAGCTTGGGACTGGTCAAATACCAGTTCTGTAATTTCTGCATTAAATTAATGACAGCTTCTGGACAGGTGTTTGAATTCAGTCATTAGTGATCTTCTGCAAATAAGAAATAAACATCACTTCAATTTTTCCCTTTTATTTTTCTAACAGTTGACTATTGGAGATATTGGAGATATAACGAAAGTTTCCTTTGTGTTATCCAGTCCATGTTTGGGAAGAGGAATTAAACTTCACAAGGTATTCCAAATGCACTACATAAAATCATAAAATACTCTGCTTAATACTAGTATAAATAGCTGTTATTGAAGACAGATTGGTAGCTTTAGCTTTGCACCACATCAGCAGGGCCACACATCTTGTGGCTCAGTTACCTTGTGTCTACAGATGATTGTCTGCAGCTTCCAGATCTCTCTGAGGGCAGACCTACCTTCTGCCTACTGACACACATATAGCTATACCAATTCACTGATGTGCAGTTCCATACTGCATAGTTCACCATGACATGGAGGGCAGCATTTTCTGCTGATGTTAGAAGATGCTAATCCCTGCATGGAAATACTGACAACCTCCTGACACAGAGCAGCCTAATTGTGGAAAGCAATTAAACTGATGCTTTTTAAATTTATTCAGTACAACACATTCATCAGTGGACCTTGATCATCTGACTGAGATTGAATATGTACTTAAGGTCTCTCATGAAAAGGGATGGTGAAATGATCTAATGTTGTCAATATTATGATTCAAGCAGATTTTAAATGTATACCTTTCCTCAGGTGTGTAGGAAGATTAAATAGAAGGGTGTTGGTCCTGATAACACTTGGGCTTTGGGGAAAAAAAATAACTTTGGAGGTTAATGCAAAGAGAAGTTACGCTAATGAACTGTTCCTAGAGGCAAGTGTCCAAAAAGTATTGTGTAAAAAGCACTGAATAATTCTCAAGATAGTAAAATTATGGTTTTCTGAACTGGGCCACACAGTTCCTTAACCCTACTGTAGATTTAAACAAAGAGTGATTCCCTAGATCAATAAACAGTCTAGAAACTGTTCTGATGGGAAACACTAGAGACAGCTGCATTCCAGGGTAGAAGCTGAAAGGGGTTATGATATTAAAGCGGACATTACATCTAAGTTTATGAGCTCCACTGAGGGTAGAGTAGGAGTTTATCTTGTTCGTATTCTCTCCCAACACGTTTGTCAGCTAATTTTGTAGTCTCAGATCAGGCTATAAGAATGGAAGGAATAGGTAAGCAAAACTAATTTCTTATTTTAATTACAGCTTTCCAGGCCATTTGATAAAACATTCCAAAGACTGACACTAACCTCACAACAACCATTACATGATTAAGTAACGTAAGATTTCAGTCCCCAGAACAGGTGTCTCAAAAGATGGCAGAAAATTCATAAAAGTCATAGTTTGCTGTCTGCTTTCTTTTCAAAGACAAAGGCCCTCTGCAAATGGCTAAGTGATTTTTGTTCATACTTTTAAATACTTCAATAGTTATTTAACAAATGGTTTATTAGTAGCTATACATTTTTACTATCTACAAGTCAATGGCTTGCTATAGACCTGTGTAGTCTCTTCTACTGGTGCACTTACAACTCACAACATTAGCCACACTGCTTGTGCCAGTAATATGCTTTTAACATCTATTACTCATTTATCAGTCTGTTTATAAATTATTTATATATGGAATCTTAATCTAAAATATAGAGTGTTGGTTTGGTTTTAATAGAACTCTTACAGTGCAGTACAAAAAATAGATATGCTTTACAGAAATCGAAAGTCTATTGGAGTCAGTCAGTATGTGTAAGTTCACTATGAATCAGTGGTCAAGCCAAGTCCCAGTTGAAAAGAGTGAAGAATTGTCTTCCTTATTGTCTCATTAAATGGAAGAAGTAATAGGCAAAATTTCAGAAATCTCACAAAACCACAGACTACAGATGCAACTGCAAAAGACAAAATAGAGATAAAATCTCTACATTCCTTTTGCTACTCTCTTGTCTATTCTGATTTTTACAATAGCATCAAACTACCAGAAATTTTCCTTCTGATCTATGTTTTACTGCATACTTTTTAGAAAATGATCCAAGCTTAGCTAGAATTTATATATTTTATGTAACTTTTGAAGACTTATGTACTAGAGAAAAAACTCTCTTGCTTAAAAGCAGTCTCTCTCCCTTTCCAAAATGAAACAAAAATTACTTTTACTTTCATAAAGTAAAATGTAAATAATATATGATTTGAGATTAAGTTCACCCTTAGATGCAGTCCTATGACTAACAAGAATTTGTCAGGTACATTTTACTGCATAAATTTATACTTTTTTTTTTTTTTTCACAAGGGGGGAAGTTTCTGTTATGTAGTTATAATTATATTATATAGTTAACCCTTTGTATAATGTTACTACCAAAGGAGTTTGTAATACTCATTGATATTTAATTAAGGAAGTTTATACTGATAGAATTTAAGGAGGATATCTGTGTGTGAAAAGAAGATAGTAAGGATATTCAGTTATTGCAGGTGCAAAAATGGATACACAACACACTGCAATTTCAGTGGACTTTAATACTGTCTAAAAGATCCCACTCTGTTTATTCAAACTACTAACAGTTTGGTTCTGGAAATCATCATTGGAAATTGTTTACATTTATCTGGAAGCTTTTTGCCTGATCTTATGAAGCACTGAGCACATGGCATAAGCAGATATGGAAAATGTTCAGTAATTATATTTCTAGGAAAAAGTTTGCCATTTAAAAAAAAAAATAAACTCTCAAATTCCTAATAAATTATATAATTCAATGGTATAATTATGTATGCATTTCACAGCCTACACTTGAAGTCTATGTAAGGAAATGCATACTCAAAAGTCAGGGTTTCCAAACAGTGGTATGTGTATCCTGTATGATGAGCCACAAGCTTCTGTTGCTGCTGCAGGTGTCAGCAGAGGTAGTAAGTCACCATAGTAATTTTGGGAATCCTTGCCTAAATGTTTCAATTACAAGTGACATTAAGTTTTTTCCTTTTTCTTTCCCTTTTCCCTTTCCTCTATTTCCTTTTACTTTTCCTCTTGTCCTGTATTTAATAATTCTATACAAAGAGATTCTAAAGTCTTAAGAAGTCATTTCTGCAGACTTGCAATTATTAGCTCTGTATCACATTCAGTCTTGAATATTGTAACACCAAAAATATTCCTGCATATGCTTGATACTTTATTATTCTGTATTTTATGAATGGCCCTGGAATAAAACTTACTACCTAGGTTGCCCTCTTGTGAGCCTGATCTCTGCATTAACTGCATCAGGAGCTAGGAAAGCAGGATCCCAAAGCCATGCTCCTTCAGTTGCTTTGGAGGTTCTAAGTTCACAGATGTGGAACCTAATTTACCAATCTCCATTTGACTACTTAAAGTTAGGAGGAATTAATCTGGACATGGGCTTACACTTCCTATTGGAAGTCATTCTTCAGATGACACCTAATTTCTGCCAACTTTGAAAATCCTAGCTGTGACACAGCAAGTCACATCTAAACAAATAAAAAACAGCAAACTTTTTTTTTTTTTTTTGAAAAAATGGGCAAATTTGAAATTCTGAAATTGCAAGTATGTATGGGTAAATTTAATCTGTATCCTTCACTTGGTTCCTTACAAACAGGCCCTATGCCTGTGTCAGTACTCCCTGAGGAATACAGCTATTAACAACAGGCTGCAGAATCAGGGTCTTGCAGCACCCACTGTAGCTCTCCTTAGGCAGAATGTGATAGCTTTTATAAATTGTCTGTGTAAAAATAGGAAGAAATGTCAGTTTCTACAGGGATGGAAACAAGAAACAAAATATTTCAGAGAAAGACATTTGTTTCTGCTTCTGCCTGCAGCTTCGGCTAAAAGATCTGGACACTAAACAAGACTTGGGCTTTTTCACTGAAGCCCAGTGTCTGTTTGGAGAAGATGGATCTGAGACTGTGACAGAGCTAGCAGCAGTCAGACCAGACAAAGCACCACTCAGGGGTATGTTGCTGAACAAGAAATGAATACGTAAGCAAGTACACACACAAACTCCCACAAAGTTGTGAACTACCTAGTGGAATGAGCACAATGAGGAAGACTATGAAGCATTTTATAATAAAAAATCTCACTTGAAATTATTTTTAAACATTCAATCAAAATTCTTGGGTCTTTAATAATATGTATGGTTCACATATTTTTTCTGGTTTAAACCAGCTGATATATTGTGTTCACTAGGCTAAGTACCAGTTTGAAAGTCTGAAAAATACATAAAGTCCAATTAGTATATTTTTGTTGAAACCTTCAGAAAAAGACACTTATACTAGGTGAGGGAGGAAATCACAGATTTAAAAAAGGCATATGCAAATTCATAATGTCATGATTCATAGAAGGAAAAAAGAAACATTATTTTTGAGGTTTTATTCAAACCCAATTTCTGCTGCAATAAGTCCCTGTTTCATTTAATCACTGTATTTAAAATATAACATCTTCCTTTGTTCTGACTACATTATAGAAAATATTTAGCAAAGAAAGATCATTCATTATACTCAAAGAACAGAAGTCTTCTCAGTTGAAATATTTAAAACTTTTTACATTTGCTATATAACCATATCTTAGTAGTCTGTTATATTTAATTCTTCACATAGTTCACCAAACCCATATAGAAAAAACCATGTGTCTTGCTGTCTCAAGCAATATTTACTATGTAACTCATCAGCAAAAAGTCATGACAAGCTGTTCTTTGTGGTGAATAATAATAATAATAATAATACATAACCAAATAAATAGCTGAGCCATTATTCCTGAACAAATTAATTGATGCTGGCTATAATTATCAAATTGCCAGGCAAAAACAGAATGCAGCTGATCCAGAAAAAAAGAGTGGATTTCATCTGTGTTGTATCTGTGTTTATCTTTTGGTACAACATTATTACATTGGTATATCCTCAATTTTTAATTCCTATAAGAATTTAAATCTCATTAAAAAGCCCGACATAATCAGTGAGATACTTTTAGCTGATTTCAGTGACCACTGGATAAGACTCCACAACTAAGGCAGTGTTTTCCTCATTTGTAACAGTAAACATGGATTGTTGCATTGATTCATAAAGGACATTTCATCTTTAATGCTGTACTGAGTTGTTGTGAGGTAATTAGCAAGCTATATGAAACTCAGACAAAACATTAATGTCAATTATGAAAACTTCTTTCATTGGTCTTGAAATCAATCTTTCACCTAGAATATATTGATTTATAATGATTGATAATTACATTGCTAAGTTTGCTGATTTGGTAACATCTTGTGTCATTGATTTAGTAATGTGTCACTGATTTCTCATAACAGAAGTTCTTTACTCGATCAGTGTTCATACGGGAACATTGCCTGCATCAGGGACTGATGCAGACGTATTTATCACAGTATTTGGAGAGCAGGGAGATTCCTGCAAAAGAAGACTAAACCACACACATTTTGAAAGAGGACAGGTTAGTACTGAGTTATGTTCCTTACCTGTTTAATATGTTTCATTTATTGCTTTCTTCCAAAACCATATTTCTTTTTGATTATAAAATACAAGCACTGATTTTACAGTTAGTAACCTGTGGAAAAGATGTGTTGCTTACTAAGAATGGACATTTTCCATGACTTTGAATTGTAGTTTAAGAAAACTTCAAGTTGCAATAAAGTGAAAAGCCACAAACCATTAGTAACTGTTCTTAGAAACTGAAATTAAAGCCAATGATATATAAAATTCTGTGGCTTAATTTTCAGTTGTTTGTGAGGTTTACTTACATAAGAATATCAGGGTGATACAATGTGACTTCTTCCTGTGACTGATTTTTTAAAATCTGCTTTGTAAAAAATATATTCTGATATAGTTTAAAAAGTTTTCAGATGTGTTAACTATTATATCCTAATTAACCTATTTATAAGTAGAATCATAAACAGGCAAAACTGCTTGTAAACGTACTGTAACTGCTCAAGATAAATACTAGGAGAGAATTTCTGGTCAAACTTTGCCAGTTACAATATTAATGACTATATCTACACAACATGTTCACACATACCCTGGAATCAGTCTGGATATGACTAGATAGGATTTTTAAAAGACCTTTCAATTGATCTCTGTGCAATGAAACAGGATCCCCTATACTTGTTTCATATCATTTCTTAAGATTTGTTGTGGTTAAGATACCATAGCTTTCCAAGGCAGCTTGTTCCACTGCTTTGCTAGCTTTGCCCTTAGACAATTTTTTCCTTATTTGCATTACAATGTCAAAATATTTTCTCAATAATAAAACCACAGTAGGTTTGCCATATTGATTCAGCACAAATCTCCACTCCAGGCTCATGTTTCTGCTGGCAGCCAATTGCTGGCTTCCAGGTAAGACTATATAAACAAGAGAAACATAGTTTGTACTCAACAGGCTGTTCTCCCAGCCTGTAGTTATCGACAGTTAAATATATATTCTTAAACCAGCCACAACACCCTTGTGTTTGATAGCCACTGATAATTTGTTTCATTAATTCATGTAATTTCCTTTTAAACATGTGATGAGCATCCACAATGTCCTATGGTAGTATGGAACACACTTTAACTACAGCCCACGTAAACCTTCCACATACCAGTTCCATCTGATTTACATTCTTTTGCTGGAAGATAGTGGGAATGATTTTTTCTCTGTCACCCCATCTTTGCCATTCTTGGTTTTATAGAACTCTGTTCTATGCTCACTTGTTATGTCTCTTGATTGTTCATTGTTTGTTGAGTAGACAAACACATCTTTATCATTCTAGTTAACACTGCATGTCACTGAATCATAAAATGGTTTGGGTTGGAAGGGACCTTAAAATCCCATCCTCCCAGTGCCAACCTCCCTGCCATGGGCAGGGGCACCTCCCACCAGACCAGGTGGCTCAAAGCCCTGTCCAACCTGGCGTTGAATATCTCCAGGGATGGGGCAGCCACAGCTTCTCTTGGCAACCTGTGCCAGTGCCTCACTACCCTCTGGGTAAAAAAATTCTTCTTTAATATCTATTCAAAAACTTTTTAGTTTAAAACCATTCTCTTTCTCCTACCACTACACTCTGTGACAAAGAGTCTCTCTTCCACTTTCTTGTAAGCCTCTTTTAGGTACTGGAAGGCTGCTACATGGTCTCCCCAGGGCCTCCTCTTCTCCAGGCTGAACATCCCCAGCTCTCTCAGCCTGTCTTCATAGGAGGGATGCTCCAGCCCTCTGATTATCCTTGTTGCCCTCTGGACCTGCTACAACAGCCCCATGTCCTTCTTGTGTTGAGGGCCCCAGAGCTGAACACAGCACTATAGGTGGGGTCTCACAAGAGCAGAGTAGAGGGGCACAATCACCTCTCTTGCCCTGCTGGCCATGCTTCTTTTGATGCAACCCAGAAAATGGTTGGCTTCCTGGGATGCAAGCACACACTAATGACTCATGTTGAGCTTCTATGACTCTATGATTCTCATCAACCAACACCCCAAGTCCTTCTCCTCAGAGCTGCTTTTTTAATATCTTTTTTTGACTTAAGTAATATATTTGCAACCTCTTTAAAATTTTGTTGGCACCTCCTCTGCTTCTATTTTTTCTTCTTTGTAATAGATCTCTTAGCTCAGCTCTAGATATTATATTCAGAAAACCGTTGCTGTGAATGGTCTGTGTGATATAGCAGATTGTGCACTTTGATGCAGGACACCTACATCATAGTTTACCTGACTTTTCGAATGTGTCATTTCACATTCCTAATGACCCTCATTGCCCATTGTAATATGAAGATAACCAATACTTTTGAGAAGAATGAAAAGAGGTAAAGGTATATATTTCAATGAAGCTTACTCCTTTAATTTACTACCGAGGAAAATGACATATGTCATGTCATTAAGCAAATACGCTTAACTTACCCTTTTCTTAGAAATAATATAGTGCTAGATTTCTAAAAAAAATATAGTGTCCTATTACCTACTGAAATTCATAGAATCATAGAATATCCCAAGTTGGAAGGGACCCACAAAGATCATCAAGTCCAGCTCCTGGCTCCACACACTTTACCCCAAAATTCAGACCATATAACTAAGAGCATAGTCCAGATGCTTCTTAAACTCCAACAGGCTTGGTGCCATGACTATGTCCCTGTTCCAGCCTGTTCCAGTGTGTGACAACCCTCTCAGTGAAGAACCTCTTCCTGATGTCTAGCCTAAACCTCCCCTGTTGCAGCTTGATACCATTCCCATGGGTCCTATCAATGGTCACTAAAGAGAAAAGATCGGCACCTACCCCTCCACTCCGTCTTGTGAGGAAGCTGTAGACCGCAATGAAGTCTCCCCTCAACCCCCTCTTTTTCCAGGCTGAACAGGCCTAGTGACCTCAGCCACTCCTCTTACGTCTTCCCCTCTACTCTCTTTACCTTCTGACACTCCCCAAGAGTTTAATGTCCTTTCTGTACTGTGGTGCCCAGAACTGCACACAGTACTTGAGGTGAGGCTGCACCAGTGCAGAGCACAGCAGGACAATCACTTCCCTCGACCGACTAGCAATGCCGTGCTTGATGCACCTCAAGGATATGGTTGTCCTTCCTGGCTGCCAGAACACACTGCTGGCTCATATTCAACTTGCTATCAACCACAACCCCCAGATCCCTCTCTGTGGGGCTGCTGTCCAGCATCTCATTGCGCAGTCTCTATGTATTGCCAGGGTTGCCCTATCCCAGGTACAGGACCCGGCACTTGCTCTTGTTAAACTTCATGCGGCTGATGATCGCCCAGCTTTCCAATCCATCCAGATCTCTCTGCAAAGCCTTTCCATTCTCAACAGAGACAACAACTTTTCCCTGTTTAGTATCCTCAGCAAATTTGCTCAAAACACCTTCTAGTCCTACATCCAAATAATTTATAAAAACGTTGAAGAGAACTGGTCCTAAAATGGAGCCTTGGGGGACCCCACTGGTGATCAGCTACCAGCCTGTTGCAGACCCATTTGCCACAACACTTTGAGCCCTACCTGTCAGCCAATTGTCCAACCCTCAAGTGATGTTTTTGTTTAACTGTATGCTGGACATTTTATTATGAAAGGGAAGATATTTAGTGATTTGTCCATAGTTTTTCTATCAAAAGTATTAAGCTATATTTGTCTTTCCTCTTTCATCTTCTGCTTTTTCTTATAGTTTCTTGCAATCTTATTTTATTTTTTTTCCCTCCAGATATCATTGTTTGCAGAATCCTGCTGCTTTAGTCCAAACCGTGTTATTAAGGTATAGCAAAAGGTTTGTGGTGTTGACTACCTGGATTATCATATATCATATATATTATCATATATTATTATAAACAATTAGAACAATTAATAAAGGACAAAAAGGTACATAGTCTGTGGCATAACCTGGAATAGAGATCTAAAAAGAAATAATTTATATTGTAGTTTCAAGCTGAACATTAATATAGAGTCATTGACACAGCAGTTAATGTTAAAGAAATCAGAGACACTATACTGAGCAGTAGAGAAAAATATTAGTCATAGAATCATAGAATGGCTTGGGTTGGAAGGGACCTCAAAGATCATCTAGTTCCAACCTCCAAACAGATCTTTCCAAGCAGACCCTTTGATCCTTATTTTATTTTATTTTTTCCTGTGGACAATGAAAGTTTTCTTCAGCTTAGACATTTTGTGTATTCGTGTTCTTTGTAGTGCAATAGTTTATTGGGAAAGGGGTGAACAGTATGATGGCAAAGTGTTCTGATGATACTGGTATTTAAGGCAGCAAGAATGAAAGTTGGTGGCAGAAACTACAGAAAGACCTCACTACATTGATTGCCTAGGTAATAAAATGGCAGATGAAATTCATTGTACCTGAGTGTAAAGCAATGGATGTGAGGGGAACCCCCCCTAAATTTTCATGCAAAATGATAGTCTAAGAAAAAGCTTCTGCCCACAGGAAAGTGATCATGACATTATGATAACTCTATAATGGTAGCAGCTTCGTGCTCAGTTGATGTGAAACCAAACTAAAACAGAACAAACCAAATCATAGAATCATAGAATTATAAAATCATAGAATATCCCAAATTGGAAGGGATCCATGAGGATGCTTTAGTCCAACTCCTGGCTCCACACCAGACCACAAATATCAAACCATATGTCTGAGAACATCATACAAACTCTTCTTGAACTCCATCAAGCTTGGTGCTATGACCACTTCCCTGGAGAAACTGTTCCAGTGCTTGATCACCCTCTTGGTGAAGAAGCTTTTCCTAACACCCAACCTGATCCTCCCCTATCACAACTCTATGCTGTTCCCTCAGGTCCTGTCACTGTCACCAGAGAGCAGAGATCAGCACCTGTCCCTCCTCTCCCCTTGAGAGATGAGATCTCCCTTCAGTCTCCTTTTCTCTAGGCTGAACAAACCAAGTTACCTCACCTGTTCCTCATACGTCTTGCCCTCTAGACCCTTCACCATCTTCATAACCCTCCTTTGGACACATTCTAAATAGTTTTGTCCTTCTTATCTGGTTGTGCCCCAAACTGCACACACTACTTGAGGTGTGGCCACACCAGTACAGAGCAGCGTGGGACAATCACTCCCCTTGACCAGCTAGCAATGCCATGCTTGATGCACCCCAGGGTACAGTTGGCCCTTTGGGCTGCCAGAGTACACTGTTGACTCATGTTCAACTTGCCATTGATCAAAACCCCCATATCCTTTTTCATGGGGCTGTTCTCCAGTCTCTCATCGCAGAATCACAGAATCACAGAATGGCTAGGGTTGGAAGGAACCTCTGAAGATCATTTAGTACAAGCCCCCTGCTGAGCATGATGGTATCCACATGGGTTCTTCTCTGGAGAAGGAGACTCCATGACCTCTCTGGGCAACCCCTTCCAGTGCTCTGTCACCCTCACAGTATAGAAGTGCCATCTCATATTCAACAGGAAGCTCCTGTGCTTCGGTTTGTGCCCATTGCCTCTCGTCCTCTTGCTGGACACAATTGAAAAGAGGCTGTCTCCATCCTCTTGACAGGCTCCCCTCAGATATTTATACACATTGAATAGGTCTCCCCCACTCTTCTCTTTCCCAGGCTAAAGAGGCCCAGTTCTCTCAGCCTGTCCTTGTATGACAGGTGCTCCAATCCTCTAATCATCTTTTTAGCTGTCCTCTGAACTTGCTCCAGTAGTTCTGTGTCTCTCTTGTACTGGGGAGCCCTCACCAGGGCTGAGTAGAGGGGGAGAATCACCTCCCTTGATCTGGTGGCAACACTCTTCTGAATGCACCCCAGGATACCGTTGGCCTTCTTTGCCACAAGGGCACATTGCTTACTCATGGTCAGCCTGCTGTCAGCCAGGTCTCCCAGGTCCCTCTCTGCAGAGCTGCCCTCCAGCAGGTCAGCCCTCAGCCTGTACTTATGGTTATTCATCCCTAGGTGCAAGACCCTAAACTTGCCCTTGTTGAACTTCATGAGGTTCCTCTCAGCCCAACCCTCCAGCTTGTCGAGGTCCCTCTGAATGGTAGCACAGCCCTCTGGGGTACCAGCCAGTCCATCTCCTAGTCCTTACATATATCCAGGATTACCCTATCCCAGGTGAAGTAATCGTGTTATATTTAATGCAGTTGGTGAATGTCCAGCCCTCTAATTTGCCAAGATCTCTCTGCAAGGCCTCTCCACCCTAAGGGAATCAACTGTTCCTCCTAATTTAGTCTCTTCTGCAAACTTACTTAATATGCATTCAAGTCCTGTATCCAGCTCATTTATAAAAATGTTGAAGAACTGGCCCCAAAATGGAGCTGTGGGGAACCCCCCTAGTGACTGGCTGATGGTCTGATGTAAACCTTTGAGCCTGACCAAAAGATTCCATTTGGTCAGGAATTACTAGAAAAAATGACACGCCCACCCCCTCCAATGTAGAATATACTGCCATGCCTCCAGGTAAGTTCTCTTGTGAGGATGCATAATAAATTCTGTGCCTTTTACTGATTCACTTGCTTAAGATGTATAAAAAAGAAAGTCAAGTGATATGACGTATCATACAAGGAATGATTAAACAAACAAGTACTGTTTGGCCTAGAAAAGGGGTGTTATGAAGAAAGGATAGGGAGATAAGAAAAATAAAATGGCATATAGAAAACAAGTAATTCTACTTTCTCATGAAATATGAGAACTCAATAGCATTAAATAAAACCTGCAAGTGGCAGATTCAAAGCAAAAGGAGGTGGCTTTTTACACAGTGCATAATTAATCTATTTTACTTTCTGCCACAAGATATTGCAGATGGTAAAATGCATGTTGGTACAAAGAGCAATTGCACATTGTCATGGAAGACAACCAATAAGTGAAAAGACACTCTGGCTTGGGAAATCCCTCAACCACAAATTGATAAAGCTTGAGAATGCTCATATTTAAGTATTACCTCTATAAATTTGCACTCTTTCTAAACTCTTCCCCAGGAATCTAATATTGGCAGCTATTGGTGACAGGACTAGATGGATCTGTGGTCTGATATACTATTACCAGTCTTATATTCTTTTTATAAGAATTACATTAATGAAAAAATTGGAACAAGGTTTTGGTGACAGTATCATGAATAGAAGGTGAAAGGAAGAGATGTAAAGGGCAAGCTGTCCTGAGGGACAGTATCATTGGAAAATATGAAGTGGACAGGAAAAGAAGACAACTTAAGGAAACCTGAGATATTAAAAAAGAACTCTCCTGGTCTCTCTTGACTGATAAAGGACTATAATATAAAGCAAAGCTAGGAAGACAAAAAAATACGTCAAAATATAAGAAAATACATTAGAGCAGAAAGGACAGCTTGTTTCTATTCATTCAAGAAATCATGTATAACTTTTTCACCAATTTAATTGGTTAAATAAATGTGGATTGTAATTTTTCCTAGCTAACACTTTGTCTAAAGCACGCCAATTTAAATAAAATTCTTTTGGCTTGTATTAATTACACTTCCAGTAGTGTGTTTAATACAGTTCCTAATGCCTTTGTACTGAGCAGGGAAAAAAAAAAAAAAAAAATATTGGCATCAACCAAAAGTACATTCTTGCTAAAGCTGAAGGAGTAGGCAATTTAATGTATTATTATGAGAATTCATTGATAACAATGGGTGATTATGACCACTGTTGTCTAATGACTGTTAATTATTATCACAAAGAATGAGACTAATGATAGGTCCCTTTTTTAGAGAGAGTTAGCTGTGAAGGAACATGAATATTAGCAATACAGTCCATTTCCTCTAAGTCAAGGGTCATGTAGACTGACAAGAAAATTATATTTAGCTTGGAATTACAACGAATAAAATTAAAAAACAATGAGTCCTCCCAAAAAGTTATTTACAAGATGTTCCTCACTGCTATGTCTTAGTTTGGGCTTCGTATGCATTACATGAAGGTCTGTAACTTCCCATGGTAACTGCTGGGGAGGTCATGGATATAACAAGGTAAGAATTCTGGAAGTCCTAAGGCTGTGATAGCAGTAATAACTCTGATGTTTTCTTTCTCTGAGCACATTATAGAGAATAGTCCCACACTGCTAGGAGAATGAGCCAGGTGACATAATAATTTTTAAAAATCATCTCTTCTTTTGTTGCTTTCTGGTCATCATGCTCTTTCCTGTCTGGTGGGAAATTGGTTGGCAACAAATAAAAATTACAACGTCTGTTTCTACTATCCATCTGCGTTTTTTTAATGTCACCCACACACATGCCCATGTATCTACCCACCCACTCACATTCTCTCTTGCATGGAACACATTCATTCTCTCACTCACATAATTTATTCATCCCAACATGCACTAGTGCAGTTGCCATTTAGCTTTTGTTTGCTGGTAGCTGTAGCAATATTTAAACAGATGTCTATTTACATCCGAAGAACACATCAATTCTTGCCTGTATGCGTGCACAGCCTTACTTATAGTTTCTAATGTCAGTACCATCCTTTGTTTGCATAGTCATCAACAGTGTCAGTATTTCTGTTTAGAGTTGAATAATGCTGCATTTCCCATTTGAAAAATGGGATAACTCAGAATATAAAATACTTTGACACATTTAAAAATCAAATGCCTTTTTAAAAGCAAGTTCAATTTACAAGGCCTATCCTGATATTTCAAACACTCCCTTTGATTCAGTTATGAGGGAGAGGCTGAATTTTCATGAGACTTCTGCAAGTAAATTAATGATCTGAGGTTTCTTTCCAGTGAAACTAGTGGAATATTTTTCATAACTGAGACTGAAATACAGTGATCATGAACAAGGAAAAATGCATACATTCAAGGGTCCACATATTTTTTGAATAAGGTCTCTAAATAAAAATGTCAAAATAGCAGAATATCTTTCTTTTCTGTTGGAAAGGAAAAGATACTTCAGTATTGAAAGGAGTCTGTCTTTCCAAACATAGTCTTAAAAGTATATGGTTTTGTCAGTTTCATGCTATTTATTTTGCCTTTACCTTCTCAGGTCAGTATTTCTGAGATGAGAGCAGTAGACCTTGGGCAGTTAAGACAAGTGCTTGTTGAGCACAGTAATGTGGGTTATGGAGCTGGATGGTACCTGGATCGGATTGTCATCCACGAATCAGACAAGCCTGATGGCCAATATGCATTTCTTTGCCAACAATGGTTAGACAGTGGAGTTGGTGATGCACAGATGGAAAGAATGTTGAGACTTCTTGGAAAAGTCAGGAATGGAATGCTAACAGGAAAGATTCATGGTAAGGTCCTAAATCATCAAAATTCCATCTGGTTTTTGTTTTAATTTTAATTCATATTATTTTTCAGGTTATTTTTAAGACTAAAATCAAATACAGAAACAGTATAGCTTAAATTTTAGTTGTACCTCTCAAAATGTCTCTCCATACAATTTCCAGACATGGCATATAGAATTATAATGCTGAGGGGAGAAAGAGTGGATGAAAAAGAAGTGATGGAGGCAATGGAGAAAGTATGTTTTTAGTTGAGGCTTGAAAAAAGCCAAAGCAGAAAGAGGTAGGTTGTTCCATATGGCACTCAATGCAGAGCAGAAGGCTCCTGCAACAGTGATGAAATTACAAGAAGAGATAGAAAAACTCTTTTAGCAAATGAGACTTTCCCGTATGTTCACATATTTGCAAAAAAAAAAGCATTTGCTTTTATTTGCAGTTTTCTTTTTTACTTACATCAGTGGCATGAGTTCCTGCAAACAGTTGATCTGAACCCAATATCCCATTCAAACTGTTTAATGAAAAAGGGACCAAAATTCAGAAACAACTTAGACATTGAAAACATGATAAGTCTTTTGTACTTTGTCATAGGACTGGATTTCTTGAGTGTTTCACAGGTCTTTTTTTTCAAAGAGGTGTAAAACGTTGCTTTGGGTCCATTTATGAAATTTGTCTCAGAACTGGTAGACCAAACTATGTAAAGTTTAACTGATCTGAAGATGTTAATTTGCATTCTGAATCAACAGTTTTGTTGATTCATTGATCTTATTGATTTCTGTATTTATGGGTATTCAGTTTTATGCTTAAGATGTTATGCATAGCTGCAGACACAACAGTAAGTACCCATGTATTTAGCTACCTGTACTTTGTCCAGTAACAGATATTTTATATCACCTCTGAAAATACAAAAATAATGTTACTCAGACAACAGAAGGACAGAGTAACTTTGGAATACAAACATAGGATGAACAGCTTGAGTAGTGATAATTTCAAAATAAGAAATCTTTGTACTGCAACACTGCAAGTATTTCAGGTCTCTAGAAAGGTAGATTCCTTAGCTGCCCTACTACAGAGCAAGGCAGGGTTCTCCTGAGGGTTCTTCTGCTCTTCTAGAGCAGAAGCCTAAGGCTGGTCAGGGTCTATTGTGTCTCTCTTCACTGACTATATAAAAGGTGTGAGAAATCTTGCATCCTTATCTAGTGTCGGAATGTAGCTTTGTAAAAAAAAATTCACCATCACACACATATAGTCATAAAAAATTTGAGTGTAGACTCACTAGTATTTTCTAGTCTATGATTGTTAAAACTCAGTTGTGAATCTATTCAACATCAGTCCTCATCTGTGTATATAATACCTTTCAGAAGTATATTACAGGTAAACAGAAAGCCTATAAGGAATTTAGAAATAAGACTGATCAGCAAAGAGCACTATACCTCAGAGGTCAGAAAGTATATGGATACAACAGGACTTACTAAATGTCAGACTGAGTCAGATTTTATAAAGGAATTAAAACAAATAGTAAAGGTTCTTCAACCATTTACTTAAAAAGAGAAAATGGAAAGATAACTGACTATGCAGGAGCAGTAAGGTGGAGACTAAAGGTGACGTAGGTAGAGTCTCTAAACAAATTGAATACTTCTCCCTGTTTTCATTAAGGACCCACAATGTGGGCAAGGAAAGCAAAATCAAAGTTACTAGTGGGAATGAAGTTATTGGAAATCACCAAATCTGAAATAAAAATATACTTCAAGTTTCATGTAGTCAGTGGCAACCAAAGCAGTTTTTAGCCCAGAATATTGAAGGAACAGAGAAGTGAGGTGTCAGATCCAGTAGCAAGGTTGTCAAAATTTTTTATGAAGGTGAGAGGTACAACTTGTAAATTGCAAAAGTATTACTTCCATCTAAAATATAGAAAACATAAAGTAGTTAAGATACCAGATGTAAATAAGAAATGAAAGAGTTCACAAATTATAAATTGTAAAACAAAGTTGATACTTTTAAGAAATATTTTCCAGAAAGAGAAATGTAATGACATTTACTCTGTCTTAATTTCAGTACTGAATTTTATTTATTTTATGGGAAATTATTAGGTAATTGGAAATTAGAAAGTGGAGAGTAGTAGTAAAAGAAAAATTGTAAAGAGCTAGAGAAGGGAGAGTGAATGTGCTAATGAAATCTGTTGGAGCTACAAAGCCAAGGTTATTGACAAGAGGATGAAAAGGCTGGAAGATAAACCCTGAGAATTGGAGGAAAGCAATAGAACTGAATAGAGCAAAGCTAGAACACAATTAAACCCAAATCCAGCTATATATTTAAGCTCTTAATTCTGGTACAGGTTCCTAATTTGCATAGAGTTTACTGGGAAATTAGGAACTAGGTAGTAGATATGAGTCTAAAATACTGTATTGGATCTGTATGTCTTGATTTCTACTAAATTTTGAAGTTATTTTAGATGATTTCAAGGATTATGAGAGCTTTTTTTTTTTTTTTTTTTTTTTTTTTTTTTTTTTTTACTTTCACAGCATTCTGAATTCATAGCATAGATCCTCACCTCCTGTAAAGTAACAAAGCTTTATTTAAATTAATTTATACTAGAAGATAGAGATTTGCCTGTTGTAGTTAGAAAACAGGACTTTACAGGACTATGAAAATTACTGTTTCCATTACTTAAAGTCAAATACTTCCAGACTGCAAAATAGCTATTAGAAATTATTAAATTCATACTTTGGCTCATTTTTCATAAACAAAGCTCAATTGGTTGTGGTCCATTATACACAAGTCCAGGTGACCAAAGCCTTTCTGCAGAAGTCATGATTATTCTTATTGAAAAACATGATTTTTATAGTCCTGAGTTTTCAATATATATTATTAACACAGATGAGCATGTTAAAGCTAGTGAAGTCAGTGGTATATTGGGGAGTGCAAATTTTTGATCCGGATAACTGTCTTGCTAATTGAAGGTTTGCAGCTAAATATATTAACACCTCCATTCGGTATACAGTTATAAAGGCAGTTCAGTTTTATCAATCTGCAGTCCTTATGGGCTTCCAGGTGACTGTTAATTCATCTGGAATATTTAAAAGGATACAGCACTTCAAACAAGACCTTTAGGTTGAACATGAGATACTATTCTTTCAAAAACTGCCCAGTGACAGGAAAAGAGGCAATGGAAACAGACTGGTGAACATGAATCAGCAATGTGTCATTGCTGCTAAGAAGACTAACAGCATTCTTGGCAGCACTAGGCAAAGTATCACCAACAGGTCAGAAGTCATGATCCTCTACTCAGTGTTGGTGAGGCCACATCTGGGTGCCATTCTGGGCCTCCCAGTACAAGAGAGACATGAACATACTGCAAGGAGTCCAACATAAGGCCACCAAGATGACCAAGGGATTGGAGCACCTCTCTTGTGACAAGAGACTGAGGGAGCTGAGATTGTTCAGCCCGGTGAAGAGAAAGCTCAGGGGGGATTTAATAAATCCTGAATAATAAATATCTGAATAAATAATAAATATGTGAAGGAAGGGTGTAAAGGGGATAGATCCAGGCCCGGTTCAGTGCTCAGTGCCAGGACAAGAGGAAATGGGCACAAACTGGAACACAAAAAGTTCCACCTAAACATCAGGAAGCATTTTACTGTGAGGGAGACAGAGTAATGGCACAGGTTGCCAAGAGAGGTTGTGGAATCTCCTCCTGGAGGTCTTGAAAAGCTGTCTGGACATGGTCCTGGACAGTCTGCTCTAGGTGTCCTTGCTGGGGGTTGGACCAGATGACCTCCAGAGGTCCCTTCCAACCTCAATTACTACATGATGCTATGGTATTCTGTGAATATAATTTTCATTTAAAAAAAAAAAAAATTCTAAAGGAAAACTGCTATGTTTTCTGTGTGCCTCAAGTCAGCAAATCTCTGTGCTATTATATAGGACTCTTTTTAATCTTTCAACAGACATCACTTCTTTATAAAATAAATCAAGTTTTGCACTTTGCTACTTTTCTGGCATGATAACTTTGGTGATTTGTGATAAAAATATCATATTTCAAGTTCTGAACAAGTTTATCTCTTCTTATTACAGAATATATGTAGCAAATTTTAACAAACTAAGTAGCTCCTCAAAAAGTTGAAATGCAAACAATAACCTCCAGGATCAAAGGCAAACCTGATAACCAGTACCATCTAGAGGAAACTATGCTGGTTTCAGGTGGTGATTGGTCAGAAAGAGATTAAAATAATCAGAGAAGACAATTAAGAGCGGAAAAAGGTCAATAAGTTGTCAAGGCTCTTCATAAATCTCTGGTATGGAACTAGCAGTCTTATCTGCACAATCCTACTGCCTGGTCCCTCTTTATAGGGTCAGCTCTCATTACAGAAATGCTGGCATTTAAATCTGTTTCTCTGTGTGTACTATGCCAATAACAAGTGAATCTATTACATTCCAAGGTTTTAGTTCAGTGCAAAGGTGGGAATGATTTACTAATCACTCACTAACTCAGCCTATTACAAATTGCTGTATTATTTTGGATATTCAGCAAATTAATTATTTGCTACTATTTTGCTTCAACAGGGACGTGGGATGTCTTTGTCACAACTAGTGATATTTCTTCTAGTTCCTTGAATCCTAAAATGTCTCTAACTGTGTGTGGTGAAAAAGGTGCCTGTACTTCAGTCATATTTGCAAAAGGATCACTTAAAAAAAAACATGTTTATGAGACTTCAATTGAAATAAATAAGAAATTCAATACTATATTTAAAATTCGCCTAGAAATTGAAGAAGCTGGAGAAGGAGAGACTTGGCATTGCCGTGAGGTAAAAAATAAAACTAAAGCATAATAGTTCCTATATTTATTGTAAGATTACCTTATTTCTGCATTCCATGGTCAGTACTTCCAGTTTCCTTTTGAAATTACATAATTTTTGATTTACAAAAATAAGTGCATCTGGTAATTCAACACTGATAGAGTGATAAATTCAGAGAATGCTCAAAGAATTTGTTAAAAATAGCTTTGGATATCAAAAATCTTGTAAATTTAAGTGGACTTCTGGAGGGCATATGCACAGATGTGCCATTAACTATAGCACACCCCATTGTCTCTTTTTGGAGGTGGAGCCACTCACATGCAGTGCAGAATTTACATAACCCCAGGTTGACTGTTACATGTTGTGGACCCAGTGATCTGAGGCAAACAATTAAGCAAGACACCAGAAATGCCTTTTGATGAAAATATCTGCCATTTAAGTTGGCATGTGAAAAAAAGAAGTGAATAGCAAAAGTGACAATCTTTCTTCTGATGTCCAAGATGCTGAAGTTAAAATCTGACATCACACTGAAATTGCTGTGGCACTTTACAAAATGTATCTTCATCCTCTTATGCTAGGAAAATAAAAAAGGCTTTAAGGGAAAGAATAATCTTCTTTCAAACTGCAGACACACTTTTGCCCATAAATACTTTTATTTTGTTCTCATTAAAAATTGGAGAAAAAAAAATTATTTTCTGTTACATGGTACTAAATAGACAACTGAACCTGGTGACATTTAACTGTTAGGCAGGTTGCTAATTTCATCTTCATCACCTAACATATCTGTTGATAAAATTAAGACTGCTTCTTGGAGACAGTGTATCACAAAAAAAAAAAAAAAAAAAAAAAAAAAGAGAGAACAGAAACTTGCTTATTGCAGTGGTATCTATTAATCTGCTTTACTTCATTAGCTCATAACAGCAATTCAAAGCTGAGTTAGAAAATAATCAGCATCATTTATATAGAAAAAGAAAAGGTACACATTTATAACAGGTAGAACTAGAAAGAGAAAGAAAATATAAACTACCATGGTTTTAGGAAGATGTTTGCTCTGTTATTCCATGGATTCTATAGCAGGACTGGTTGAATTATTGTATGAAATAACTAGGTTGATATAATAGTTGTGGATAATACCTATTATCAAAGCCAGGTTTTCAGTTTGTTTACACTGCAGGATGGTCAGTTCTATGCCATTTTATTTTGGTTTTACAAGACTTTCTTCACAGAGGCTGAGATTTCCACCTTCTATCACAAGCAGGTGTTTCAGATGGTTGAATTCCATATATAGTTTCAGAATTCAAATTAGAACTGTAACTGCAAAATAATTGCCTTGAAAATTTTCAGGAAAATGAAATCATTATAAAGTAATATCTGGGACAAATTAAAAAACAACAAAGAACTTTATTTCTGAAGAATGCAGAAGCTAACATCTTTATTCTTGATGTTCAATTCTTGAAGAAATAAAGCACAGTCAATAAAATGTGATTGTCAAGAAACTGTTCAGGAATGTAGATGTTAGTATGAAAAGGAAATAGTATTAACTCTATATTTTGCCCTTCTTTTAAAAAAATATTTTCAATATGTCTTCCATCATGAAAAAAAAATAGGAGTCTTTTGAAGGTGAAAAAAAAAATGCTACAATCTCCCACCAACAATTGCTAAACAAAGTTCACCAAACTTTCTGAGTTAAAGGTTTGGTCATTTTTAAGTGATAGTGAGTTAAGTCATGACAAAATGAATGATTAAATTTTCTGTGCTCTGTTAAAAGTGGGGTTACTTCCTGAAATATATTTTCAACTGTTTTCTCTGGTCTATCTTAAAACAGTTTAGAAAACGGAAATTTTGTCTCCTATTGTAGCTGGTAGTGTCATAGTATGAGAAGCGTCATTATCAAAATGTCTTTCCATACAATAAGACTAAGCTGCATAGCTTAGTCAGTATCACCCTTTGACTACTTTATATACAATGTTTAATAAACATTCAAAATATTCAGTAATATAATCTGTATATTCATATGATACATATGTGCAGATATATACATGACATAAACATGCTCAATTTCAATTTTTCATATTTTTTTTTTTTCTCCCAGAAATGCTAATTTTTCTTCCTCCAATTACATTCTGCCCTAAAAAATATTATGGTTTATTGTCATTTCTCACAAGTTGAAATAGGCATATCAACACTTCTTTTTCTTCCATATGCTGAATGAATAGATTACATAAAGGAACCTTTTTGAACCATTCCAAATCATTTTTTTCCCTGTAGTGCAACACTCTCTACAGCAATACTGCTGACAACACTTTAATTATTTTTAATTGGGAAAATCTCTATTTCTTGTCTTTTAAAAATCTGTTTTTTTTTTTTTTTTTTTTTTTTTTTTTTAAAAATTTTTTTTTTTTTAAAAAAAAAAACATTTTAGACAAATTTATTTCCTCTTCTGTTTTGGTACTGCACTCTGACAGTGTTTTTGAGCACTATGTCTTGATATAGTTTGGTCTAGAGCAAATGACACATGCTAAAAGTATTTCTTTTTGTTCTTTGGTAAGGTCAAGCTTCAACACAGAGAAAGTAAAAATCTTCTGGAATTTCCATTTTGTTGCAACTTTGCAGATGATGAAGGAGTAAGAGTGGCAGAGCGTCCAGTTCTCACAGATGGTTCTCCTTTTCCAGCAGGTTTGTCACAAATCAGAAACACTGGAAAAGTTGTTGCCAGTTATGATGGCTCAGATTTTCAGAGCGTTCCAGAGGATTTATCAGAAAATTTGCATTCATTTTTTAAAAAGTATCTCCGTTCCTGTAGTTATTTGTGCATTTTGCATTCCAAGCCTGATATCAGTTTGGGACACATGAAAGAGCAAGCATGCAGCACTAAAAATATTAAAAATATTTAGAACAGTATTCAGAGTTCTGCTTTTTTTTTGGTTATATTATTTGGTTCTCTCTCAAAGGAAGTACAGGAGATCCAGAAGAAATAACTCTCATAATGTCAGATAAGAAGGAGCTCAATCACCCCATAAACATCTGTTTGTATTGCTAGATTTTCAGGCATTCTTCTAGTAGTTATATATCATGAAACTCCTTCTTGTGAGTTGTTCCTTAATCACCTCAAGACCAGATAGTTTTCATTTGTTCTGTGTTTGTTCACGGATTTGATAACCACAGTTAGTGAAGAATGCATAAGCTCTTGTCCTAAATGGATATTCTGCCATGAGAATATCACAGTTACAAGCAAGGTTTTCCCAAAAGATAAGGGAATAGATCGTTGGAACAAGTAATCTGTGTATTCCTTACTTTAATCTGCTGTGTTTTCAAAACTAATCCCAAGAAAAACACTCGGGCAAAAGCAACTTGAATATAAATTTTAAAAGACTACTGCTAGGGTATTCCCTGGAAAGGCATTTTGCCTTTTAAATACTTCCACATTTATTTCTTTCTCTTTCTTTCTTTCTTTCTCTCTTTCTTTCTTTCTTTCTTTCTTTCTTTCTTATTTCTTTTTTTTCTTTCTTTCTCTTTCTTTCCTTTCTTTCTTCCTTTGTTTCTTTTTTTCTTTCTTTTTTTTTTTTTTTCTTTTTTCTTTCTTTCTTTCCTTCCTTCCTTCCTTCCTTCCTTCTTTCCTTCCTTCCTTCCTTCCTTCTTTCTTTCTTTCTTTCTTTCTTTCTTTCTTTCTTTCTGAAAGAGCATAAATATTTAAATCTTCACAAATGCTGCTCCTCTTTCTAATAAGCTTCAAACATGAGGACAGATAATGTTTTCTTACTTCATCTCCATGTCTTTATCTTTTTCAATCAAATGTTTTGGTGATGTGCTTTCTTATTTTGAGGGCCAGATCACCAGTGTGCTATGCATTTCTCTGGGACTACAACCAGGAAGTTAACATGGTCAGCCAAGAAATGCACAGCTGAACATCTGTCAGATACATCAGAGAATATACATTTCTTGAAATTGTCTGCTGAGGCCAATAACTGGCCACAACTGGTACAGTATAGAGCAGTCAGCCATGGGCTGGACCGTTATTCAGAGCAAATGCAAAAGCTGTCATCCATATGATGGAGTTCAATTTCATTTGAACTCAGTGAGGATTGGAGAACTGATGTTTTTTGAGTAATTTAATGTTGTCTTTAGCCTAGGTACTGTTACATTCATGTGTGTTATTTATTTCAATTTATGCAAGTATGCAGTAGAATATTATTTACTGTTTTTATAATAATTTGTGATCTCTTTTATTTTTCATTTTCTCTTCTTCCTGTATTTCAGGCCCTTTCACAAATTATTTGGCTCATTATTTGTTATTATAGTGGTTCGTAATTTTTTATTGCAATGCTTCTGTGGTTTTTTAGGCATTGTAATATTACCTGACCATTTGATCTCTTTGGGCAGGACCAAAAACTAAGAACATGGTAGTAATTTATTAAATAACATATTTTAAAAATCTGATTAAGTTTTGTTAAACTTTTCATCTTTTTCCCAATAGTGAAAATCTATGTTCTCTACATCACCACGGGAGCATCTCCTGGCTCAGGAACAGACGCAGATGTGTATGTCATGCTGCAAGGCGTTTTGGGAGATACTGGCAGACGAAAATTAATCAGAAAAGGAGATGATAATTTCACTAAAGGAAAGGTATACTTATCATTTATGTGTGATATTTTGCACTTTTATAGCTCAGTCCAATTCACATGAACTGAATGGGAGTCCATGTGGGATAGAGTCTACAAAGTCCAGTTTGCAATGCTTTGTGATTGTAAGTGTATCCATATATGAATATCTATATATGTATCTTAAGAGGAAAATACTGATGTTTATGCAACTGATGCTAACAATACTGAAAAGTAGTAAAGTGACTATATCAAGTACTTTTAGGTTCAATGTTGCAAATATTGAAGGTCTTCAGTTGCACACCAATGGCTTTCTTGCCTATTTGCTTGATAATGAAGTGATAGAGACTTCACTTCCATTAATACCTGTTCTCTTCCCTTGCTAGTCTCTAGGCTGAGGCTCCTTCTCATGGCTTCTGCCAGCTCACTGCCATACTCCTTATTCTGGCTCTTGCTCCCTCTGCAGACAGGCAGCCACTGCCCTCCATAGATTTTATAAGTCCACTAGGAGAGTCATTTCTTCACAGTGCAGGAGAGAGTCTCTCAGCTCACAGATGTAAACCAAAGACCAGCATAGCTGACAGAGATGCATTTGCCTGTAGCATTGTGAGTATAAGCATAAATTAGAGAGAATTGAGCTAGTAAATGTTTTGTAGAAATGTGGGCAGATTTATGGCAGAAAGCATGTCTCTGATGTAAAACCTACTCCCTTTTGGAAGCCCTGGATAAAGGGAGTGAAATTTTCAACTAAGAAATTCACTACAGTTTTTAAATGTGGGGTTAACGAAAAGTTTGTATTTTCTGCATTTTAAAACAAATTTGGAGGTTAAAGCAACAACAACAAAGAAAAAGATCCTGAAACAAACATTAGTTACAGAAAATTTCAAGGGGAATAGCTAAAATTTAGAAAGGAAACACTAATGTCTCATAACCAGAAATGCAGTACATATTTTACAATAAAGAGTGCTGTCTATTTTCCTTATAGTGTGTGCACCATTCTACCTTTGTGAGCTCTCAGTGAATACTGTGATTGTGGTAGTCTTTTGAATTAGAAGTATCACACAGTAAACTATTTCCTTCTGCAGGTGTCAGCTGCCAAATGAATGACAATTTCTCTGAGGAAGCAAGTTTGCAAATCAGCTTAGATTGATAACCAAAGCAGAGGCATGATATGTAAGGTTAGGAGTAGCTCAGTTCCTAACTATTCCCAGCTTCATGAATTGAATGAGAGTTGGAAAGGGTCATTACCTTGCTGGGTTAGACCCATTTAAAATGATTATTCATAAGAGAAGTGACAGAGTTTAAATCTTCATTTTTAAGGGATGTGCTTGTGGATGAGGGTTCTGAATTTTCAAAAAGACATGTTTGTCTTTCCTCATTTTGAAATTCATATTACAGTTTATTGGTAAACTATATTTGAGTTATATGATGTTAGAGCTACTGTACTTTTGCTATCATGGAGTAGTGAGTTACTGTAAGTTTTATTAGATTTTTCCTTAAGTCTTAATCCTATGAATGTGCACTGAAGTTTTTAATCAAGAGGGACTGGGGATGCACATGCAGAAATGTTACCTAGTAGAAAAGAGATTAACTATGAAGATAATCTGAAGAATGTTTTTATGGTGTTTGCTCATACTCCTCTATGGCACAGATTTTTTTTTTTTTTTTTTTTTTTTCAGAGTAAGAGGCAGAGCTGGCATGTACCCATCTCTTGTTTCCATATTTGACATTTTATAGGAGCGGTATGTGAATGCAACATAGTATTATGCTTATAAGTAGATATTAGCACAGGAATATTTTAGGGCCAAAAAAGAAATTACGTGTAGATAACACGTAACAGAGAAAACTTAGAATTCTAAGTCTCAATTTACTCCTTGTTCAGTGAAAATGAACGTATTTGGTTAATTGACAAAGACTAAATTGTTTCTGCAAGCAAGACTCCTGCCTTTGCAGCATTTTCTTCATGGCGGGTTTTGGAAATTTCCCAATGTTTTCTTCCCATTATAAGTAATCTCCAAAAAGACTCTCAAGTGTAGAATGTCTCTTTCTGTACCAGCCCAATCACATATTGTGCTGAGCACCCCTGCAGTCAGAGAATCTGGACTTGGTGGTTTAGGGGATTTTGGCATATAACAGACATGGAATTTGCATTCTGAATCTTAACAGTTGTTCTGACATTTTAAAATGTGCTTTTCCTTGCAATAATTTTTCCCCTGACTACACAGTAACAGCTAGTGAACTGGAACAGTGTTTCTGTTAGAAATCACATCGAAATATGGTGTTAGTCCCACAGAATGTCAGGGCTGCTACAAACAACAGCTTAGCAATGCAGAAATACAAGAAATGTTTAAATATTCAGAGGACCTTGCAGAGGGTTGGAGGTATACTTCTCTCATTTAGCAAGTCTTTTATTTACATGAGCTCAATTACATGATAGTTAAAGAATGAATTATCTTCTTACATCTTAAATGTTTCTTTGTGTCTTTCTAAAGTCTTTACATCTGCAAAACCATTAGAGAACTGTTAAACAAAGTACTGTGCATGAAATTTTTCATTCACCAGTAAACTTCCTGTGGCACACCCCATGTCAGAGAGTAACACTGTCACCAAGACACCTTAGCTTCTGGTGATCCATTTAGAAAAATAAGTATGAGGCCAAGTTCTGCAAGAGCTGTATTCTTTCAAATTGCTATGACATTGATGCCTTGTCTAATGTTCTCCTAAAAACTACAAATTTAGACAAAGCAATCTCATTGCACTTCATGCAGTTCAGGTTTCATGAATTCCTAATACTATTTATTCATACTTCATGAGTCAGTTCAGTTCTGATAAATGTTACCTGCTTTAAGCACTTTCTTGAACCACGTATGCTCAGTGCAGACATTTTGTAAAAATCTAGACCCAGCTGTGTGAAATTATCTCAGCCTTACCGTATCTCCACATTGCTTCTGGCACCCAACGTTTTGCAGCTAATGAAATTCTTTCTGCTTCTTTTATGTGGTCTTTGATAGACTTGCTGTATGTTCTGTCATATGATTGTGAGTTACACATAAATTTCCTCTTTGAGAATGTGGCTTTTTTCATATCAATTCAATCAAAGTCCGTTAACTACACTGAATATGTTATGACTGATAGTTAAGTGTTTTAATCTCTGTTTGATGAAAGTGGCCGGTATTAAGTACTCTATGTTACTGAAAAAGTAAAATCTTTGTGAATTTTTACTTAATTCTATTAGTTGTTGAAAAGATATATCCTTTATCCTGCCCTATATTTAGACATCAACTGCTCAGGTTGGTACCATGGTAACTGCAGCACATACAAAAATTGTCAGTGAGAGGTGACTGTTGGTGTTCAGTTTCTGTACTCACTTACAGATTAACCATTGGCAATTTTAAAAATTACTTCTGTAAAAAAATCCTAGTGACAGAATACACTAAAAAGGGCACAAATGGGGGACAGTGTACTGTGGCCACTATAAAGAAGTCAACATTTGTCTGCAGTGTACACATCACGAGTACTCTTACTGTATAAATGCAGATAAACCATTCTCTTATCGAAAGTGTACCTGACATAATGATTAAACAATTGCAAAATGCCATCGATCCAAATGTATTAATCATAGTGACAGGCTGCTGGCCAAGATACTGTAGTAGAGAAGCAAACAGTAAAACGGTCTGGTCATTGAGCAGAAGGATTATACAGATGGAAACTAGGAAAATACGAAATACCATCATACTGAAGGAGAGACTGGTGGAGGTTGTCATAAATAGTGAGGAGAAAAGCAGAAGGAAAGAACATAACTAAAGCATTATATAAGCCTAGGAGACAGTTGTAAATATCTGAGCCTTGTGTGGTTCTTAGCAATACCTCCAGGATGGTATTTCACAGACAGTAATTCAGTCAGTTAGTAATAAACTTATAGGAGGTTCACATAGAACATACCATTGCAATCACACAGTTTGTCTACAGATTCTGCATCTGGGACAGGACAATTCTATACATATATAGACTATATATAGACAGACTGTGTGATGAGAGGCTGTGGAAAGGGATCTGATGGTTTTGATCAATGGCAAGTTGAACATGAGTCAACAGTACCCTGGGGTGCATCAAGCATGGCATTGCTAGCTGGTCAAGGGGAGTGATTGTCCCATGCTGCTCTGCACTGGTGTGGCCTCACCTCACGTAGTGTGTGCAGTTTTGGGCACCACCAGATAAGAAGGACAAAGCTATTTAGAATGTGTCCAAAGGAGGGTTATGAAGATGGTGCGGGGTGTAGACGGCAAGATGTATGAGGAACAGGTAGGTAACTTGGTTTGTTCAGCCTAGAGAAGAGGAGACTGAGGAGAGACCTCATCATGGTCTACAGGTTCCTCATGAGGGGAGCAGAAGGGCAGGCAGGGTGTTAGGAAAACATTCTTCACCAGGAGAGTGGTCAGGAACTGGAACAAGCTCCCCAGATAAGTGGCCATGGCACCAAGACTGCCGGAGTTCCAAAAGTGTTCAAACAATGCTCTCAGACATATGGTCTGAGTTTTGGTTGGTCCTGAGTGGAGCCAGGAGCTGGATTCAATGGTCCTTATGGGTCCTGTTCAACTCAGGATATTCTATGGTGAAACAGAGCATTAGATTAAAGCTGTGTGAATAACAATTTTGGTTTTCTGATGAATTATTGCAAGACAAGAAAAAATATAAAGATCTGCTGCCAAAAATTAGGAAGTGGCAAAAATTAATTTGCTCTAAAATTAATTACTTGGGTGGCTGCTCTCTGTCTATATGGAGCTGCAAAATAAATATTACAGTTTTAAAGATGAAATACATCTCAGAACTTTAATTGCCTATAATGTACACATTCATTCTAACATGATGGTATGAGTTTATTCTGCAGAAATGAAGTGATGTAGGAGCTTCCAGGAGGTGGTTACCTTCTTTCTTTTCTTTTTTTTTTTTTTTCTTTTCTTTTTTTTTTTGGATATTTATCTTAAAAATGAAATGAGCGATCCTCAGTTATACCTTCTGCTTTCTCAAAAATATGGGGAAATTAATTGTCGTACAAAGACTTACTTTAGACAGCAAAAAATAGGTGAGTGAATTCTATGGTGCATTTATTTCATTAATTTTTAGTTTCTTTAAAAAAGATAATTTTGAATAAAATACATCTGAGATTATTATCCTGATTTATCATAAATTTTAAAAGGGTCTGCTCAACCCAAGCCTGCAGTTTTCAGCAAACAAAGTATTTAACCACTTTTCCTCAGTGCAACAAGAACTGAATTTATTTTAATGTAAGTTAAATAGTTTAGAAAAATTATCTAATTCAGTTTTAACAGCTTCTAGTGGTGAAGGGTTCATCTAGTTTAAAAGTTGTTTCAAAGCTTAGATATCCTTTTTTAAAGATTCACACTATTTTGTGTCTAAATTTGTCAAGCTTTAACTTCTTAGGCACTGAATTTTGTCACAGTTTTGACTCAGCCTGGATAGCTCTCTTGCACCAAATTTCTGCTGTCTTTGACAGTTTTTATGACAATAAGCAAATCCCTATGCTTGTCTTTGACAACTTAAATAGATTAGGCTGTTTGATTCACTGGAAGATAGGCTTTCCAGTGATTTATTAACTCCCACAAATCTTTTCAGAGGACTCTTCAGTTTAACACCCTACTTCTTCAAGTGTCATAACTAGCAATTGTTTTTACATCATCTCTAAAATCTTCTTTACCTCCAACCAGCTCATGAAAACATTAAAGAGCACAGGTTATGAACTTGCCTCCCTACTATACATCTGCCTGAAAATATTCCCCATTTACAGCTGCACTTGGAGACATACCAGTTAGATGCTTTAGAGTCCCATTATCAGCCAGCTTAAGTCCACATGAGAGTCAATAGAATGTTGGATTGTGGTGTCTTAACCAAAACATTATACAACCAAGTGGGTTATTAAAATTGAGGAAAATTATATCATTTCTGTTCTCTTTACCTGTCAAACCAGATCTCAAAACTGGACTGTTATTAAATCAGTCCAACAATCAGGCTGCATCAGATCCATATGAGTTTGACTTTGTTCAAAGTGCTCTTTTTCATGTCTGTGTGTATTTTTAATTTATTTTAATTTATTTGGTGTAATACAATATGTGTTTACAGATTTGGATGTGGCTGATGATACTGTTTTCTGTAGCAGTTATTCTGCATTTTATTAAGTGTACTATACTTGAAGCCTGATTGAAATGCCTTTTGCAACCTAGTTGAATCGTTATAGCTGCTGATTATTATAATGTACCACTATTCTTTCTTATTCCTGTTGCTGTTCTATGCATAAAAAATCTGTTTCAAAAAGATTCTACTCCAGTTATACTAAGCAAATTAACATAAGATCAGTTCTAGGGCAGGTCTTAATTTTATTTTATTATTTATATTTACTGACCCTATTCTTTCATTTATTCTCAACTAATCCTGTTGAAAATGGATGAACCATGGTAATTGTAAGGTATCAGAAAACTCAGATTATGCATTCATTGTAATTTGGGCATTTTTTTCATATAAAGTTTTTAATGAATTTCTGGATGAGAATTTAACATAAAAGAAAAAAATGCTTGCAAAAATGTCACAGGTTTGGGTTTTTCAGATATGTGGAATCCCCTGCTTTTAAAGAAACTTTTGCACAGAGCACAGATTAAAAGATGCTAAGGGCACAGCCAGAGTTATTATTCATCCTTCCACTGAACTGGGTGAACGTATTACTGCTACCTTGCTATTACTTGCCATTGCTATTGCTTACCACCCAGTGTTTCCACCCGTTGAGTCTGCTGGCAAAGTGGCATACATTCAAACATTTTTAGTTTAAGCAATTAATGTTATTAATAGTTTGGGCTTTTCCACTAGGTCTACCTTGATAAAATTTAGCTCAACACAAGCTGGTTTTGTGGTTGTACCTGCACAGCTAAAAATGTGATAATCTCTGTTTAAGAGAAAACAGTGATGTACAAGCAATTAGGACAGAATGGTGAAGTTCAGTTCAACACAACTGGAAGAGACGATGTGACCAGAATCTGAAAAGTGTTGTATCAGCACAAGTTATTTTTCTCATTTGTCTCCTGTACAGGACTGTTCAGACACTTCCTGATTCTGGCTCAGTATTACAGGGGCTTTTATCTTGCCTCCCAGTGCTAAAACTCATTTGACTTCTGTGGAGATTCTCTAGATTAACAAGTGAGATCAAAATAATCAGGCAGCAAATCAATAGGTTTGCTAAGCTTAATAGAAAAGGTCCTTTATCTAGACACTATCTCCTTTTCCAATAAAAGCCTATTAAAATGATAGTAACATTAGCAGTATGGGAAATCACTAGTGCATACAGGTTGATGAAATTAAGCATATGGTGTGTCTTGACTTGCCATTTTCAGTTCTGCTGGGAATATCGTCATTAACCAACAATCAGCTCTCAATACTGAGCCTATAAAATGATTGGCATTTTTAAAGGTAAATATTGCATAGTGACTGTTCAAGTGCTTCTTCTGTTACAAGAGCTATTGCAACTGCTACTGATATGTTGCCAGCATTGACACTGAGGATCACTGAATAAAGCCAAACTGTGTCATAGATTGAAATTAAATGATCAGAACATGGGTCCAGGGATAAAAAGAAACATTTTAAGAAAATCTGAATATGAGTTAATGAAAATTAAACTCCAATTAGTTTGAAAAGGTTGCTTGCATGATTCTTTTTAAGGATTTTTTCAATGTTTCTTTTCTTATCTAAAAATACAAAAGGTGTCAATTCTGTTTTTTTGAGAGGAGTTTTTTCTGGGTCACAAAGGATATATGATGCAGGCTCTTACATTGCCAGTCTCAGCTGCTTAGTCTTGGAGAATATCTTTCTTTTTCCAGGCAGTGCCTCTTAAGAAAATTTAGTGGACTGTACATACACACAGATAGTTTCAAGACTATTCTGAGAAAATTCCATATAAACTTTTATGAATTAGAAAATATTATTATCTACATTTAACATGCTTTTTTTTTTTTTTTTTCGATTCAAATGCAATTTGCTAGTAGTTACTATAAAAACAATTAACATTTTTCTCAAGGGTAAAATTAAAGAGTTTTATTATTCTGTAGGTTTCCTGGTCTTCTATGTTCTCTCTTTTTCTTTCCCTTTTTTCAAAAGAATTAAGCCTCCAGTGACTTAAGAGGTCCCCGTCTGTAAATCAGATAAGAGAGAAAGTATTGTGTGACATGCAAGACCTGTCAACAACTTATATCTTTCTTATTATTTATGAGTATTCCATGGTCTGAAATGAAGCCTACAAAAATATTAGCTGAATTATTAATAATGATTGAATTTCACAGAATCACAGAATCACAGAATAGTCTAGGTTGGAAGAGACCTCTAAGATCACCGAGTCCAACCTCTGACCTAATGTTAACAAGTCCTCCACTAAACCATATCCCTAAGCTCTACATCTAAACGTCTTTTAAAGACCTCCAGGGATGGTGACTCAACCACTTCCCGGGACAGCCTACTCCACTGACTAACAACCCTTTCAGTAAATAAGTTTTTCCTAATATCCAACCCCCCAGCCTAATAACCTAATACCCCCCCCCCCAACCCCCTCCTCAGCACAATTTTAGCCCATTCCCCCTCGCTCTATCACCAGGCACGTGGGAGAATAGACCAACGGCCACCTTGCTACAGCCTCCTTTAAGGTACCTGTAGAGTGCGATAAGGTTGCCCCTGAACCTCCTCTTCTCCAGGCTGAACAGTCCCAGCTCCCTGAGTCGCTCGTCATAAGATTTGTTCTCCAGACCCTTCACCAGCTTCATAGCCCCTCTCTGGACTCGCTCAAGCACCTCCATGTCCTTCTTGTAGTGAGGGGCCCAAAACTGAACACAGTACTCGAGGTGCGGCCTCACCAGAGCTGAGTACAGGGGGACAATCATTTCCCTGGACCTGCTGGTCATACTGTTTCTTATGCAAGCCAGGATGCTGTTGGCCTTCTTGGCTGCCTGAGCACACTGCTGGCTCATATTCAGCTGACTATCAGCCAATACTCCCAGGTCCTTCTCTGACACTCATCTCCCAGCCTGTAGCTCTGTTTGGGGTTGTTGTGTCCCAGGTGCAGGACCCAGCATTTGGCCTTGTTGAACTTCATACAGTTGGCCTCAGCCCATCGGTGCAGCCTATCCAGATCTTCCTGCAGAGCCTTCCTACCCTTGAGCAGATTGACACATGCACCTAACTTGGTGTCATCTGCAAACTTACTGAGGGTGCACTCGATCCCCTCATCCAGATCATCGATAAAGATGTTAAAGAGGACTGACCCCAGTACCAAGCCCTGGGGGACTCCACTAGTGACTGGCCTCCAACTGGATTTGATTCCATTCACCACAACTCTCTGGACCCAGCCATCCAGCCAGCTCTTAACCCAGCGAAGCGTATGCCAGTCCAAGCCATGAGCAGCCAGTTTCCTGAGGAGAATGCTGTGGGGAACGGTGTCAAAAGCCTTACTGAAGTCAAGGTAGACCACATCCAAAGCCTTTGCCTCATCCACTAAGAGTGTCACCTTGTCATAGAAGGAGATAAGGTTCGTCAAGCAGGACCTGCCCTTCATAAACCCATGCTGACTGGGCCTGATTGCCTGCTTGCCCTGAAAGTGCCACATGATGACGCTCAAGATGATCTGCTCCATGAGCTTCCCTGGCACTGAGGTCAAACTAATAGGCCCCGGGTCTACCTTCTGGCCCTTCTTGTAGATGGGCATCACGTTTGCTAGCCGCCAGTCGAGTGGGACCTCCCCTGATAGCCAGGACTGCCGATAAATGATGGAAAGTGGCTTGGCCAGCTCTTCTGCTAGTTCTCTCAATACCCTCGGGTGGATTGCATCCAGCCCCATCGACTTGCATACATCCAAATTCTGTAGCAGGTCGCCAACCATGTCCTCGTGGATTATGGGGGCCACATTCTGCTTTTCATCCCCTTCCACCAGCTCAGGGTACTGGGCGTCCAGAGAACAACTGGTTTTGCTGCTATAGACTGAGGCAAAGAAGGCATTAAGTACCTCAGCTTTTTCCTCATCTCTGGTAACTAAGTTTCCCCCCACATCCAATAAAGGGTAAAGATTCTCCTAAATCCTCCTTTTTGTGCTGATATATTTATAAAAACATTTTTTGTTGTCTTTAACTGCAGTAGCCAGACTTTTTATTAATTTATTAAATATTATTTTTATTAATTTATTAACATTGTAATGAAATATATGTCATAATCTGTCACTTTGCAGACAGTTTACAAAAAGTGGATTAAGTCTGGCGAATCAATTGTCTCTAGCAAATTGTTCATCTATCTAACAATCATAGTTGCTGCTTTTTTCAATTCACTTTTTTTTTTTGACTCTTGACAACACATGAAGAGAAAAAGTAATCTTGTCTGTGAGGTGCATTTACCCCAGTTGTCACAGTTCCCAATCTAGATAATATTTTTTTCAGATTGTAACTCATTAGATGGGTGAATTTTCTGCAGAATTTACCATGGATTTCTGAGATTTTACATGCTTCAAAATAGACACTTTTAGATTAAACATTGGCAAATGCTGAGGTAGTATGTCTACTGCAAACGGAACGTTGAATTTTCACAGATGGTTATTCATCCAAAATATATCTTTCATACATTGCCAATACAAAATTTGTGTTACCTGTGGCTGGATTAGGTTATGAATAGCCCAAAATATGTGCTGCACCTGAGTTATTAAATGCTTTCAGATGCACACTAGAGATATCAGTGTACAAATACTTCAGCCAATAGTGTGTGAAGAAATTTCTAGTTTAATAAAGCTGACTAGCAGTCAAGCAGAGTTAAAGTCAAACTCAACTTGGTTAGAAGATAGGAGATAGCAGATAGGAGATAGGAGACAGCACAAGTCTAGTAGTGATCCAAAAGCGGATCACTGACAACAGATTTTTTGGAGATGGTGATGGTAGTGTCACTAAATTAGTCATCTTGTAGAGAACTCTTTTCTCTTAAAAAGAATTATATTTTAACAAGTATTCGAATCTAACAGAAACTTCTTCGTATGTTTCCAATAAAATAATTCTTGTACTTTGTATTAATATGTTAATAGATCTTATGTTATAAGATCTTATTAATATAAAATCACTATTTGTAAGAAGAGAGGAGTATTTTTAAGATAAATTTTCACATTTGGAGACTTAACATATTTCTTTACTGACAGAGACAGGTCTGTATTCTTCTTTGTTGAGTTTATCGGTGGTTTTCACCCACGTTTTTCACTCATGTTGGGCACAAACTGAAACAAAAGAAGTTCCAGCAGAGTATGAGAAAACACTTCTTTACTGTGAGGGTGACAGAGCACTGGAGCAGGTTGTCCAGAGAGGCTACAGGATCTTTTCTGGAGATAACCAAAACCTATCTGGATGTGATCCTGTGCAACATGCTGTGGGTAACCCTGCTTGGTAGGGGGCTTGGACTTCATGACCTCCAGAGGTCCCTTCCAACCTCAACCCTTCTGTGATTCTGTGGTTTTGTGATGTTCCATCTCTGTGTATTTTTAATACAGTTTATTTTGTAAGTGTAGCAAGCCTACACTTACTGAATATGCTTTTTCAAGCATAATGCTGTATCTTTACCAATACAGTTAAAGACAAAATAAAACAGTGATCAAACTCTTATCACAATTAAGGTAAATTAAGAATTCAGATTAGTGGTATTCAGTCATCAAATAAATCCAGTAGATAATAATATGTAATTGTGGTGTTGACACTAACTGCTGCTTTTTTTTTTTTTTTTTTTTTTTTTTTTACTTAGCTATGGAAAATGTAGAGGAGTCTCTTACCTTAAGGTCTCATATTCTATCTAAAATTTCAGCCCTTCCAATATATTTGTTTTTGCTGCTGAAGTGCATCATTATCCTGAAAACCTTCATTTCCATCTTACACTTTTGCCAGTCTAAATTCCCAGAGCAGCTGATAACCTTGAGTCATCATAAGGAAGTACAGCAATTCAAGTGCCTGTTTAACACTTTTTCCTTAAAATCATTGTCAGCTTGCTGTTCTCATTTTCCTCTTTCACACAATAACACAAAGGTGACTTAGTAAAAACTGATGATTAGATGATGCACTGTAGAAGCTTTTGAATAACACTGTTTTTGAGTCTAGAGGAAGCCACTGAGTAAGTCAACATCAGGTTAGTAATTATTTTTAGGAAACTATTAAAGACATTGTTCCCATTGTGATAAATGACTGAGTGTATATACGTATATATTAGTGAAAAATTAGGAAAAAAAGTTAAAGCTTTTCCAACAAGAATGTATCTGAAGAAAAAAAGTTTGCAATTTTTCTGTGGTTTATATACATATATATATTTCTGTATATAATACATATTTGTATATAATACATATAATACAATTTGAAACATATATATGTTTCAAACTGCAATTTCAAACTCAATATTTCAACTCATGGAGGGTCTCATACTTGGCAATATTAAGCAACATATCACCAGCAGGTCAAGAGTGACCTTACTGTCTACTCAGGGTTGGTGAGGCTGCACCTGGAGTACTGGATAGAATTCTGAGTCTCAGTACAAGAGAGACATGGACATACTTGAAAGAGTACAATGTAGGGCCACCATGATGATGAAGAGACTCAGTGTGGAGAGGCTGAGAGAGCTGTGACTGTTCAGTTTGGGTAAGCGGAGGCTCAGGGGGAACCATATTAGTGTCTGTAGATACCTGGAGGGAGAGTGCAAAGAAGATGGAGCCAGGTACTTCTCGGTGATGCTCAGTGCCAGAACAAGAGGCAATTTGCACAGACTGGAACACAAGAGGTTCCATTTAAACAGGAAACACTTATTTATTGTGAGGGTGACTGAATACTGGCACTAATTGCTCAGAGAGGTTGTGAAATCTCCTTCCTGGAGGTCTTCAAAAGCTGTCTGGACATGGTCCTTGTACAACCTGTTTTATGTGTCCTTGCTTGAGCAGTGGGTTGGACAATATGATCTCACTTCCAACCTCAACCATTCTGTGATTCTGTGATTATGTTGCAAGCTGGTCAGGCTGCTCTTGGTGATATAAATCTTTCGTCATTTCTCCACTTGGAACTTCTTGCTGATGGTGCAAGAGGTCAGTTTTTCTCTGTTTAGTCCCTGTATAATCCTTTGAATAAAGATTGTTACTGTGTTGGTCTGGACAAGCATCTTCAGGGTGAATTAGACAAAGTCTTCATAGGATGCAATTATCATTATTGTGATCCAATCTCCTCAAAAACATATTTATAATTAAATCATGTTGCATGTTCCATCACAAATAATGCTAGTTTTTACCAGTTATGAACCTTAATAGAAATGAGATGATAATTCATAACTCTATAAAGCAAAGCATTTGGAAGATCTCTATGCCAAGAAATTATTCTCTTCTTTCCAGCTGAGAAAGTAGGTGTGAGACACAATCAGCCAAAATCACATATTGTGGCAATATTTAATATTTGATATCTCAACATTTTCTTTAGGGATCCTTCATGAGTCTTATCAACATTAAAAAAAAAAAAAAAAAAAAAAAAAAAGTGGACTTCTTGAGGAGGAATAAGGAATATTAGAACTAATTGAAGCTTATGACATTTTTCTAATATTCTCATTAAATTCAATTATTATTATAACTAATCCTATATTAATTCAAATCTGGGACCAAGCTTGTCATTCCTTCCTCAGAGATTAAAATGTTATTTCTGCCATTCTTATTCCCTGCATTTCATCCCTCAAAAGGGAGACATGGCTAGTTTATCTTACTGAAAGTAAGAAATATTTAAAATGGTGTTCCACATCTTTAGATGTGAAATTTGGTAAGGAAAATCTCTCAAGAAGTGAGCATGAGCAGTGGATTGGTCTGTGTAGGGAAGTGGAAATGTTTTAGCAGTAGATTACAGAATCACTGAGGGAGTCCTGCTTAATGCAGGAGCTTTGCATCTTTAGGCTTGTCATCTCTGGTTCTGCTGGTATTTATTGAATTACAAAATAATAATAATAATAATCCTGATTTTCCTCTCACTTTTATATTTCAAAATACAGTATTAACTTAGTTTGATCATTCTGTTTCTCTATTCATGTCTTTTGTCTTTTTGATTCTGAATTTTCCAGGTAGATGTTTTTCGAATAGAAGCAGTAGATATCGGGACTCTGCAAAGGATGGTGGTTGAGAAAGGAAAAGGCTCTGACTGGCTTCTGGAGAAGATTACTGTGAAAGAGTCAGCAGCTGCTGGGAAAGAAATGTTGTTCATGGCTCAAACATGGCTTAAAGACAGACATGATGGAAAAAGTAACTCAGTAACTCTGAATGCCACAGGTCAGTATTGTCTTGAAACTATTGTTTGTTAAGAAACTCATTCCAAACTGAGGAACGCACCTATGTGATTTGCGTCTATAAACAAGTTATGGTATAAAACATTTCAATAGAGCGTGTCATTATATAGAGAATGAATGTGTCTGAACACTGTTGTTTTTTAGTACTGTTTAATAACCACTATTTGCAAGAAGATAATTTGTGTTTTGTTAATCTAGATTTACAGCGGAGGCAATGGCTGCATCAGCAATTTTTACTTCTACTTTGAAACTTACAAACACTTTTTAAACCTTCAAATGCTTCTGCTTGCCATTTGATAAGCATAGGAAAAGTAGGGTAAAAATAAATAAATAAATAAAAAGCCTTTTGATTATTTCTCCAAGAATGCATTGATTTGGTAGAATATTTTATTTATTTATTTATTTTCTGTGAGTTTTTTTATACAATAAATGGCAATTCTAAGCTTGGTTGAAAATGGTTGAAAGAACACTTTGGTCTATACTGTCTACATATAACTGAGATCTATGTCTGTACTTATAACTGAGATATAACAATTCATCTATACCAATAGTAGTTTTGGTCTTTAACAAGTCCCACTGAAACCAATGGGAGCGGCTCTCAGTGGGAGGAACATCAATTCCTAAAATGGGCATTAAAAGCATCCCACTAGTTCTCAGCATAAATTGTATATACGAAACAGAAATACCTTAAAATGAAAAATACTTGAATCTTCAGGTTACAACCATTCCATAGTAAAGTGCTAGCTGTAGAGTCAGTTCTTTAAATAGACTAATATGTAGGAGATAGTGTTTAAGTAGAAAATTACATTGTACACTTCCTAGTTAAATCTTAATCAAAATGATACAATGCTTAGTCATTTGCCTCACTAGTCCTGAATGCAGACATTTATTATAATTAAGACATGGTTTTACAAAAGTATTAATTTGGTCTTCAATCTTTTTTTAATTAGAAATTCAGGAGAGGAAGAGCACTTCTGCCTGGCCTTTTGGAAAAGAGCAAATGAATTCAGGTATAGCTCTCACAATTGCATCTACTGACTTATTCATCAGTTTTGAAATAATAATGTGAAAATATTTTCATCACAATATGGCATTACATTTACTGGTGCTGACATTAGTTTCCCTTTTGTAATAGTAAGAAATGTCAATATAATTACTGAGCTGATCTGCACCTAAATGCTCCCCATGTAGACTAAGATACATCTTAGGAACATTACCTCATGTGCCTTGGTTAACATATGAAATCAGGAACACCTTCTAATCTTTTTTTTTTTTTTTTTCCATTTTGTTTTCCTTATTTTATTTGTTCAGAAGGCAGATGGAGGATTTATTTCACAAAACATCAAGAAGAAACAAAAAAAGACTTTGAAAAGTTGTCAGAAAATATATCCAAGTTGGTTATGGTTTTTTATGGAAGCAACGGCAAGTCAAATCCAGTTTCCATGGAAAACAAAGTGGAACATCAGGCTAAGAACCAAATAACATATGATGTAAAATAATATATAGATTTGTCTATATTTTCATTTTCTTTGATTTTCCTTTTAATGAGAGAGAATCATATACATGCTGAAAATATTGCAGATATTATTCTATAAATATTCAAATAGTTAATCAATTTAAATGACATAAAGTATTTACATTTAGATATCAGTGTAGTCTGCAATTTGAATTTGATAGAATAATTATAACAAATGCCCCTGGAGTATAAAGCTAATTTTTTTCCATAAGTCAACCTGGTTCTGATGCCTTGGAACTCAGTTGGACTTACAGAACCAGTACTGATACAAATGGGGCTATGTCAGTGCTGATCCCCAAGAAGAAAACTTCCTCACTTCCTTTAAATACACATATATCTATGTTTATTTTTGGATGCTAACTCATAGTTTTTTGCTTCCTAGATACATTTACCATCTGATTTGGGAATGGTTTATAAAGTGAGACTTGGACTCCAGAGTTTGGAAAACAGCATATCACAGTTGTCTCTTCATCATTTTAAAATGCAGAACACATCCACCCTGGATACCTTTAGCCTGACTATAAATAAAACACTTCCTCTTTCTCTTAATGGAGACAGATGGATTGAATTCCCTGTAGAGTGGCCATTAAAAGAAACACTTTCTGGTAGGTATAAATGTACATTAAGGTAGTAGAGTGCTACAGGAAGTTAACACATCCTAACATTACAATTGGAATCTTTATCAAAACAGAAAATTTTATTGTATTTATTTAATGATAACTAAAGCCTGGATAAGAATTGTGTATGTGTGAAGGAAAATGTTATCCACTCAGCTTAATGCCTGTGTACCATAAAGTGTGAAATGCAATGCTCACTTGATTGCATAGAAACTTTATTATAAGATACATAGAATAGTGGTAAGAAATATTGCTTTCTTGCAATATCATAATATTTCTGTTCTCCTGTATTTAGTCCTCAGCTGCTCATATTACTGACATTAAAAACACAACTTTTTAAGCTCATTTTCTATTAACTGATTTCCTTTCCTTTCCTTTCCTTTCCTTTCCTTTCCTTTCCTTTCCTTTCCTTTCCTTTCCTTTCCTTTCCTTTCCTTTGTATGTTGCAAACAAAGATTCTTGGGAGAAATAAATAAATAAATAAAAACTATACAAAACAAAAACCAGTCAAACAAGAAAAAACAACAATCACCACCAAGCCTCCCCCCCAAGCTACATATAAACATCATTACTGCCTTTATATACTCCAAATATTTATGTCTGGTACAACTAGCTAAACAATTGTTTTATGTATAATCTTTGTTAAGCAAAGTAAAAGATATCCTTTCTCCTGAAGTCTGCTTTATCTTCCATGCTTTTATAATGTGATACTTAGTAAATGCCACCATTTACCAAACAATTCTCAATTTAATAAACAGACCAAGTAATGATACTTAATGTTGAAATCATTTCTGCCTGAGTTTTATGCAGAAGACAAATGAGTAAAGTATAAGTCAGTTATTCAGAATAAGTCAGTGTTAAATGAACTATTCCAATACACTTTGAACTGGAATTTATGGCCCAGTTTCAGTGTGGTGTTTATAAATTTCTAAATGTAAGCATGTAAAAAATCTGAGTAGAATTAATAGGTTTGATGTTTTGTTGTTGTTGTTGTTGTTTTTAATTATTTTTATTTTCACATTTTGACTGTAACTAAAAATTTTAATTTCATATTTAAGCTTTAGATTTTATATTGCTTAGAGCTGTTATTTTCACTTGAAACAAAGACTTTCACAGTAACGGATACAGAATAGGTCTTAATGGCTTTAGTCTCCTATACACAAGATTCAAACAAGAAGGACCTTCAGATTAATATAAAAACATGACTGTACCCCTTGCAAAAGACAGACCACTGTCACATGCAAATATATTGAGTGTACATGTACATGCACACAGAAACAGTGAGAGAACGATGCAGCATGGATGATAAATAGGCAGTGAGACTGGAGCCCTAATGTCCTTGATGCTTACTCTGGCTCTATCACTGACTTCTTGGTTGAAAAAATCCCATACCTATTCCTTTTTTTTTTTTTTTTTCTTTTTCCCTTTGGAGGGTTGGGGATGGGCTAGTGGCAGGGGGGGGAGTTTGTAATATTTTCCTTCTTTGTAATATACTTTGAGATCAAGAGGTAAAAATCACAAATAAGGAATAAGTAACACATCTGTATATTCAGGTAAAAGAACAAAAGAACCAAAAAGCTAATCTCTCTTGCATTTATTTCTTTCCACATAGGTTTTAGAAGTGTTCAGTGAGGGATTTGTATCCACAAGGAAATAAAAAACTAGGACAGTGTGAAACATTCCCCAAATCTTTGCCATTTTATGTCCAAGAGAGCTTTAAGCAGCTCCACAGCAGGTGGCACACATGGAGTTCAAAGTGATCCTTTACCCACAAACCTACTTGAAATTTATTGTGCAAAACAGATCTGCTTCTCTGCCAGATTTCTAAATCTAATTTATTTTCTCCTCGGTTTTCTTTTTCTCAGCTAAAAGCAAAACCAGTATTGTGCTAATTGAAATGGAAGGCAGCTGATCATAATCACCTTAAGTGAGAAGTGTGCTGTGTGCTGTTGAATTTCAGATACAGCTCAGTATACTGTCATTCATAGAGTGCCTTAGAATTTCATCTCTCAGTAGTCTTTTCCATTTTTTCATTTTGTACTTGGGACTGTGATGATGCATATCCTAATGGCTAATTGAAGCCATCAAAATACAGTTGATAAAATACAGTGCAAGACCTGGAGATCTGGCTGTGTACTGGTCCATATGTGCCTTTGAGTGTATTAATGGGGAGAGGTCTCCAACTGAGCATATGCATAGATTCTTTGTAGTGTACCTTCCTTTGAGATGCTTGCATCTCAAGAATCCCCAGGGATAAAACAGTGCTCTCTATCTCACTCACAGCGCTGTACAGAAGGTGAATGAATTTTGCACTACCGTAGCACTTAATACAAAACAATGAACTAATGAAAAGGTTAAATAAAAATGTGTTGTGTTACTTTCAAATAACTGATTATTTTCACAAAGTAAAAATAGAATCATAATTCACACAAAATTGATTGGAATTTTATAAAATTAATGGAGTTGTAACATTCATATATGTATTGTTCTTATTGAATATAACTTCTTTTCAGAGATTTCCCTTCATCTTTCCTCCCTCCAATCTGTTCAATTCACTACAGAGATAAAAGCTTATTTGCCCACACCTATGATGGTTTGATCCCACTACCTGAGCAAAGAATACCGTTTGAGCATTTTAGCCCCCTTTAGCCCTGGCCTACATCAGTTTCCTTCAGTTGCTTTTCTTTTTACAAAGTACACTGCCAGTTCTAAACCCTATATAATCTGATTCAAAGTTCATTTAACTCTAACTTCAGTTGACCACAGTGTGTCAGGGCCATGATAAGACAAGAGATCTTATTTGCCCTGGAAAGTCTCACCTGGAACCTCTAGTCATGCCCCTTCTGCACATGAGCATAGGAAATCCATTTAAAATCATGCCTGAGCTGCATTAGATGTGCATCAGTCTTTAGACCCATCTCTGGCCCCATCTCCTGAATAGACTTAGGAAAAATGTTGTAGCCTTGTGTTCAGTTCTGTCTTTGGCCCTTTGCCCAGCTGTTTCCAGCTGGACCACCAGGATGGATCCCAGATCTAATTCATAAGTTGCCATGTTTGGGGCTGCTGATGGCTCTGCCTGCCACATGCAGATGCTGCAGGACAGTTCCCTGGTCACTGCTTGCACTGGGGTCACTCCCAGATCCTGTGTTATTCTCCTCATGGAGCAGTCCCACTCCTGCTGCTCTCTAGAGCAGTGATTTTTGAAACAAGCCTTCTGAATGCAGTCCTTTCATTCTTCTTTTGAACTGGTCTAGCTTCACATCTCAACTTTGAGATCTGGGAGACTATCAAAATAGAAGTCAGGGAAAATAAAAAGAGGTCACTTAGAAAATCAGAGGTATAGTCAAAATTAACACTACCCAGATTCTTTCTTCTGTGTTGTAACCTACTTGTTGCAACCTACTCTGACCAAATATATTGTTTCTTCTCCTGACTCTTCATCTTTTTGTAACACCACTGACCATATCCCATACAGTCCTTGTATTTCATCTTTTATTCTATATCTATGCCATGATTTTTTCTTCCTTAGGCAGCATCAGTGTTTTATTTTTATTTATTTATTTATTTATTAACTTAGCTGTTTCCTGGGCTTTTCCAAAGTTTTACCTTTACAGATAAAGCTATATACCTCTTTGTCACTCTGAATTTCTTACTGTGAACCTGCTCAACCTGCATGATACAAGAGTCTGTTCTCTCTCTCTTATTGCTCATTCTGGGGAAACAAGGCAAGGCTCATGGAAGAGAGCTAGTTATTGTACTGAACTGAGTATTTTAGATGATCATTAGATCTGAAAGCTGATAATAACAGCTTGTGATCCGCTTAACTGTACTTTTCTTGATTTCAAAAGGATGTAGGTAATCTGCTAATAGATGCTGTCCTGATCTAAACTTTGAGCCACTTTCTGCAGAAGCATTCTGCAAGGTCAGGATTCATCCCCTTCTACCAGGATAGAATATAAACAGATGCTTTGTGAATGCATTTACTTTTAAAGGTGTTCAGATGCTGTCATCTTGTCTTCAATTAAATAACTGTAACTATTGCATAAATCACAAACTGCATAAACTCATGGGTGACAACTTCAGTCAAGATAGACTTGTCTTCCTGGGCTGACTCCATAGTCAGAGGATGTGCTCCATTACAGTAAAGTTCAAAGTAGGAATTTAGGTGCTCTGAAGGACTTGTCTCCATAGCTAAATTCTGTCTTTGTAAAGACCCCAAAGGTGTTTGATGAATCTGAAACTTATTAGGATTTAATCTATTAGTCATTTGGCATTAAAAAGAAAAAGGCTGCGGTAATTAACTGGCTGCGGTAATTTCTCCATAATCTGAAACTGTGACAAACACCATAAAGTATTGACATGTTTTCCTCTCATTGAAGGTTGTCAACACCACCAATGTTTATAGTTACAGGACAAAATTAAGGAAAAATATTTTAAAAAGTGAATTTAATTATCACGTCAAGCGTGTGATAAGACAATGATTACTATCATTATCAAGTGTCATTTTTAATTCCATCTGACTGTGCATTGCTATGTTGTCAAATAGCTGTGCGGGGCTGAGACATGGTATTAAAGTGATCTCTTTCTGCTTGATTTTGCAGTGGTTAAATATCATCTAACAGTATTTTCTAGAAATATTCTGGCTGTGAGAAATGTCATGCATATGACTGCATGTATATATGGTACTTACGGTGACACAGGGGACAGATCCCTTCTCTGGTCATTGGAGAATGTCCAGCAGGAAGAGAGCAATGAGGTACTCTGTATTTAAAATTAAAGTTACTTAAAATTTATCCTTTAATCCATTCTTGTACTTCGTATACATTCTTTTTCCTCTATACTTAAAATAATATTGTTTAAGATTGTAACATTGAACAATTTTATTTTAGTCATTTCTAGTTATTGTGGATGCTGTTGAACTGGGAGAACTGGACAAAGTTGTTCTTTTAATCAGCAGTAAAACAGGTAAAGTAATTTTGCTGCTCTCTAAAGTCAGTGATGTGAATCACACAGCTAATCTGTTAAGAGCAATAAAATCAAAACCAGAGATAAATTCAGATTAATTTCCTTTGGTTATTTTTTTAAAAAAGAAAAAATTTTATAAAGCAAAATCCTACATTTTGTTGCATTTAAATCCTTGGAGCTGAAAGTTGTATCATTATTGCATCAAGAAAGTAAACTATTCCATTACAAACAAGAAAGAAAAACAGAATATTAGGATAATAATTTTGTTCTCCTATTAATATACAATACATTAGAATAATTATAACTCAAGTAAGAAACTGGTATTGTTTAATTGTCCTTCTGTGATTCAGTTATTTTTATTGTTTTCTCCAGCTGTCCTGTTTTCTTACGGTAACTTTGTATTTTTTTGGGGGGAGGGGCTGGGGCGGAGTGAGAGTGTACCTCTTTCAAATGTTATGAACATCATAATGTTATGAACACATTTGCTTTGTCACCAAATTCCATTGTCTCATCTGTAGTATGCCAATCATGCTTCTAAGGAATATTGTAAGGATGAATTTTTTGTAACGTGTTTTCAAGTCCTTTAATGAAATTTGTTAAATAATTATGTATTGTTACTTACTATGTATTGCAGTTGACCATTTGTAGACAGTTTTCTAGGAAAGCAATGGTTATACATTTCTACTTTGTCTGGTTTGCCTGTCTGCTGGCTCCTCATGATAACCTTCTAAACTCACAACCCAGCTTCAACCAAATTTGGAAAATGCATATAAATATCCAACACATTTGGGTGGTAAACATGGGTGGTCAACACATTGTGCACCAGAGCATGATCTGCTCAAATGCTAGGGTCTTCAGAGGGGGCACAACATGGAGCTGCGTACTGCCGGTGGGGGCTCACTACATTTGTTTTTTTGCAGTTTCAGCTATGAAAGTAAACTACAGTCATCTGTCTCACTGACAGTCATTGAATATGGCAATTACAGATTGCCAAAGGGCACCAGAGAGAACATGACAGGCAAGATTTTTACAGTCAGGTTTGAAAACATGATTCACAAAGGAGGAACTTTGGGGCTCATTGGCTGTGTGTGTTATGAAGAAAGGATTGGACAGGTGTATAATACATTTCTTCCAAAATAATTACTTAGATGATAAAGTACTTTGGATGAGTAAGGTGTCCACATTGTGTCTAGAGGTTTATCGAGTTGTTTGGATGTAGACTTTGAACCAAAAATCCCCAAGCACAGAAGCTCTTTAGTATCTGAACTCAAATGTACCCTGCAGGACTGGTCGGCCCAGGCAATGTATTGATTTTCTATATTTATGCTGCTTCTACTGTCAGAGCTGTTTTTTAGGATCAGGTGGCTCTTCCCTCACTGCATGCATGGTTTGAGATTTTGAGATCCCCGAGCTTCTGAGCATCTCCATGCACTGGGCAGATCACAAGTGCAACACCATGTCCTGAATTGCTCCACAGGATCCTATTAGACTACTACTGATATATAATAAAAAAGACTTAGACAATAGGAGAAGACATTGGGACACACTTTGCTGAAGATAGCTGCAAGGACAAATGATAGAAGACAAGAGAAAGTGAGTAGTCTTCATGATTAGCTAGTGGCAAGAGATTCAGGCCAGTGTCATAGGCAGCATGTAGCTGAAGCCCCCAGCAGAAAACTCAAAACTGCAATTCAAAGACAAATATTTCTTATACAGAAGAGGTTTACACTGGATTGTTGATCTTCCTTCATACCTGTCATTCAATAAATCTTTGTTCTGCACATGGAATGAAGTTCCAAACCTTTTGTCAACCAGTCACTGAGGAGGAAGCACCAGATACATATTCCTTCCCTTTCTTCTCAAATGAGCCTGCCTGAGTCGTGCTGAATGTGTTCTGCATGCCTACTACTCTCCTGCACATTTCTGCTTCACCAAGACAAGGGAAATACTTCTAAACTTCTATGTAGAGGTTTTAAATAGAAACAAAATAAGAAATGTTTCAATGATTCCAGGATTTTATAGTCAATTATTGTTCTACATAAAATGAATTAATAAATGATGTTTTAATACTTTACTTAATTCTTGGATGCACAGTAAAACATTTTCACTATACTTTATTTTATTGTTTTTAGACTGCAAACTGGACATTAAAAAATTGCATTTGAAAGAAGCTGTGAAGAATCATCCTATCTATGTGTTTGAAGTGAATGAGTAAGTGTCATATGAGAAGCTAGTCATTTTGTAGTATAATATTAGAGAACACTGAGCAAGCACTGGATTAAAAAGGTTGTCATACAGTGGGTCAGTCAACAGATTTTTTTTTTTAAAGCCCATCATCCACTGTCCCATATAAACCCAGAGGATGTTTTAATTCAACATAAGGTTTACTTACCACAAAAACATATGTTTTTTGTTTTGCAGGACAATTTCTGTGGATCCAAATAAGCCAGAAATACAGAAAGAAATCCCAGTATCTTTTACTATTAGAGGAGACAAACAAAAGAATGGCACAGATAACAATTTAAATAAAGAAGGAAGTCGAGCAGAAAATCAGACAGAGTATACTATTAAAGTATACACAGGTGACAAAAGGGGAGCAGGAACTGATGCCAATGTGCATATTATTTTGTTTGGGGATGAGGACAAATCTGAGGTGTTTCAGCTCTCTCAGTCACTGGAGCATCAAGATCCCTTTGAAAGAGGAAAGGTGAGGATACAGATTTCTGTCTGTTTCTGGATTGGGAAAGTAAATATTAAATATATTCAAGACTTTTATGAAACTTCAGGCATTTATCCTCTTTGCCATGCAATTAGATGAGATATGCACAGCTCTCTCTGTGATTAGCCTTTTCACCAGAGTAACCAAGGGACATTTTACCTCTGGTATATGTAACTGACTATTACTAACTATTGCTGTTAGTCCCAAACACATTCTCATATTGCATCCACTCATCTGCTCGGTTACGTGTTTCGCTAATCTGTAATGCATAGCATGCATTACTTGTGTATGTGCATATATGTACAATATTCCTTGGTGTTACACAAATTTTGAATATTATATTTGAGAATACATCAGTCTCTGACATCCCATTGGTTTACTTTGCAATGGGAAGTGAGGCTTTAAGCCTCACTGAATGTGTAAACCTATAACCAAACAAAATGGAGAAGGCCAACTGTGCCCTGGCCTGCATCAAAAGAGGAGTGACCAGAAGGTCAAGGGAGGTGATTGTCCCCCTCGACTCTGCCATTTTGAGGCCCCACCTGGAGTGCTGCACCCAGGTTTGGAGTCCCCAGCACAAGAAAGTTGTGGATCTGTTAGAGTGAGTCCAGAAGAAGAAGGCTACAGAGATGATCAGAGGTCTGGAGAGAGCTGGGAATGTTCAGTCTAGAGAGGAGAAGGCTCCAGGGAGACCTCATTATGGCCTTTCAATACTTAAAGGGGTCTTATAAAAATGATGGAGAAGGACTTTTTACTCAGGTAGATAATGGTAGGACAAGAGAGAATGGTCTTAAACTAAAAGAGGATAGATTTAGACTAGACATTAGGAGGAAATTCTTCACTCAGAGGATGGTGAGGCACTGGAACAGGTTTCCAAAAGAAGTTACAGATGCCCCATCCCTGGAGGTGTTAAAGGCCAGGCTGGATGGGGCCTTGGCCAACCTGATCTAGTGGGTGGCATCCCTGGCTATGGCAGGGGGATGGAGTTAGATGATCTTTAAGGTCCTTTCCAATGTGGGCCATTCTCTGTTTCTATGACTATGATACTGTGATTCTATGATTCTATTCATATATTTGTAGTTCAGATATAAATATTTGTGTAAGAATGCTGATTCTCTGTAAGGTATCCTAGTACCTTAACAGAATGTTCCATTTTTAATAAACATATTACTTTGGCAAAGGAATTGTTCCATTTACTCAGCACCTCTGATGGTGACCCTGATGTAGCAAGAAATAAGTATATTTCCCATATTTTTCTCCTGTGGATTTCTTGAAAGGAAATGACTGAATAAGTAAAATTCGAGTGAAGATATCTTCCATATGAAATCTACTTCATTATTTCCAGCAATAGTAAGCATCTTTTTACATGCAGTTTAGTTCAAGTTCTTTTTCCAGCTAAAGAGTCTGTGGATATCATCATGTATTGACTTCGATACTGAGAAAATTAATAAAGCTAATTACCTACAAGCACAAGGAGCAAATAAGAGTGTCTTGAGTAATACTTCCTTTTGCTTAGTCCTACACAGGAGGTATCATTGCTCTTTGAAAAAGAAGAGTAAATACATAGAAATTGTATTATTAGCTAATTAACAATCTAGCTAAATCAATGTAAGCCAGTGAGATCTTTAAGAAATGTCTTATGGAAAAAAAGGATCTGATGAAAACATATAATATGTGGGAGATACAATGGTTAATGCTGTACAAGCCTTTCTCTTTTTCATTCTTGAACATATATTTATGTATAATAAACTGAAAACATTTTAGAAGGCGATATCAACTGAAAATTCATGACATTTAGTAAAAATACTTTATGATGTTTCATATGGAGATATGGATTTTCCTTCTCTAAGATTTGTCTTCTCTACTGTATAAATTGTCCTACTATAAGATTGTTCTACTGTAAAATATAGAGAGGATCTACCAAAGACCTTTGCTAAAGAAAATAAACCATACCAGGTGTCACACATCTATTTCAAACTAATATTGTTACATTTGAATTAGTCCTGAAACTGGCCTTAACAAAGGTATACATTTCCAAATGTATATATGTAACTTTTTATAACTGGCTGTATTTTAATATTAAAGGTTGATACTTTCAAGATTAAGACAAAAAAATTAGGAAATCTACATTCCATTGAAATTGGTCATGATGGGAAAGGATTTGGTAAGTATACTGCATGTGTTCAACGGGCTTGTAAAAATCTTCTGCTTGAATATCTGACTGACATTTGGAAGGTCTTTGAAGTCATGCTATTGCTACAGCTAGCTAATACAAATCTGTATACAAATGAGGTCAGTTTGACTGCTCTTGCTTATACCACTTTTTTTTTTTTTTTTTTTTTTTTTTTCCTAGCAGAGAGGAAATGTAGTTAGTATTTATCTCTGAAGGCTTTATTCTTCTGTCATTGTTCAGCCAAAACTTTCATTAGATGTGTTGAACAGCATAGGATTACCATGGCACACGTGGCTTTCCTTCTTGTGAAAGCTAAACTATAAGGAGAGCACTGGACTGCACCAGATCTTGACCTGATTTTAAGTTGCAGCTACAGTATGAACCCGGACATGATGATAGAAACTGTTTCTATGTACACATAATCACTAATACCTGAATTTACCAAAATATAAGATAGGATATTAGGGCATACAGCATTTGGAACTTACATTTACTGATGCTATGAAATTAAAACCTTGAAAGATAGAAATATATAGATAGAATTTGCAGTCAATGTACAGCTTGAATCACAAAGGTCTAATTGTTTTGAGATAATCTAATCAGGTGAGTTTTACTAAACCACTCTGGTAAGTAAGAAATGCACTTAGGTTTAAAAAAACCTTATTTATTAATATGGCATCAAGAGTGTAGCATACCTACAATGCACCATCAAATTTCTGCAACTGGCAAATCTTTTTTAGGCAAAAGTTGTACAGGGGTTTTCTGACTACCTAGTCATATCATACATGTGATGGTACTGAAAACTACATGTATATACACATATATAATCTGTTGAAATAAAATCCTCCTGCTGAATTTCATTTTATTAGTGTTAGCTACTGTACATGCACACAATTCAGCATAACATTGGGGAATTCTACACTAGCAGACTTTTGGTGCTCTGAGAATTGCACAGAAGCCTGCAGGGGAAACACACATTAAACTTGTAATTTCTGGGTCCCAAACCATCAACAACATGATTATCTTTGCTCTCCGTGTCCTGAACAACATTGTATAGTGCCTTCCTAACAAAGCTGGTGTGTGTAGATCCATATTAAATCTGTGACTTTCTTCCTCTATTTTTTTTCTCTGAAATTATCTCCAAATGTCTTTTGTCATGTCAGTTGTAATCTGCAAAAGTCTCCTCAAAGGTAACACCTCTTTGAAATGTTTTATCTGTTTGCTAATCTTTCCTAGCTGCCTCTAGATTTCTCCATACCTAGAGCATTCAGTGAGGTCTGCTGGAGTTATGTCAATAAAGGATAAAGCATTAGATTATAAACTTTTCAGGAGAGCAAACATAGCTTAATATTCGTATATAAAGTGCTGTGTAAATTTAAGGGACTGTAAATTTTTATTGCTAATAATCATGACTCTGAATTACAGAGATTTCATGAAAGGTCATATATTCCAAGTAGAGTCTATGATATATTAAAGCATTCACAAAATTTCATTAAAGGAGTTCCAAAAGTACTTCACAGTTTCAATAAATGACTCCTGCAGATTGAAGATGAAAAACGTAGACACCTTTATGGCCTAGTTATACTAGATAATTGTTTGAAAACATCCATGGAAGAGGAAAAACATTGCTGTGCCTTTATGTTTTATCTACATTGGTACAGTTTGCAAAATATTTTATATTATGTTTTTAGCCTAATTACAAATTATATGTGTATATATATATATATTTAGCCTACATGATAGTTTCTCCAAATATTTGAAAACCAAAATCATTTGTTAGAATATAGTATCTCTAGAACATGCAAAGAATACCAAAACGTTTTCAGCTGCTAGCAATATGATCCTAATTGGTTTTTAAATGTTGACATTAAGTGTTTGCATTGGCAAACACAACTAAAGACATCATCACAAACATTGCATTTGTGTATAATACAGTTATATTTTTAAAACCTTCATATTTTAATATAGTATAAAATCCTATAGCATAAGAATGATAGTATTTTTCACACATCAAACTTGTTGACTATAGTAGAGCATTAAATATATTCTTAAACCTAAAACAGATATGAATGTTGGCCCAAAATTGAGATGTTATTCTGAATCATTCCTGACAGAGAAATGTGGATATGAGTATCATTTAGATTCATCAATAGGTTTATATGAGTATATATAAGGTGTATATAAGTATAAATGCATTAATTAGAAAGGAGCAATAGAATTTCTGTTTTCCTATTCTTAGATTATCATTAAAATAGTACATCTACTAATAAAGTCCATCTTTTTGTTTTGTTTTGTTTGGTAGACACTGAAGATCAAAGCATATCAGGGGTGTACTATGAGTGCATTTCACACTACAGAAAAGGGCAAAATGGGATTTCAAGAATGTGTTTGATATTACTATGCACTCTGTTTCATTTGCCTTATACCTGTTCTATTCAGTGTGGAAAAATAAGTTAAGCTGTAATATTTTTTTCCTTTATATTTTCTGTCAAAAACATCAAAGACCTCCTCCATAAAACTGAGAGAAGTTAGTAGTAATTTGAATTATCGACTTTTCAGTTTTATTAGTGATATTGAGTCCATTTGAAACTGCTGAACCACACAGGGTTTGGAAATGAAATCAGAAATATTTCTTATGCTTTATATGTGTTTTGGTTATATCAAATTTGTCTTTTCTTCTTCGTTCTACAGGAAGTGGCTGGTTTTTGGAAAAAGTAGAAATCACTGATGCATCTAGGAATTCACTGTATTGCTTCAACTGTAACAGGTCAGTAGATCAGTTCATTATTACTCTATAGTGCTGTTTTCTTCATAACAACAACTACTAGTGGTCTCTTTTAGTCTCTCAGTTGTTTCTCTTCTGGTTTCCTAAAACAGTACAAATTTTGAAACCATGCTGTCTTTGTCCATCCCCAGTAACTTTTGAACCTTTTGACCATTTTCCATCTAATTTACCAGAAGAATATTTAAAGTAAGACATATTTTTCCATGTTATTAAAACTCAATGGCTGTAGAAGAGACAGACCTATTTGAGTGCCTTTGCTGAGAGAAGATAGTAGTACGGAATTTTCATGAAGTAGAAGCTGTCTGGTGAACCACTGCACAAGTATTAGCACATATGTATCTCTGACTAGTATACCATATGTACACAGATATGAGAGGGAGTTAGAAATAACGGGTGGTGGGTGGATAGCAGGATATGGCAGATACAATTCTGGAGAAAAGAAAAGTCATTTTCTGTTTGCTTGTTTTTAAAAAAGCAACATTAAAATCCTTCTGTTTCAATGTCTGCCTAGTATGGGTCTAAGATATGTTCAACTGAATGTAATAAAGATAACAGAAGACTTTTTACAATGACATGTAAAAAGGTAAATTTAGAAATGTATTCAGATAAAGGGGTTTTAGGGTAAATGGGTTCTAATGTACAAAGGGAAGTTTCACATCAGTCTGTGTCAAACTGAAACAATACAGTTTCAGAAGTTGGAGATTAAACTGAAAGGTATATTTGGGATGACCATTCACTACAGCATACAGTTTGCAGCTTAATACATTTCAGAGTAAACAACAGAAGCAAACACATTCCTGTCTTTCTAAGTGTAAAATAAAATTTTAATGCATCTGGAGAGCAGAGAAGTATGAAATCTTACAAGTTTTCAGTATGTAGGAAGAGGGATGTTGCCTGGTGATCTGAAAACATAGATGGTAGCCAAGAATATTTAATTTAATTCTTCAGAATGTTTCTGTAAACTTGACAATTCATCAAAGCCAAATCTCAAACCTGAAACCAAAAACAACAAACAAACAAACAAACAAACAAACAAAAAACCACAAACCACACACATTTTTTTTTTTAACTTTATTTTTTATTCCTGGATAATCAGTTAGACTCTACAATCTTAGTTATGAGAATGCAGAACTGTTAATGCCTCAACAGAAGATTCAAGCCCTCAGTACCTGACAGTAACTGGTCTGCAGCTTGCAGGGGCCAGCTCTACAAAACATGATTAATGTCATACAATATCTCAGAATATATCTCTACACAGCACTGCACTAAAGTCTTCATGTAGGTTCCATAAGACTTCCTCCAAACACATGCTCTAATCTTCTAGATACCTAAATTTAAGTTAACGGGCATGAGCGAAATTTCTTGGATCACAGTATCACTTAGTTGTGCAACACAGTTCATGAGAGGATTTTCAACTGATGTCATAGAATCACTGAGTGGTTGGAAGGGACCTCTGGAGGTCATCTTGGTCAGTCAGGGCTGAGTGGTGGTAAAGGATCACCTCCCTTGACCTGCTAGCAACACTTAGCCTAATGCAGCTCAGGGTACCATTAGCGAACTTTACTGCAAAGACACATCACTGGCTCATGTTCAGCTTGGTGTCCACCAGGACCCCCAAGTTTTTTTTTCTGCCAAGCTGCTTTCTGTCATTATGGCACCCCAGAGTATTCACTGACCCAGAAGCTATGGGCACTCCTGAGATACAGGAAACTGTAAGTACATGTCCCTTTTCCAGCTTGCACAAAATGCTTATGTCATATCCTACTGGGTAAATAGGGAATGTGTTTATTCTCTCTCCTCCCACACCCACCCCACCAAAACAAACAAACAAACAAAGATTCCTCTCATATCCTCTGATACAAAGGCTGTCTCCAAAATACATTCATCATTGAGAAATGTGAAAGGAGCTCTGCATCCTTTACTAACTTGGCATTTTATCTGGCAAGACTAGTTACGTTGCAGCCTGGAACTGTTTGGCTTCAGATGTATCTCCCAGCTGTTCAACAGTGCAATTTAGGATGTGAACTACGTTAATGCTATACCATCTTGGAATTCCTCCTATACTCATTACTAAGTAGAAATGACATCAACTAGTAAGCCTTGCAGAAGCATTAAAAGAAGCAGAAGCTTTGGAAAATCTCTTTGGAAATGAATGTCGTTGCCTCCATGGTTCCAGTTAACCAGTCTGAGTTTTAGATTCAGGTGGGTTTCTGGTATAGTCAATGGTAAAACCCCTGTAGGATCTTATGGGGCATGGGTAAGGCCCACCATATGGCTCAGTATTTTGTAAGCCAAGGAGATATGAGAAATAAACTGTCCCTGGTACGGAATAAATGGACAATAGCTTACACTCACAGAACACAATTTCTTACTCTAAAATATCCTGATTTTTACCACTCAGTGAAAGAATCTACTCATCACCTGTTGTTATGCAACTTACACATAAGATGTATGTATATTTAATATAGTTATACAGTTACTTTAAAATTATGCACATATGGATACATATGATACACCACTCTTCAGGTTGGTTATTCCTCCTGTATAAGTCAATGTTGAAACTCTCTTAGAAATAGAAAGGTGCAGAAGCAAGCCTTTTGTCTGTTTGTTAAGTTTTATATATAGAAACATAGAATTATTTAGACTGTAAAAGACCTCTAAGATCATCAAGCCCAACCATTAACCTAGCACTGCCAAGTCTACTACTAAACCATGTCCCTAAAAGCATCTACAAGTCTTCTGAATATACGGTATCTATGAACATGTTCTATGCTTTTCTCTTTAGGTGGCTTGCTGAGGATGGAAGTGAAGGCAGTACTGTGGTGCAACTTTATCCATCGCTCCTTGTTTTCTGATTCTTTCTGAGTGTACTGCTTCTCTAAATTCCTGCTTACTTGATTTACTTGTATTTTATAATTCTGAAGGTATTGTAATTACTCCGAAGGAATGTCAAAACAATGCATTAAAAACATCACAGTAAATTAAACATGTCTAATGTGAATACTGCATTCCAATCCTATTAGAGCTGCTCAAAAATCTCGCATGACTGAAATTTAGAAAACATAAATTGAGATCTGTAACATGGTACTGTGGACTTGAGCTGAGCATTTATGATGGTAGACATAGGTAGCAACATGTTTAAACATTTTTATTTCAGTAATAATTTGTGAATAATTTCAATTTAGCTTGGTCAAATCTGTCCATATTTATTAAATTGATAAGTTGTTTCAGTTTCAACATTTATAAAAATTTATATTTCCTCAGAATAATTTTCCAAACAAACTGCACAACTCTTTAGATTTACCATGTATTACTTCCTTTTCCTACAAGATACCATGTAGGTAACAGCCAGGAATAAAGAATGTGTTATTAAGGAGTTCACTCTGTATCACTAAGTTTCCCACTGACATTTGATTGCAAAATCTTGTGGCTGAGCCAGAACCTTGGCTAAGAACCTTTAAGAGAGACTTTTCCATCATCTGTTATCACTACCATTGCAATAGCTTACTGGGTAACTTAGGCAACTCCTTGTTCAGCTTGCTGATTTTTACAGTGTCCATTCTTATGCATCCATCTGCCTCTCTATAAGTGAATGCCTTTACTTCAAAAAATCCCAGTTCTTTTTGAAAATGCACAATAAATACAAAAATATTTAGCTACAAATGCATGAATAATAAGTAGGTCAATAATAAGTAGATCTAATAAGTCTAATAAGTAGATCAATGTTTGTTTTGGTAAACTTTCATATTGCCAGAGTTGACTGAGTTGACTGAGGAAGAGTTTAGGATACAGATGAATTTGAAATGAAATCTTGAGTTGCACACCACTCGAAGTTTCATGTATGTGATCAGAATACATATATTGTATATTAGTTACATAAGGCATCTCTCTGCTTAACAAAGACCCCACCCTTACTATCTCCAAAATTTAAAATCTGTATGAAGATCTGAATTTTAGACATGTTTCACCTTTGAAGTACTACCACACTTTGTAGCAGCAATGTGCTTCCTGTAATTATAAGAATTAAATAAATTTCTAATCTATGAAATGTTGTCTGGCTTTTTAGTATGTTTAATATTTATTTACTCACATTATTATTTAAAATGAAGAATGTTGGCCACTATCTGCATGGGTGATGAGATTTCAGTTGTTACTTTGACTCAGAAAATAATAAATATAACAGGTCTTGGTAGGTACTTTTATTTTTATCTACCTTATACGTCACCAAAAGAAGAGCTGCTAAAGTGTGGATGTGATCTGAGTGAGAAAAGGAACAGAGTAAATTTCTTCTAAAAGTGCTCTTTTTGCTTACACTGCTACCATGCACACTGGAATGGATTTAAAATTGTATCCCTAGAGTGCACAGTTCACTTACTTAGTATCAGTATTCATTACACTGAATCACTTCGTTGTGATCTATTATGTGATTTGTTTCATTATTATGTCTTTCATTAATAGTTTTTAATACTAGCTCTCTTTGATGCCATCTCTGATTTATCAAGTGTAAATAATGCCTTCCTAATCTGTTTTTCATTACTAGCCGTGAATACCCTTTTTCAGCAGCTGGCATCCTTATTTGAAAATTATTTCCTCTACTTATACAGTACACAAATCAGATGTTGGATTCACTCCCCTGGATCCAGAGTCACGTAAACACCTCCATCCTTTTACATACAGAACACCACCACAGAAGAGGGTTTCATTTCAAGTGCATCACAGGTGCTTGCAGCACATATTGCTAGGGGATTACACTTTGATAAGAAAGCTTGAAATACCATAACGTTCTTATCAGGTCTTGCTTCAAAGACATGCCGGTTAGCATATTTAGCTTGTGACGAGAGCTAAACTCTAACCTTGCCTCTTCCACATGGTATACAGTAATGGCTGTTATGTTTGGCATACAAGTCACTTAATCTGTGTCCCCTGCAAGTGGAAAGGGACAAAAGAGCTGGCCAAAGAAATATTGCAGAGGTGCCAGCTCATGTGTACTCTGTTGTTGCTGCAGATTAGGAGCCTCACTTTTCTGCTGCCAGCAGCCCACCCTGTACATAGAGACCCGACACATATATGACACCAGTGGTGCCTCCACCGGGAACAGGGGTGTAGCACAGAAATGAGACTGCCTGGGTCAGCAAGAGACCCAAGCATTTGGCACCCTTGGGAGCCATAGAAGGAACAGATAACTCAACCAGCTGGAAGAGGCAAGGCTGTAGTGGAAAGAAGGGTTTGGCTTTTGCTGCCTCTCCCTGCTGCCTCCTGTCATTACAGATGACAGGGCTAGAGGATTTTGTTATTCTTATTATTGCTATTATTATAGTGAAGCAATAACATTTCATTTCACAGAGAAAGCCTCAAGCTGGAGCTGAGTGCTAAAATACAGACTCTAGAAACATAGCATAGACTCTTAAACATAACAGAGTCTGATGGCAACCATTCAACTCCAGTATTAGTTAACTGTATCTTTTTTCCATATCTATTTCTTCTGGTGTGCTTTTATAAATATATGTTAAGTTGATCTAGCTGACATTTTTCTGTCCGTTCAAGCCCTATGAGTATCTCAGTCTCTTCTGTTAATTATGTTAAGGATTTCAAAAAATATAGCCATGTTCTGACTGACTCATTGGACCATTTAATCTCTGAGCAATTCCAAGGACTGCCTAGCTGAAACTCATCGTACTAAAGAAAGCATTCCCTCCTTCTAAGTATATATGAGCAGTTATATTAGATCTATCCATTTTGTAGCTTGTCAGTTGTGGAAATGGAATCGGAATACAAAAAAAGGATGTTCCAAGTGCTCCTTTGATTTCCTTTAGAAGTCTTGGATGAACACTATCTAGTCCAGTGGGTTGTTAGTATTAGTATTTATAGAAGTGCTTGCAAATGTAAACATCCTCTGCTTACACATCAATCTAAAAATGTTCCTTTGGACTCCTTCCCCATAAAGAAAAGCAGCAGTCTCAAAAAGTCAGCAAGCTCCTCTGTACTGACCAGTGCTAAGAAGCATCAGAACTTTCTGTGCTGTGCCTGAATCTTTATTTTACAACTCTTTTGCTTGGAATGAATTCACTTTCATAGAATCGTAGGATGATAGAATGGTTCGTGTTAGAAGGGACCTCAAAGATCATTCAATTCCAACTCCCCCTGCCATGGGAAGAGATACCTCCCACCAGACCAGGTTGCTCAAAGCCCTAATTTTAAACAGGTGAAGCAAAAAAAATGGGAAATAAAATGGGACTTAATACCATCTTTTTCAAACTTTTGAAAATTCTTAATTGTGTATTGAATGTAGTCTCGTACATAAGACATGTTAATATTCCCTTGAGCATTCCATAAATGCTTTTTCCATTTATTATAAAGTGTGATTTACTTGCTTGCTTCTTGGGTTCTGCATGCAGAATGGCAGTGCAAGAGTTGTACGCCTTGTACAAAGCTTGGCTGTAAGCTCACTTCCTGTGATGTCTTCCAATATGTCTATGTCTTCTGCTATCACTCATTACATATTTATGTTTATATTTGATTATGCTTTTAAATACACAGTACGAAGCAACATGAAAGCTAACTGACATCCCATTTCTAATTAATACATGTAAATTTAAGAAGTCTTGAGTTAAATCTTTCAAAAAGTCTAAGCCATTTCTTCTTTCATATATTACATTAAAGTCAGTATGGTGTCATCAAAGCAGGGCTGTTCTCAATCATTCTGGCCCCATAAACTTGGACTTGTTGTTGTTTTGAGTAAGCAGTGGAATGTATAGACATGTATTTAATGCCTAGGCATTCTGGAAATAAATATAACACAAGAAACTACAGTCCCCAATTCACCATGAAATTTAAGTATACGCCTAAAACAAAAGCATATGCCTAAATCATAAGTATATAAACTATCCCACTAAGCTTGATGTATAGTCTAGTTGAAGTCTGCTGTGCACCTAAGAGCCCTGCTACATTGAATCTCCTCCTTTGCAGATCTTCTGAGGTAGGTGCATATGGGTTGGATTTTCATGATCTCCGTGTTACAAAGAGATCTATGAGTAAGAAATACATCTAGAGGTATGTTACAAAACTAGGTAATTTCTGAAACCAGTGAAGATTTCAGAGTATTTTTTGTAATTGTAAAATTGAACTAATATATTAAAATACTTGATTCACCCTTCTCAATTTTAAAGGCAATTTTATAGTTCAAGAACATTTTGGTGTGAATCTACCTGTAGACCTAGAAATAAAGTAATCTCAAGCTAAAGCAAGCAAACAATAATTGTTAATATTCAGTATTTTTAATATAGTAATTTAATATTGATTTTCTAAATATTTTACCAATTTAGCAATGTACTTCTGCTTTGTGTTTTTGTTAATTTAATGAAATATTAGTTTTATTGAGAGGAAATGCCTTCTCCCTTTCCAGTGAAGTATCTAAGTTATCAGAACATGCATTGGCCTGTGCATCTTGTGAATGAAGCTATTTGGGCAAAAAGTCAATTAAAAAGTTTAGTGTGTAAATATTAAAATTATATTCTATATCACAACTTCTACTGGCATCTGTGTAACCTAAACACAAATCTGCTGTTACGAAAATTTTGTAAAGTAATTTTCATTTGCTGATTCTAAAGTAATTGAGTTGCATGGTTGTATGTACATGTGTGCCTGAGAAGCACTGCTTTAATATGGAATACTGCTTAAAGTCAAAAGTATGGAAAACATACCACTGAGGTTATGTCAGAGTGAATGAGTAAAGAAAATGGATATTCATCAGACTCTGTGAGATCACTCCAGCTTTACATCATGCACAACAAGAACCAATGCAGGAAAAGGCATGTAAAACAGGTATAGGAAGGTAGTTAGAAAAGAAGGAGGAATGAAGGAAGGAGGAGAGGGAGCAAATTTGCTAGCAGAATCACAAGATCTTCTGGAAGAAGTCACCAATGAGGGACTTCATTTCTTTCTGAGGGAACCTCCTGGGGAGCACTGCTTAGCAGGAGGAACCAAGCCCTGCCAGAACAGCGGTGTTCTGCACATCACCTTCATGACACAGAACTGCCAAAACTGGTCTCCAAAAGACTGAGTCTGGTAAGAAATGCAGGCTTTTGTGCCAAAATACTGCCAAAGGCATTGTTCTAATGCTTCAGTTACTTTGAGCTAGAAGAAAATGCAGAAAGATTAAGCACCAAGCTGCATTTGCCAGAAGTGCTGCCCACTGAAAGAAAATATATTTGGGAATAGTCTGGAATGGATACATACAAAAAAATTGTCATAGTTATAGAGAATAAAGATATTCTAATGGTGAAATGGGAGGACTACAGCAGAGTTTGAGCATATTTTGGTAGGGCTTACTTTGCTATATAGCTAAAGAAGACTGTGAAAATGATAATGGTTGCTAATCTGGGGAAAACAAAACAAACAACCAAACAAACAAAAAACAGTGGAATGATAAGAGGATTGTAGCCCAATGTGTATTTCCTGGACATTTAGGTTTGAGTTGATAACAGTTTACAATGAAAAGCAGGGAAAAAAACGTTCCTAAACAAGACAAAGGTGGTTTGCAGATTCATATTTAAAGGGAGATTTAAAAAAATAATAATAAAGTAAAAGGCAGCTGCAATTCAGAACAAGGCAAAAGCAGTACTTGTGATACCCATGAAAATGCTTTCTTCAAAGAAAGGTGGAAAAAAAGAAAGCCAAGAATAAAATGTGCTTCAGAGAAAAAAGTAGCTTTACATGAGAAATGGATGTGTCTGTACTTCAGTTAATGAAATATGTATTGATGTCTGCGATCACATTTTTGCCCTTCAATTATATTTCATAATTAATAATTTCTGAGGTTTAGCAACAACATTGGCTTGCTGAAGGCATGCTGGTTTGTACACTGTGTGTATACAAACTTTTCTGGCCCTGATACAGCTCCATAGAATCTATGCCAGTGTAACAAAGAGGAAATTTGTTTCTGTTTCTTGGAAGCAATTTCTTCAACACTTACATATTATTTGGGACCCTTTCCATTTGTTGTCTTTTAAATTAGAAAACAAAACAGAAGACATTCCTCTGGAAGTATTAAAAAGCCTTAAATTTAATTTAGGTTTAAATGTTCATCTACCACACTGCCTTTGTTTTACAGAGAGATATTTTAAGCATGAAAAGCAGTGAGAAATAATATTATTCTGCTCATAAATGCCACAATAGCTGAATCCAAGAAGAGAAAAACAAACCAAGAAAACCACTTTTTAAAAAAAAAAAAAAAAAAAAAAAAAAAAAAAAAAAGGAGAGGAGAGAGGAGAGGAGAGGAATCTGAAAATATCTGTTCACTCTCTTCCCTCTCTCCCATCCCAGCCATGTGAGGCTAGGGTTTCAGGTCCAAGAGCACAATTGTTGTTCCCTCAGCAATCCCATATCACCCTATAACCTTCACTATAAATTTGTATCATCTTTTGTATGTGTATAGGTCAAGCAGATTGAATTAAAGTACCTTAAAAGGCACACTAGAGCATTTCATTAAAGATAGAACAATAAACAGAATAACTTGGGAACTTGTTGATATATATAAACCACCAACTTGCAGATAAATTAGCTTCAGTATTAAGCACCTTCTCTGCTGACTAGGGAATCTTAAGTGGATATCTTGTATTAAATATAGGTGCTGACTGAATTATTAAAATATACCTCTAGAAAGAAGCAATTTGCATTAAAAGTCTAAGGCAATAAAGATCATATGGACCATAATGAGAGTGAAATTAATGTGGGGTTACAAAAGGAACACAAGTAAAAGTACAGCTATACCACCGCAACAGAGATTGCAGAGCAAATGTATATTATTTAAGAACCATTATGTGATGATGTAATTAAAGACTCTTGTAATGTGTGGTAACATGCAAAAGAACAAGCAAAATTAGGCTTATGTGTGCTCTTCACCTTTCAAAGCCTGATTTCTGTGTGCTTAACACTCCTTGAATAATGCAGCAACGCATGCTGTAATCTTTTCTTGAAATCTGAGGCATGTATCAGTACAAGCTAATCTCCAGAAGGCAACTTTATACTTACCGTGCACATTCAAGAGTTAGAAGGCATAATTTTTAGCTGTCCATATAACTTCACTTTAATTAATGAATTTGAAAGGGCTATATTTAGTCAGATATCTTAATGTAACCATACCCTATCGTAGTCTCATTGGCATTCCCATTAAGATATTCCAGCAACGTGGTTGAACTATCTCACTGCTCTATTTTAAGGAGGGAGAGGGCATGCTTCTAAAACACTCTGCAGGGCAAGAAAAAAAAAAAAAAAAAAAAAAAAAAGAGGTAAAGCTTATCCCGTATCTTTTGGGTATGTACCCAAAACGAGCAGAAGGGCCGAGGGAAGGCAGCAGACGCTCTCCCCACCCACGGCCACGGGGGCTGATTTGTGGGGACGGGAGGCTGCCGGCCTCCAGAACCGGGGAGCCCCCGAGGGCGGAGGCTGCGCAGGGGCAGCCCGGGGGTGCCGGCAGCTCCGCCTTGGGGGGGCTCCTCGAATAAAGGGGACCTCTGCGGGCATCCCTGCTGCCGAGCCCCGGGGGTCGAGCTTTACAGAGCGGCCACGCTCCGGGGGCAGCCAGGGCTGCGGGGAGGGAGCGACGAAACAGTCCTGGGGGATTTTGCATGGGGAAGGGTGCGGGTAAAATGGGTGTGCATCAAATGGGTGGGCATTAGATGGGTACGCATCAGATGGGTGTGCATCAAATGCCATTTCTCCGGGTGGAGGACTAAAGCGGTGTCTCCTCACCTTCCCCCAAACGCCTCTAAGAAAGTGTGAGTCACGGCATAATTTGGGAATCGCACCTCTCCCGCTTGCATCTCGCCAACTTGCGGCAACTAGAGCAGCGTTTCCGACGGGACGGGCAGGAGCAGGGGCAGGGGCTGCTCAGTGCGGAGCTCGCCGGGCTCCCCGCGGACCCCCCCTCCCACACCCCCCGTCCTCGCCCCTCCCCTTATCCCGGGGCACGGCGCGCCCCGTGCCCACCCCGCCGCCCCCCGACACTCCCCGGAGGGGTCTCCGCGTCCCCCCCACCGGCTCTCCTTGGCCGCCCCGGACCCTTCCCAGCCGGGGGGCGGCCGAGCGCCTCTTCCCCTTCGCCGCCCCTGCGCCAGCGCCGGTGCCGGTGGCGGTCGGGGGGCGGCGGCGGGTGGGGGGGGGGAGGAAGGATGAGGTCATCCTCTTCCTCGGCGTCAGTCAGCTGGGCGGCGGCGGCGGCGGGGCGGGCGGAGGCGGGCGGGGAGGCGGGGAGGGATGCTCGGCTCCGGGCAGCGCTGCCCTGCCCGCTCCCGGCTCGGGCAGAGCGCGGCGGCGGCTCCGGTACCGCCGGAGGAGGAGGAGGAGGAGGAGAAGGAGGGGAAGGCGGCGGCGAAGGGGGGAGCGGGCTGAGCGCGGCTCGCCGCAGGCAGGCGGCGCTGCGGGCGCGGTCGGCGCGGAGGAGCCGCCCGCGGGCGCGGGGCGCGGAGCAGGGGCCGCGGGGAGCGGCGGGGCCGCGGCGGAGGGCGGGAGGCAGGAGGCAGGAGGAGGAGGAGGAGGAGCAGGGGGAGGCGCGGGATAAAGGAGCGCCCGGCGCTCCCGCTCGCTCTCCGGCGGGGCCGAGGGAGGCATCATGGCCGCGAAGTCGGACGGGCGGCGGAAGATGAAGAAGGGCGGCGAGGTGGCGTTCACGCCGCTGCAGAACTCGGAGCACTCGGGCTCCGTGCAGGCGTTGGCCGCGGGGCTGCCCGCCGGCTCCGGGCCGGGCGGCGGCAGCGACGACGACGAGGCGCCCGGGGGCGGCTGCTGCAGCGGCGGCGGCGGGGACGGCTCGGGCGGCGGCTCCCGCTGCTGCTGCTGCTGCTGCTGCGGCGGCGGCAGAGGAGGAGACGGCGGCGGGGGCGGCGGCGGGGGCTCTCGGGGCTCGGGCGGGGGCTCGTCCTCGCTCTGCCTGCGGCTGGGCAGGGAGCAGCGGCGCTACTCGCTGTGGGACTGCCTCTGGATCCTGGCCGCCCTGGCCGTGTACTTCGCGGACGTGGGCACCGACATCTGGCTGGCGGTCGACTACTACCTGCGGGGCCAGCGCTGGTGGTTCGGGCTCACGCTCTTCTTCGTGCTGCTGGGCTCCCTCTCCGTGCAGGTCTTCAGCTTCCGCTGGTTCGCGCACGACTTCAGCACGGAGGACAGCACCGCCGCCGCCGCCGCCGCCGCCGCCGCCGGGCACTGCCCCGGGGCCGAGAGCAAGCTGCTGGTGAGCAGCAGCTCCGCGGCCGCGGACATCGACGCCGCCCGGCCCTGCACGCCGCAGCGGCAGGCGTCCACCGCCAGCAAGAGCAATGCCACCAACAGCAGCAGCAGCGGCAGCAGCAACGCCGCCGGCAGCGGCCCCGCCGGCAACCGCGGCGGCAGGTCGGCGTCGTGCGCTTTCTGCGTCTGGCTCCTGCAGTCGCTCGTCCACATCCTGCAGCTCGGGCAGGTCTGGAGGTGAGCAGGAGCCCGGAGGGGCGCCGGGAGGGGGGCGGGAGAGCGTCAGGAAGCTGCCGCAGGTCCCTCCTGGGCGTCTCACCCCGTCGGGGGGCGCCGCGCCCGGCTGCAGCCCCTGCGCGCCGGGACCCGTGGGAAGGTCCCGGGGAACCCGTGCGAGGAGTTAGTGAGGAAAGAAGGAAAGGGATAACATCCCAAGACTATACAGCCCATGCAGCGTGCGTGGCCGCCGGCCGGGAACTTCACTGTTAGCAGCGGGGAGTTTAGAGAAGCACGCGTGCGCTCCCCCGGTGCGGGGTCTTGGCACGGTGCGGGTGGGCAAATGCCCTGCTCTGAGTCCGCTCCTTGCCGAGAATATGTGTTTGTACATAAGGGATGTAGCAGAAAATGCCTTCTCCATCAAACTTTTGAGCCGCTGCCGGCAAAAGCGCTCGCAAGCAATGGAGCGTCCTTCACCGAAAGGGTGTGCTCAGGTGGGCTGTGGAGGGCGCCTGCAGAAAAGGGAGATGACATCATAGTTTGCAAAAGTAACGCTTTCCTGGGTTTTAAGCACACTTCCAGTGAAGAATTGTATAGGGAGCAAACGCCCTGAAAATACATTTCATGCTGCCCAAGCAGGGCAGAATTCAGCGAGCATAGTGTATTAGGAGTTGAAGTTTCCATCTGAGACTGGGGCAGACAGATGCTCGTTGTGCTGCTCATCCAGCGGGGCAGGGCACTCAGGCAACAGTTGAAAGCACTTTGGGGGTTTCTCGTTCAATGTGTGGAAAGGAAATACCTCAAGTTTGCTTTGGAAACCCTGCTAGTTCAGAATTATTTCATTTGAGAGTTTAATTCGTTGTTACTCTAAACTTCTCTCCCTTGGATTCTTAATCTCATTTGTGATCCCCGATGTGGTCAGGGACTGTCTTTTGCTCTGTGTTCGTACAGCTCAGTTGTTTGTGGCCTTTAAGCATCAAGTGCTACAAGGGAATAGATTGAAGTCTAAGTTGGGGTGCCATAGCTGTCACCCACATTTAATATTCTGTGGTTTATTATAACAAGTAGAATTTTCTGTGCTTGTGAAACTGACTTGAAGTTGCTAGTGTGCTTGTTATAAGGAATGGCACAGCTGGAGTGGAAAGGGGATTTCTGAACGAAAAGCGATTATTTGTTGTAGATCTTGCATGCCTGTAAGCTTTTGTATGCTCTACCTCCATGGCTGAACCCAAGTTAAATTTAGGACTTTCTGAATGAGATGGCTTTTATGTAATGTGTAGTGCCAGTTCTCTAGAGACAGAAGGGTAGATATAATGGCTTAAATTGTACATATAAATTCATGTCCATATTCATCTGCATAAAAGATAGTGTGTGTGACATGCTGAGTGACACAGAAGAGAGTTTAACAACTCATGTCATGACTGCTGGAGAACACAAAGAGAAGGGGGTTGGGTGGAGCAGGGTGTGATCAGCAGTATTGTACAGCAGTTCTGCCAGAGAAGGTGCCTGGGATTTACAGCTCTCCAGCTGCTTGCTTTTTGGTGAAGCACAATTTCTTTTAACATAAGATTTAATCCTTGCAAGACTACCTAGTCCTCTGTATTTAAAGCTAGCTGAGCTTCTTTTAATCATGTATAACTTTTCTTCATGTTTATGTGCAGTAGCATAAGACTACCAGAATATTAAATTGACAGGGCATGTTAGGACATTATTTATGTTTTAGCCTGATATGCTCTTTATCTTCTTCTTCTTTCAGTGAAATGGAGACAGAATTGTTTTGCTGTCAGTAATTTAGCAGTGCTTGTGTTTTTTTTTTTTTTTTTTGTTTGTTTGTTTGTTTGTTTTTTTTCAAAAATGTACATATTATGTGGTCAATTGTATACAGTCCTGCATATCAGCGCTACATAATTAATTAAAGTGACTTCATTTTAATTCCCTGGGTATATCCCTCATAAGGGAGATCCTTAGCAGTCATCTGAACCCATAATAAGTATCAAAAAGGAGAGGTCATATCAATCCCTGAAAAACTCTGTTTAAACAAGGACTCAGAATTAGCATGATTTGTGGAATATAATTATGATTTTCTGGAAAATAGAGCGTACACAATTTGCAGTCCAAAACTTCTTCTCCACAGTGTCACATCTGCACTGCCCTGAGCAAACAGCCCCATGAGATTTTAGGCTGAAAGAAGATCAAGTGTATTTAGTCGCACGTGTAACTTCTTCTCTGACATAGATAAACAGACCTTGCTGGCTGTGTTAGCATCACAGTCCCCACAGGTGAGAAAACCCCTGTTTTGCTTTGCTCTGTGCCCTCGTCTGTGTATTTTCTCTCAGCTCTCAGTTTTTCCTTCTCTTTCTTTTTTTTTTTTTTTTTTTTTTTTTTTTTTCTATTGGTCTTGGTTAAATCTCTCCTATACCTATATTTAAGTTTCCTAGTGCTTATTGTATTCAATTAAACACAAGTGATGAATGACAGTGATATTTCTCTAATTTCTCTGTTGACAAAAGCCCTAGGTATGAGAAATGAGGTTTGGGTGTTTGGTAGTTTTGCATATGGGTAAGGATATCAAGGTATGTGAAGAGAGGTTTTTTTTGTGTGTGTGCCTTGTGAACATGGGTACTCACTCTGGCTTTATTCAGCCTTCATTGTCTCGTCTCCTCTTAAAGTGTTGAATCAATTCTTGAAGTATTCAGTTTCCTTTCATTTGTTTAAATGACAAAGATTTGGGGGGAGTTGTATCAACAGTTTATTTAATGAGGACATCCTGAGGAACACTGGCACACTTGGCAATCCCATTCAATATATATATATTGAATATATATATATATTCAATCCAATATATATATATATTCAATATATATACATATATATATATATGTTTTTAGTGATTAGTTCTGTAGGCTGACTTTTAACAATTCCCAAGCTTTTCCCCATTTTACATTCAAGATTAATTTTTGTTTACAAACGTATTGAAAGCTGGATCATTGAAAATGATTGTGTGTTAATTTTAACTAAAATGTGCTAATGGGAAATGAATGAGTTCTTTAATGCAGCATGGAACAATACTGTAAATAGGCAATCTAAAATTATTAAAATAAATTTTTGCTAGAGTGTGAAGAAAGAGAGCTGCAGGAACAGCTAAGCTGAAAATCAGTTCTGAATAAAAGTGTCTTTTTTCTTCTGAAATTGCTATAATTTTTCCCTCTCAAATCATAGTATACCAAGTTCTTCCATTTTGAAGAATAAGCACTTAAATACCTTTAAAAAAATCTTTTAAGGGGAGTTGGATATCCACAGACTTCCTGAGAACACTGTCCCTCAGTTAAAATTCCAGTGGAGTCTCTGAGGATTTGCTTGCCACAGCTGAGTGCAGACACGAGGCCTTTGTTGGCAGCTAATTTTGTAATAAAATATGATCACTGATGAGATTTTCTGGTTTTTGAAAATGCATTGTGCCTTCAGAGACAGATACAGATACATTCCTTACCCATACTTCCAGCATGTTCTGCTTTTCACCAATACATGGACATGAAAGCCACATTGTGGAGCCCTGTTCTCCCCAAAATGTAATGAGAAATGTGGCTTTTTATTAGCAGACTCTGGGGAGTACAAAGACGATACAATGCACAGGGTCTTTGTATTCCATTGTAAGGAAGTGAATGCTTTAATATCCCTCCCCAATTTATAGTCTGTAAGGACTTTGTGGATCTATGTGGGCCAGTAGGATTCAGATAAACTATTGGCCTTTGAGCCTGGCATGAAAGAATGTAGACACTGCCCTTGAGCATCCTTTTGATACAACGAGCTTCCCAGGATTAGCCCTGGCTTTCAGATCTTGCAGTGGATAACAGGACATGGTGACTGGATGCAAGAGATAATAGCCTTCATTTGGTGTTTGTAGAGATGGGTGGTTCCCTTGAGAGCTTTTTTTTTTTTTTCTTTTTTTTTTTCTTTTTTTTTTTTTTTTTTCCCTCCTGGATGAGATTCCTCTGGTCTGGCCGGGGGTTTTGAGGGCCATGAGTTTTGTAAAAATTGGGCAGACAAGAGGAGGATACTGGCTCCTCTTGTAGTGTCTGGGAAGCAAGAAGTAGGTATCTGAGACAACTTTGTACCTTGAAGGGGAATGGTGTGAGCAGGCTGCCTAGGTACTCAGAGCACTCAGAGCAGTCATTTTGTCTGAAAGGCTGCATTCAAAGTGCCTGAGAGGCATCTGTCAAGTTTCTGTACCCGACAAGGCCAGAGGAAGGGTGAATCATTGGAAAGAGGAGGACTTTGAATTGCCCGTAAAATTTATTTCGGGGCAGCTGAGATGATAGTGAGATGGCTAAGTATATCCCTGTCAACAGAATGAGGGGTTTTATTTGCTAGCTGTGTGGGAACCCACACAGAGAAGGAGGAGGAGAAGCCAGCTTAATCACTGACCCTTGCAGGTGCCGCTTGTTTGGGGCAGTTTATTACAAGGTGGGTCTGGTTCCCTGGATCATAGAATCACAGAATGCTTGGGTTGGAAGGGAGGGACCTTACTGAACATCTAGTTGCAGCCTCCCTTCCATGGGGAGGGATGCCACCTACTAGATCAGGTTGCCTTGTCCAACATTAAACACCTCCCAAGATGGGGCATCCACAGCTTCTCTGGGCAGCCAGTGCCAGTGCTTCACCACCCTCCCTTTAGGAGTGAAGAATTTGCTCCTAAAATTTCCTCCTCATAAGTGCCCTGCATTGTGCATCCTCCTTTGCTCTCAGTTCTGCCTATATATATGCACCATCTTCATCTACAGCTATATTTGTTTATTTGTAATTTTAAGAAATCATTATCTTTGTTCTACTTCATGGTTCTTATTTGGAAAAACAAAACAAAACAAAAACAAACAAACCACATTGCGGTAGGGTTGTAGGTGGAATGCTGCATTCTGGAAGCAGGGTAAGCTGTAGTTCCTCTGGAGCCCTGTGATGGCATTGTTTACAGAGCAGGATCATTTGCTAAAGAAATTTCATTATCTGCATTCATAAGCTTCACCTCTACAATCAGCTGATGCTTTTACAGTTTCAAAATAATAAGGGAAATGGTGGCTGCATGATGCATGAGAAGTCCTTACAACTTTCTCAGATGCTCACTATTAATGACTGGGCCTTTAAGCTGGAACTGTGAACAGGTAGTTCAAATTAGGAAAAATATCATTAGATTTTACATCAACCCACCTCCATCCTCATATAGACTTGTTTGGTTGGTTTCTTTTTGCACTTTTTCTCTATCATGTAGTTTTGACACTTTTGTTCAGTAGTAATGTAGGAGCTTGGTGTAGTTAGATGGTCAATAATTCCAGCTGCCATTGGGCTTCACACTGAGATGTGATAATATCTCAATCTGACACCAGCTTTTCTAACTGTTTTGAAATCTGTCAGATAATTTGTCACATTGAGTCCAAATTTATGAGTCATAGCCATTTCCTAGACAAGATTATTGCATATCCTCCCCATCTGTGTCTTAGTAAAGTGAAATGCTACCACTCAGCAATACCATATTTCTTTTATTGAGTTACTGCAGTTCTTGACTGAAAGTCCTGCTGGCTAACTATTTTGCTTGCTGTGTCTTTAGTATTCGGGAAAGGTGATGGACTGTCAGAAATAGGATTTAAGGTTTTTGTTATTTTCATTTTTCTGGAAACCAGGAGTAGAAGGTGCAGACTGCTTTCTAGGTGGCCTAACTACATTTAAAGTTTCACTAATACATGGAGCAGTATAAATATTTAATCCTTTTTAATTTTTATTTTTTTTCCCCAAAGTCAGTGATATGCAGATGAAGGCTGTGCCTTTCATTTTTTTTTTTTTTATTTTATTTATTTTTTGAAAGACAATTGTGAAGCTTTACTTACTATGTTCTTAAAAATCTCTTAAAGTCTGCATACAAATCAGATTTGGTATTCAGTTTATTCTAATAACCTAAGCTATATGTAAAAGATGCTGATGTACTTTAGAAGAAAGATACTCTACTTTAATAATTAACAAGTGTTCTCTCTATAGAGAATATTTATCACTTACATAAGTTTTTGGATTTTCAAAGGACTGCTTAGGCACTAAAATTTCTGATTGCTCAGTTGGCTTAGTAGGTGAACCAATATTTTATACAGAGGATGCTTTCTAGCAACTTACACATGAGAATAATTTATATTTGGCTTTTTCCAAAGAAGTGAAAAATCTATAACATTTTAAGGTTAGTGCTCCAGAGAATTTCCTGTCACTATGTGTAGATGCTGTTCTAGAGTTCTCTATTGAAATGCAGGAATGTCTTGAATTCATGCCATTAATTCAAAGAAATGTTTCATGTTATAATTTGTTCCTAGTTGTTGCAATCTTGCAGAAAATTCTTGCAACCAGATGAACTTTTCAGACTAATATTTCTTCCTATTCAACTTGCATTAGGGAATGTATTTAGTGCTGAAAGGTCCAAATCCCCTTGGAAAATAAAGAATGAGGAACATCGCAGTTATCCTGCCCCATATCTTCAGGTTATTGGAGCCTACCTTGTCCAGAACAGTACTCTCAGTCAGCTGGGTTAGTTCTTAATATTTGTTCATAAGGGCTAACTTGCCTACAGAAATGCAGGAGTTCTAGTAAAATTAAAATGAAATCAATATCTATGTCACTTAACAATAGTAGCTTGTTCTCCCATCTCTCTCTTCCAATTAAGTAGTTTTTCATATACTGTGGGTTAATCACAACAGTGACTTAGTTTCAAGTAAACAGCTTGTTTGGGAGGGATTTATTGTACACAGACAAAATCAATAGTTCTTTTGCTTACATTTCAAGGTACAGTAGACATTTGTGGTTGCTAAAGTATGTTTACAAAGTAGTGCCATTTTTGTCCATTTTAGCACAACTGTCAGTTGTATACATTGTGTCAAGAAGACATATAGGAGTGGAAATGGCAAACAGGCTATAAAAAGAACTGTTTTGTTTTTTAAAATGAAAGGAGGCTGATATGAAAGAGAGCATGAGAGAGAATTGAGGGAGCATACAGAAGGAGATTAAAGGTTATGAAAAGGCACAGGAATACCAGTTATTCCTTGGATGCTCTGTACCTAACTTCAGCTTATTTTCCTTCAACCACTGACCAAAGAGAGACCATATGAATAATTTTAAAAGTGATTTCATGAGAGACTGGAGAAGGAGGCAGGAAATAAGAAAAGTTGTGTGGCTGAACAAACTCACAGAGAAAATGTTATATGCAATTTTAACTCTGATTGCAGCCAGTAGTCATCTGAAAAACAATAAATGCAAACGTGAGGTATCTGTTTGCTATCCGTTTACTGCAAAGAGAGTACTCTTAAGTATGTTTTTGTGAATTTTAGAATTAAAATAAATAGGCCTTGGGTATATATTTTTCCAAGAGGTTTTACTTGAATTTCCTAACAGCCATAACCCGAATTAGCATCTCCCCATGATCTCTGATTGTTGAAGTGATTCTTTATCATCCTTCCTCTCATTCTGTTTCCTTCCTGGAATGGCTGAAAAGGGTAGCATTTTTTTTTTTCCCTGATATAATATTTGCTATACTATGTTGTTATTTCCACTACCTTTCATTTGCTACAACATGCTTGTGCTCTTCAATGTGTTCATGGTATAAGATTCGTGTAGCAAGCTATATAAATCTTCTTGATTGGCAGAGCTAATCAGTGGGGGTGGTTAATACTATCAGTTACGAATGATTTGGTATCACGATTTGGAGCAAATGGAATGAGACTGTTTTGTGGGGTGTTTTCAGAAGAAGTTTGGCAGTCAATGATGTGGCAACAAAAGTAACTTCTTGTTCTTCTAAAATTGGAAGGTGTGACTTAGGCAAGACTAATGTACCAAGGACCAGTAACAGCTGCTTCAGAGAAAGATGCAGATGTTTAACCATGAATAAAAAGTAAACCTGCAAATGGAAGAATGGTTTTCCTTATACCTGTCAGCTGCTATCTATCAGATTGATTTCTGTCCTTACGAATGAAGGTTTGTGGTGCCACAGTTTGCTACATTACTCACTATAATGGGATGTTTTCATGTAAACATCTAAATCTAGGGTCCTGCCAACTTCTTTCAGAGTAGTGTTTTTCTGTGTGTGGTGCCTAGGATCAGTTCCAGCAGGTCCAAGGAAAGTACCTTGTAATAGTGAGTGCTAGACTTCAGTTCTCTATAGAGAGACATATAACCTTATACTGAAAGCTTTCAAGTGTACACGCAGAAAAAAAAAAAAAAAAAAAAAAAAAAAAAAAAAAAAAAAAAAAAAAACAGGAAGACACCGTGCACATATTTTCATGGTTTAATATTGGTTAGTGTGAAACAATAAGTTTTGTCATAATGTTTGTGTTGAGAAAGGTTATGGGTGGAGTTGTGTCACTTCTTGTTTTTCATCAGCCCTAACCTTTATATTCTCACTTTGTATGGAAAACCTTCTGTGAGCCATATCTAAAAGAGGACTTGTCACTGCAAAGCAGAATTTAGATATTCTTTCAGGCAATAGACCTGAAAATGTGATCTAGAAAATTGGGCTCAGCAGCCTTGTTAGGAAGTTCCTTGAAGAACTTAACTACAATGGACTATAACCATTGACTTGAAAGAGTCCTTGAGGCTTGAATTTCTGCATTTTGGCTGTGCACAAATTGCCCCAGTACACACAGTTTGAGTTCCTGTTTCTCATGTAAGCCCCTTGCAAACCAAGAACTAGGCTGAGTGGCACAAAAATCCCTTAATGCATCCAGTCGTCAAGCATCATTTAAACCTGCTTTAAGAGCATTGATGAGCTCAGATCCCTGACAAGCATCACCAAATCTGTCTTATTTCAAAGTAGTACTGGAGAAATGTTCCTTGTGTATTTGTTCAGATTTTAGGAGAGTATTTGTTCAGATTTTAGGAGATCTGAGTCCACTGCCCTTTCTAGCTGTGAGGACTCAGATTCTGTCTCCCAGAGTGCTTTCTCTACTGAGGTTTAGGAGAGACTGGATGGGGACACTTACTCTTCTTCACGCTGGAGCTGCATCATCATGCTGACAGAAAAGTAATGCTCATGAGACCAGAGAGGAAGAGCACAGTTCTGTGACCTAATACTTACGGCCTTCAAATGGGACCAAATACAGATTTCCCTGTCTTTCTTTTATTGCTTAATTGATTTTAGTTGCCCACCTTTTAACCTTCTATCTCTCTTACCCTAAATGTCTATTCTGACAGTATTTCTGTTTGCAAAAATTAATCTTGCATGTATAGCATAGCCATAAACAAGATCATGGTAGATATCCATGTGAAAAATACCTGACTAGCTTATAAGAACAGCTCTAGACAGTTGAAATAAGCTGAGACAGAAGGATTGGTATACTCATTTTTTCATCAACCTTTCTCTGTCATATACAGCCAACCTTAGAAAAAAGCGAAAAGGCATTTTTGATGTGTCACTCAGTAGCTGTTTCATCCTTTTTGACTGTGGTCTCATGCAAAAGTAAATTAGACAGAAATTTAAAAATGCTTGAGTCCCTGGTTCTTGCTCTGAGTTTCTTAAAAATTGATTTTTTTTTTTTTTTTTTTTTGTAGTTGATTTTTCTTAATGTAAGACGCACAGTTTTATGCCTGAAATAACACCTGAGCCATTCTGTGTCTTAGTTTCCCAACTTCTTGTCTTCCAATGCACCAGAAGCTCCACAGCAAGTAGAACCCAAATTTTCAGTATGCATCATTTTGGTTGCATTTTCTTTAACCTATCTAAATTTCAGAAATGGAAAACTATATCTCACTTTTACTTTCTAGTGATAAAAAAACTAGTGATGTTTATTATCACTTTATTTTTTTTCCTTAATGGGGGGAGGAGATTTAACATGCTTCAAATTGGTAGTCAAATGTAGTCTGTACTTCTGAAATCATTCCTTAGTCTTTTAATGTATATTTTCAATATAGATGCTATATGGATATTTTGAAGCTTAATATTTATACAATATGTTGAGGTACTCATGGAAAATGATCTAGATGAAAGCAATTAAAAATAAATTATCTTTTCAATTAAAAGTAAAAAGTTAATATTCAGGTAAAACATGCTTTAAGTTAAACATGTTCAAAACCTGAACAACTCTCCATAATGGGCATCATCAGGGCATTTAAGCAAAAAATCAATATTTTAAGGATTTATTTCCCCAAAGATTTGTACTTATTAATCCCATAATATGCTAAATGATGTAAAAAAAATCCTGTCCATGCTCTTTTCTTAACTTACCCACTTTTGCTGCTCTAAGCTTGCTCATCACCTCGTCTCTTATACTATTTTCATTACCTGTTAGTCTGCTTTTTAAATTGGATCCAATATGCTAAGTCAAAAAGGGGCCTGAGTAAGAAATGTTGGGAGTTTTTGGGGGGCATAGAGAGGATGCTAGGATCAACTTCAGTCCAAAGCCTCCAAGCACCAGACATTCCTGCTTCAAAAACAGTGACATGTATGGGTGACAGCAGACAAATGAGGTGAGTTTAGATCTCATTATCCTTTCTGGTAATAATGGTGGGAACTACATTTAATGTGGAATTATTGGAAAAAGCATAACTGTATACAGAGTTCATAGTATATTAAACAAAGATGTTCTGTAAGTAAAGACTGGGCAATTAAAGAAGATTTACCCAAGTGAAGCCAAATACAGTGCAGAGGATAATTAATGTGGCTGAGATAACTCAATAATAATGGCTTTGAACTTTTACAATAGTGCATTAATGCATGTGTCAGAAGGAGGGATTGCATTTACAATCAACAACCATTTGTTAGGATTTTTTTACCACATAGGTTAATTAAGTACTTGTGATAACAGAATATGAAGATTACCTTACTGAAAAGGGCTGTGCTTGGTCCTTAAGTATGCCATTCATTATTTTTCCTGTACCTAAAAATAATTTTTTGTAGATATATGTTTTTTCTGTAACCAGTCCTTACTCTGAAAATGTCACTTCTGTGGCAGAGCAATGCCATTAATAATCAAATTGACATAAAGAATTAATTAGCTATTGGCTTTTTTTGCCTGAATGGCTGCTCTAGAAGGCTGTTGGAAAAACTAGCAAAGTTTTAAGACAAGCCACCCCACTGTCATTTCCTATGTTTTTCCCTGAAGAGAGAAGCAGAGCATGAAAGCTGAGGAGCTCAGAAGCTCAGAAGAGCTCTAGGTAAAACAGACCTGTTCCTTTGCTGGATAGGAGCTGTTATGTAGGTGGTGACAGGGAACTTGGACTTGTTTTATGAGTGTGTGGTGGTTTTAACTTCACCAAAAAGTCTCTAGAGGGAGCAAACCAGTCTCATGACCAAGCTGTGATTTGAGTCATGGAAGGATATTCACGCAGGACTTGCTTCCGACAGTTCAGGGCAGGTCTTTAATCCTTATGTCTCCTTTTCTCTTCCTGTGCGATGTATTCATGGTTTCCAGTCTCATCTGTGCTGGTAAGGTAATAAGCTCTTTGGAGGAAGGATTTCTTTCCATTCCTTCAGAAAATTTGTAGCACAGAAGAAGGCTGATAGAATTTGGAGTTTTTGGGATACTTCCATAATGCAAGTAATGAGCAGTTGCTACTCCTTGTGGTTTAAGAACATGTTCAAGATAGAGTGGTGTTTCTGAACAAGTGCCTTTCCTAACTCCTCTTAAGTTAATTCCAGAGCTAGACTCAGTCCTTCTCCTTTAGTCTGGCTATTTCTACATGTCCTATCTCTTTATTATATGGTCTGTGGATTCTCCCATGGAAGCCAGCCCCTTCTGTGATAACAGCCAGCACTTTTCTATAGGGTTCCTATCTTTCAATACGACAGGTACCACTCTTGTAGAATGTCCTGCTGCTGTAGAGTTCATATTAATATGTTGTTATCAATTTTATTTCCAGTGTTTTACAGATGAACAATTTCTATGATAAAAAATGAGGTGATATATGCACATCTTTATATTTATGAAATATCAAATGACCTGACTGACTTCCTTTAAGTGTGGAAAGTATTGCATGGGAAGAACATCTTGAAAAAATGTTGACTGTCAGCTAAATTGTGATTAAGTATATGCTCAGTAATGACATAAAAGTGTTCCTAATAGATACTCTAAGTAAGAAATAGACATGAATTACAAGGAAGAGTATAATGTTTAAATTTTTTGTATCTAATGCTAATTCTTAAAGGATTCTTTTTAAATTTCCATAAAATAATTCATTGAGCTTTGAAACAATTGGGGTTTAAATTATTAGCTTGTATTATCATGGGATGTTTTCAATACTTCAGCAAATTCTATCTTCCTAATTTTGAATTTTATATCAATACCTAAGGAGTAAAGGTGTCCAGTAGCTTTGACATCTAACACTAATATAGGAGTCAAACTTAAAAGGACATTGTTCATAATCCTCATAAAAAAAAAAAAAAAAAAAAAAAAAGAACGTACAAGTATTCAGTTTTCTTTTGAAGTTCAATTATGAATTCAGTTTGACTGTATTAATGACTTGTTCTGTTATCTTGAGCTTGAACTTTATTAGTGCAAATATTATGGAAGGTGTATTTTAAACCTGAGAGCCAGAATATTAATAAAAAACTTAATTACATATTCATTAGTTATTTTCTGAATTCAGATGTGTTTTACTTAATTTCATTCCCCATCCAATCAAGGATCAGAAGCAATGACACATGATTTAAATAGCAAATTGTTTTGGATATTTCTAATTAGCAAACACAAGGGATGGGTTATTAAAGAAATTAACTTTGGCATGTTGAAAACTGAACAATAACCTTGAATTAAGAATAAACTCAATAGTTAAATCTGTTCACAGAAAATTTATAGAAAGATTGAATCAGTTTGTAGTGTGTATAAGCTATTTTCTCATTTATAAAAAATAGAAATATGATAGAAATATGTCTTCATATGTTGTGCCATAAATCATTCTATGGAGAATTCTTCATAGATATCACCTTAAGAGTTGTGTGGATGGAGAATGGGAGATAGAAAGATTATTTATGTACATTTCAAAACTTTATTTATGTACATTTCAAGTAATCGTTTTTGGGTTCAAATGTTGCAGCTGTCACTCAAGAATGCACTTTATTCTGAGAATACCTCTTTGACTAAATAAATTCTAATTTAGTCATAATGCAGAATGTGTCACACTGGATTTATCTTACTTTGTGAGAGTCTAACACTACTTCATTGGTGTTTTTACTCTGCCACCCTCAAAAACCTGTGAAGACTCCTTTTGAAGGGGCAAGGGTTTGAAAAATGTTTGAGAACTTGAAGTATCAGTGGAAGAACTGGGTCCTTCTACCTGTTCCTACTGGCACTCCATGCTCAGTTAAGTGTCCTTCAGCTCCACTACCACCCAAAGCTCTTTTATTCTGTGATGTACCACTCTTGATGCCAGAGGAAGGCTGTTTTGTGTTTCCCTTGGAGCTGGATTTCTGTGAGTGATATTTTGTATTCTACTGGCAAGGAAGCACAAAGCTATGGGAATAGTCTAGGATGCCTATTGATTGCCATCACTGAATGTGTACATAGGTATGATTTGTTGTAAGAAATTCCTGACACAGGCTGTCCCACATTTTTTTTTTATTTATTATTATTATTATTATTTAAGGTGAACATCATTTTAGGCTTCACAAAGGGAAGCAGAAGATGAAGGAATCAGGTAAAAATCTGTGAGCTGTCAGTCACGGATGTATCTTTTATAATTTCCTTTTTCTTTTGGCATCTTTTTTTATCATATTCAAGGATTAGCTCTGAGAGAGAAATAATGTTTACTTCAAAAGCCACTTCCTGCTCAATAAATAATTCAAAGACAGATTGTTCATGAGGAAATATCAACACACTAGTAGTAATTTAATATACCAAGCAATCACACTCACTTTGGCCTACATATGATTTAAATAGAATATGACAGTTTAGGGTCTCCATTTGCCCTATGGCACATTGGGATCAAACTTGGCAAGTGATTGCAGTGTTCTCATATCTTCTGAAGAAGTGAATGAAAGTTGCATAATTCAGAGAGGATTTCTTAATTACATGCTAAATCAGAGTTTGCCTGTTTGTGTTCTGAATGCAAATTATTGCCTAGGACCAGCTTTAGAGCATGTGAATGTTTTCTCTGTCCTTTGTTAACTAGCATCTCACAGTCATGTCTCTCTTTATTTTTTAAACTTGAAATATTATTTAGAAGCACAGTTTAAGTATGTTACCTATGTTTGCTTAATTCTGGGGATAAAGGTCTATGTCTAGCTGTCTGACCTGTGGTATCCATCTACAGAGGTCAACCTGCTTTCTGGAAGTTATCACATTTTTCTGTTCTAAACACTGAGTGTAGTACTTTTTCTTCCTTTTTCGATAGTAGGCCGAAAACCTCTATCACAGGGTGTTAGCTACTGATTGTGCTAGGAAGGTTTGTGTTTCTGTCTTGAGTATTATGGTTAAAAATAGATTAACTCCTTCTGACACTAGTATCCTTTCCCTAGTAGGAGGAAAATGTAGAGCTCAGAGTATGTCTATGTTATGGGTGCTACTAGAACAAGACTGTCTGTCATACCTACACTCGAGTTAGGGCTTCTCCTTTCTTTCTCCACATCACTTTATGTGGAGTGGTTCATCTGTATTTGGACTTTGTGCATCATAAATATGGCATAAAGTTTCTTCCGTTTTGGCTCTACACATGCAAAATCAATCTACGCTCTACGTGACAATAAACGTTCCTGGGAAGTGGCTATAATCAATTGAACCATAGCAAATTAATCTCTGGTTTCCATATGTGGAAGTGGTTTTGCTTTGAAAGGAGGGGATGCCTACTGTCAACGGATGCTAGGTATAATGCATAACTTCCTAAATTTGTCCTTTGTGTCTTCTAGGGCCTGTATCTCCTAATGAGCCTATCCTTAGGAAGTCTTCCAACCATAACAGAGTGTTTATCCTGAAGATATATAATGAAATCAAACATAGGTACATTAATTGCCTTGGTGATAAGATGTACCCCAGGGCTGTGCTTCTCCAGGAAAACAGCAGATTGCAATTGAGGAGTAACATGTTTTTCCATGTTCTTGGAATGGAAATAATTGCTCTTTCTACTTCTATAGCATTCTCCCATTCATCTAGCTGATATGGTGAAAAGATAGCCAGGGCTTCTCTCACAGACATCTTCACCTACAAAGATGGCTGTAGCTGAGCAATTCTTTCTCCAAAGTTCCATTATAAGCTGAATAGGTCTAGAAAGGACTCAAAGGGAGCCATTCCTCTTCACGTGAACCCATGCTCACCTGCAGAAATAGCATGTCTCAAGATCTGGCTTATTGTGAAAGTATGCTGACCTTGGTTGCTAACCTTTCAGTTCAACCTGATCTGGCAGTGCGAATATGCCAGAGATTTTCATCTTGGAAAGAGTCTGCTGATCATGTGTCATCCATGTGAAATCAGGGAACATTAGATCCATGGTAGATATGTGTCTCCTTTGATTCAAAATGTCTTTAAAATGTTCAGAAAATTCATTTATGTTCTAGTGGGATAAGAGAGTGGACACTTGATGGAGCAATGGTGATCATAATTCAAGGACAGTGCTATAAGGGATGTGTTTTGGAGTACCAGCCATTAAATGCAGCTGGATGGAAAAAATGTCTGAAGATACACTGTTCTTGTCTAACTGAGAAACTGGCTTCAAGTTGAAGCTGACATATGTGGAAGGCCTTTAAACTGAGAAACTGGAGAAGACTGTGGGAAACTCAGTTATCCCCTATACCTATTTCTATATATACACATACATGGGTGTGAGATGAGTAAAATGGTGATAATGAGGATACAACAGTGGAAATGGAAATGGAAATTGTAATTTGAATAGCAAAGAAAAATAAAATTATAAGCTGCTGGGAAAGTAGAAGGGAAGAGGACACATTGCTGCTAGGAATATGTTTGATCTGTTTAGTGCCTGAGTGATGTCCCTAAGGAAAAGCTGAAACATAGATACAGACCTGCCAAAAATCTGTGCAAGAAAAGGGAAGAAGTAGGACCATTTGTGCAGGACCTGAATCAGGTGAATTCATGACTGGAAGTGTGTGTTTGAAAGTTTTTTGCTACTGAGGAAAGACAAATCAAAATAGAGAAGTGCTGGTATACTACTGGGTATTAATGATGTAATAGTTTGAAAGAGTAAGTATGTGTTATTTTTTATTTTTAATTTTTGAAAGGACTGCAAATGTGGTTAGCTGTAATGGCTTGTTGGAGTCCTATTGTGAGAAGGGTAAACATTCCAGAAATCTTTTGAAATGTTATCATTATGGGGGATTTAAACTACCTAAATGGATATTGGAGAACACAACCTATTAGTAACCATTGTAGATGTCTGCATGTGGAAGCTGACAGTCTTCATCAAGTAGCTCTGTATCAATTAAATGTGTTACAGTGTCTTGTTTTATATGTGGATGTAGTTCTAGAATTTCTCAGTAAGCAATGAGGACACTATTGAAAGGTGATAACACCAAATAACCTTCAACAGAGTGAACACAGATTTCCTCAGCTTATGTTTCTTGAGGAAGTAAATAATAATAATAATTGAAAAGATTATTTTCTGTTTCAAAAGACCAATAGGGACTGGCTAGTAGGAGAAACTTACAGGTATAAATATATAAAGAAATTCTAAGTTTCTTAGAAATTAATGATGCTAACACTGAACGTTAGCATCATGGAGTCTGAATGTCAAAAAGAGAGAAAGATGTATAGGTTTGGCTCTGAAATAAAGTGTATGTTTTAAAACTTTGTGACACCATTAGGAATAAGCAAGAGACACCTTCCCCCCTCCCTGCCTTCTTTCCCAGATGTCTGATCAGCAACTCAAACTGAGTCTCAGAGGTCAAGAGGTTTGGAGATAAAGCGAGAATTCCCAAAGCCAAGCTGAGCTGGGCTTTGCAAAAGAAATAACAAATAGCAAAGCATTCTTCAGCTATATAATAAGGACAGAAAAAGGATGAAAGAGAGCTGGTATCTAGTGAGGATGGATATTAAAGATAATATGGATATGGCTCAGTGCTTTCCTTCATTCTTCAGTAAAGATGATGATGTTAGCATGGTGGCAAAGGGAAGATAGATAATATACATGGAGGTATTAAAATAGAAATTACCACAGCTGCAGTGAAACCAACAGTGAATGAGTTTATCTTAGTAAAATCAGGAGGAATGAACAATTTCCATTCCAGAGTACTGAAAGAACTGGTGAATTACATCTATATGTTGAATCTTTTAAGACAGATATCATCATAAAAGCTGGAGAACAGCAAATGCAACTGTATATTTAGGAAGCTGAGAAATTATACAGCAACTATAGATCTATGAGTGAGTGAAGGTTTAGGTATCCTTACCCTTAAAAACTTCTAAAGATATAAAATTAAAGGGGCAAGTCAAATAAAGTGCAACTGGACTTACTAAAGATAGATAGCACCAGGCTTGACTGGCAATTTTCTTGGTAACGTATTAAATTTTATAAATGAAGGAAATGTGATGTGCATCCTCTACATGGCAGGAAAAAACTGCCATACACCCTGAAAATTTTCAGCAAAGATGGGTGAGAAGGGGATTAGCAAAGTGCTGTAGAGTAGGAAAGAAACCAACTTGCTAGCATGTATGTTTAAGAACAACACATGCATTATTATCTGAATTATAACAAGGGCACTGTGTAGTCACAGACACTGTTTCAGTGAATGATCAAAAGCTCATGGTGCACTGAGTGTTTACATCCCTCATAGCCTCGTCCTTCTCACCCAGGAGACCAATGCTCAAACAGCTACATTGCCATTTTGCTGGTATTTCCAAACTATAGCTGCTTTTGTTTTCAAAATTCTGAATTTTATATCAGATAGAAGCTTGCATTTCACAGCCTGGTCTGAGCATATTGGGATTTTGTTTATTCTCCAGGCATGATCTGAACAGATAAAAAAAAAAAAATGCTGGTAGAAATACAGTCAAAACAAATTGAGGCTTTCTACATTTTGATTTTGCTCCACAGAGATGTATTGTCACATGCTATGAAATCAGAGAGCTTAAAAACTTCAGAGTCAATGATCTAAGCTTCCGCTAAATATCTTCTCAAACGGGATCCAAGTGTCTGTATCTGTGGCATACCCTGAGACCATGGTTAAATTAGAACTCTCCATATGTTGCGGCATGCCATAAAATTGTACTTAAGCTTTGCTATGATAATATATATGTGGGACCAAGATTCTTCTAAAGGTATAATCTTTGTATCTTTTCATGTAGATACATAATCTCAGAGGAGTTTACTGGGTGCTTAGCAGTCACAATCATTCAGTTGCTTACCTAGGTGCCTACAAAGTGACAGGAAACCAATTGTTACAGCTGAAAATTGTGTCTAAATTTTTATAATTTAGACCTGAAGTGTAGAGAACAATTACTCTAAAGAGCTAGCATTTTATTATTTTTATTATTTATTATTATTATAAGACCATGTGCTTAGTACTTTGTAACACTTCCTGCTTGGAGTTTTTAGGATTACAGTAAAAAGACTTTTGACAGTTCCTGCAAGTCAAGGCGGCAATGTGTTTTTTGTTTGTGTCCTATAGTATCCCTAAATTGAAATCTATAAATAATATGATGTTATTGTGAAAACATCTTTATTTTAAGTTTTACACTTTGAAACATTTTTACCTGCTCCTGAAAAAGTGCTGTATCCAGAAAATGAGACTAATTGAGAAGCAGAACAGTACAACTTCACTGAGCCCGGTTTTGTACAAAACCTTGTCCAAAATTGTAACGCCATTGTTAAAATAGTTGAACTTTCTTTAGACTCTGTTCAATAGTTCTGTTGTTGGTTGGTTCATACTGGAGTTTTTCTAACCTCAGATGTGGAGGTGATTCTTTTCCCCGGCATTACATAGAGCTAAGTGCTTCAGAAATTGAGTTCAGCCCCAGATGGTTAAATGGTGCTAAGTGGAAACTGTGGTTAGGAGTAAGGCTGGCCAGTGTAATTGCATGGCGTCTTAAAACATCTGGCAGCACAGGAGGTAACTGGGCAGGTTACCCTGCATGCTGGGCAAGGGCAGAGGCACCCATCCTTTGGGATCTGCATAAAGTCCCCGCGGGCTTAACCATGCATCTGACTCCTTTATCAGCCACCTGATTCCATTTCGGAAATTTACAACTTAAGTTGTATCTTACTCATCCTGGGAAAAAATGACAGAATCAGGCCATTAGGTGGTATTGTTTTCTAATAATAGCTGCAAAATGGATTACTCAATCACTGTGAGCTGTGGCACCTTCTTCCCTTCTTCCTTTTTTTTTTTTTTTCATAGAGTTGGGATTTTTATTTGGTAAGTACTGCTTTAGCAGCTGTCGTAGTGAGAGGAAACACTGTGATGTGCAGGAGAAGGCACAGCCACATGTGTGTACTAGACTTCATAGCTCTCATGAATGAGAAGTAACAGCCATGTCAGGACTCCAGACCTTCTAAAATTTGTTTTGTTTCCTACCTGTAGAAATACATACAGAGCTCTGATCCTTCAAACATCACAACACCTGTGTTAAGTACATATACAAGCAGCTGAAGAACCAGGGGCACAGATTCCTAAACTCAAAAAAATATAGTCATGATTGTCAGAGAAAGAAATTATTAACTAAATTAAATACAAAGTATGTGTAATACAGAAAAATCACTTTAGGCTTATGTGATTTCCCCACCTTTTGTAGAAAAAAAAAAAAAAAAAGGTAACTACCACTCATTCAGATACAATAATATGTTTTGGGCCAAAAGATTGGTTCAATTTCAGATACAGATTTAGACTCATGAGTAGACATGAGACACCTTAGATGGCAGATTAGTTTGCCTTGCTAGAGTATTCAGGGGTTGTATATTCTCCTGATTTGCATCTTCCTGTGTAATTCTCGATCCTAAAACTCACTTAAAATTTTTTAGAAGTCAGCAAAAATGATTCTGGTTGTGCTTTATGCTAGTGAATTTTTTGCTGAAAAACAGGACACATTTCAATAGCGAGATTGGCTAGACTGTGAAATATTACCCCTCAGGGATGTTGTAGGAGACCAGTTGCACGGATCATTTAAATGCAATTAGAAAAAGCAGTGGAGGATGGAGCCAGGCAATTTCCACCTACCTCCCCGCCAACTCCCCCCCCCCCTCCAGTAAGTTTGACAAAATGTCATTTGGGAAAATAATAACAGATTCAGGTTGCATTTTGGAAGTAGTTTGGGCTAAAGAGGAACAAATTTGGAGACAGTTTATTTCAGTAATTTTGTGAAAATGCCCGCATTTTTGGGAGAGAAGTCCTATGCTAAACATGTGACTTATCATTTTGAAATGGTATTTTTCATTTAAGAATTGGCTCACACTTGTTCCAGGTTGACGCGAAATTATGTAATTATTTTCTTTTCCTGAGTTTCCCAAGCTCACACTGTAATTGAGCTATTTTATTATTATTATTATTATTTTTTCTTATTGAACCGAAGAATCTGTTATTTGTAATTTATTATTTTGTTCTAGAAAATACACTGAAAAATCAGTTTGGGTGTGACAGAAGGACAGACTTCATCTTTTTCTGTGAGATCTTTGTTATTTGAAGTCCCTGATTTACAGGTGGAGTTGTCTGCCTCCGTTAAAGTGCTACCTTTAGTACTTTCAAGTGTGATTTTTCTGAAAAATTGAGTGATATGTATCAGTGACTTCAGTTTCAGTAAGAGATACACTTGCTCAGACCCTCTTAAAACTGGGCTCTAAGTAGCTAAAATTTGGTGTTTAAAGCTGAAGCAGTTCAAAAAAGAACTATACTAAAGACTAAGAGGATCTTTAGTGGTTCATAATTCTTAGATTGTTCTTTGGCACAAGGGTGAACTTCACCTGCTGAGCAATGTAAAGTTGCCTCCTATGTAACTTTCACTGCATACATGTCAAATTCTCTGACAGAGAATTCTCTGTGGGAGAATTGAAATTGGTGAGGTTTCATAAAAAGAGGTTTGGGGCTACTGGGATTAACACTGATGGAATTTAACAACCTATAGTAAATGAACAGACTCAATATAACTCAGTATACATAATTTTCTTACTTTTTTTTTTTTTTTTTCCTAAATGGTGATCAAAAATAAACTTGTGCTGAGAAATGAAAGTTATCCACAAAAGGTTATTTTTGCCTAGTTGCTTCAGAAAGGTGGTGTTTTTTCCCCCTCTGTTGCTGTCTGTTTTTAATTAGGGAAGTAGAGATGGATGTGTAGAATTAGGTTGCACATAATCTCATCTGAATATTTAATCATAAATGATTAAGATGAAGATTTATAACACAGATTTTGACATTCTGGCTGATATAGCAAGGTTAATAGAGCTATATTCTCCTCAGTTACACATTGTCTGGGAAAGCAGGAAAGCCAATAGTGTCTACAGACATTAGAGGGCAATAAGGTCTCCAAGAATGTTCTTTCAGTTCTTCATTTTTTAGAAAAAGGATTTATGCTGATATTCTGATGTAATTTAAAAGACCTACTAGAGGGAGTGTAAACACACACACACACACACACAAAAGGAAAAATAAAAGATTATACAACAAAATATAAAGTAGTAGACTGATAGAAAAAAAATATACTGCTATATCTGAGAAAAACTGAGATGATATTTGATAGAATGTTCAGCTAATATGATAAAGTGTGATCAAAGGCAGACATTGTCCTATGCTGTCCTATAATACTTTTTAGGATTAGAGACCAGTGAGTTACATATTATGCCCACTCTGTAGAATATAAAACCTTTGATACACTGGCACCCCAGTGTATGTGAGTTTGATGTGGTAACATATTAGCTATAAAAATAGTTGGTAATTTACCAGTTTTAGGAAATTAGGAAGTACAGTAGTACTACAGTTATTAGTACATTATTAGTACAATATATTATCTCATCTCTCCCAAATGAGAAAGAATGATGCTTTGGTTACAACACTATACTGAAGGACCAGAACTATCATTAGATAACTTTTGATTTGTTGGAAGAACTAAGATACTGAACAAGATGCATCCCACCCTCCTACCAAAAAATAGACAAATAAATAAATAAATAAGCCGTGTATGATGGAAATTGAGAGTCTACATCCAGAATTCAGTCTGAAATTCAGTTCAGCCACTATTTCAGTCTGGAAATGTTCAAACTCCATAAGCACCATAGTTTAAGCTATGCATTTATGCATGTGACAAAAGAACTGCTTCTGACAACTAGGATATAATATTAATATAGTTGGTCAGGTTGATGTCTGTGTGAACCCGAGCTGTGCCTGGGATCCAAACATTAAGTGCTCTGCACATCTCTTATGAAGATGCACTGAGACAAACAGTTTCCAAGGTTGCTAATGAATATTTCTGGCGTCAAGATCTCAGAAAGTGAATTTATTAACTCAGGTGCGGTGCTGTCTTCTGGTCCTGTGCTAGTATACCCACACGGTGCCTCTTGGCCTTATGTAGATGTAGTAGCCTGCTGCTGATCCCCCTGTGTTTGCATTTTCTCTCTGTTTGTTATAGGGCTTAGGATAGGATATTTATGGGTACTAGAATCAGCCAAACTATATTGACACTCAAGTCAATGAAATTTGTTACCATGGTCTTTCAAAAGAGCTAGCAGATTGACATTTTTGAAAATCTAAAGTGTGGGAATTCACAAAGACTGAATTTATCCTAGGAAATATACTCTTGCATTCAGCTTAAAGAAAGGAGTTTCTCCCAGGAGGGGAATTGACAATGGAAGACTGGTGATAGCTGCTTGGTGCTTTGAATTACCACCCTGGAAGAACCCATCTCCTCTGCTGCCCATAGAAGAAGCCCACAAAGCCTGAGAAGAAGTAAAACACCGTGTCCTGGGGTGCATCAAGCACGGCATCACTAGTAGGTCGAGGGAGGTGATTGTCCCGCTCTACTCTGCGCTGGTGCGGCCTCACCTCGAGTACTGTGTGCAGTTCTGGGCACCACAGTATAAAAAGGACATGAAACTGTTGGAGAGTGTCCACAGGAGGGCTACGAAGATGGTGAAAGGCCTGGAGGGGAAGACATACGAGGAACGGCTGAGGGCACTGGGCCTGTTCAGCCTGGAGAAGAGGAGGCTGAGGGGAGACCTCATCGCAGTCTACAACTTCCTCGTAAGGGGGTGTCGAGAGGCAGGAGACCTTTTCTCTATTAACACCAGCGACAGGACCCGCGGGAACGGGGTTAAGCTGAGGCAGGGGAAGTTTATGCTTGACATCAGGAGGGGGTTCTTCACCGAGAGAGTGGTTGCACACTGGAACAGGCTCCCCAGGGAAGTGGTCACTGCACCGAGCCTGACTGAGTTTAAGAAGAGATTGGACTGTGCACTTAGTCACATGGTCTGAACTTTTGGGTAGACCTGTGCGGTGTCAAGAGTTGGACTTGATGATCCTTAAGGGTCCCTTCCAACTCAGGATATTCTATGATTCTATGATTCTATGAAACATCTGTCCCAGTGGCTTTCCTTCCTGTTCTCCCTGCTTCTATTTTCCTAGTCCTACACTGTCCTTGCCGCCCCTTTCCCACTTCCTCTGATTTCTTTCTGTCTAACCCTAATGTTGGTGCTCAGTGTTAACAGAATTTGGGTGGGAACACTACCTAGGCTGCTCAGAAATGTCTCTCCTATAACATTAACCTGTCTCTGATGCTTATATCTGTTTGCCCATGAAATTAATCTTATAATTTGTGTTGAGGATAGAAGGATAATTGTTCTGCACCGTAGGGATCTGTCCTTTTTGTTTTGTAGAGGATGGAGAGGATTTAAAGAACAAAAACAAAACCCAATACTACAGTTTTCAGTGGTAAGTGAAATATTTAAGCCTTTTTGCAAAAGTCCTTCTTCTCTTTTTGTAAAGTCAAATCGACATGATATCTCATTAGTATGTTAATCAGTACAAAGATAAATGTCTTATATACAAGAACGAATACAGGTTATGATACCAATTAATTGTGAGGCTTCATAAGTATAAACTACAGTATTTTTTTAAAAAAAATCATAGATAATTTAGTATTCTGAATATATGGTGGTCATAGCTGAAAACTGTTAATCTACAGCAAGATGTGGTTATTGTCTGTGTTTTATTAGACAAAAAAAAATATTTAGCTCCTTTTTTGTTTCTTTCATACACTGTTGAAAATTTTGATGGAAGAGGTTTTTAAACTACTTTGTAAACAGATAAGAGGTAATCGAATTCACATAGGCAAGTGGTGAGTTGTGATCACTGTTTCTTACCAGCTGCAAATTTATTATGAAGCTAAGTTAGAGGTCTCTTTCTGTGTTGTTGATCAGCTGGATAGTTATTTACTGCTGCAAAACAAAGCTTCAAAACAAAGCTTGATCCATGAACAAAATCCTGGTATTTTGTACCTCGCTACATATAGGCGTGTGTGAGGCAGAACAATGTGTTGTCAGCTCCCATTTTATTTGAAATTTAGCCCTTCTCAGCAATTTTTCTTCCGTATGTCTTTTTTTCATTTACTTTCAAAGCTTTTTCTTAGAATATGTTTCTACGGGTAATTACACTAAGTGCCCCCATTTAAAAGCCTACTGAGCAGGGCTGGACCTTTAACCTGTAAACTTTCTCAGGCAGAGACCATAACTAAAGTGCTTATAAAATTTGTATGTCGGCAATAATGGATAATATGTCTGGAATTGCAAAATAATAGCAGTATCTAATGAGAGGATTTTCAGAAAATTAGCACAGTCAAGTAGACCATCTTAGCCCTCATGCAAGAGATGCCTGCTTTCCTAGTCCGATCACTCTTTTGTGTGTGAATTTTATGTAGTCTGGCAAAGGGACAGCGTATCCTGATAACTGGATGCTTTTCCTAGCTGTATCAACAGGAATAATAAGAGATATTTCCCCTTCCACCAAGACTTCTTCCCTTCTTCCCCTGAAGCCCTCATGCCTGCAGCAGCACTACCACATTAAATTCTAAGGCAGATTCGTGATGGGTGCTTGGGAGTGAGTTAACAGCCATGAACTGACAGTGACCTGAAACATAGCCAAGGGCTGAAAGTACTGAAGAAATGCAGAGGTGAATGGTAAAAGTGTTAAGATATGATGCATGTAGCAGTCCTCCCAGTGCAGTTCCTGAAGGGAAAGCATAGTAAACCTGGATGACAGATATGCCTTTTTGTATGCGCAGTATTTCATTCATGAGGGAAAAATAAACACTTTTTTTGTTTGTTTGTTTTCTGTTGAGTTTGCAAAACTGTATACAAGTGACAGTGTTAGTTCATACAAAATAAATAAATAGTTAATCTCTGCTGCCTGTGTTAGAAGAACATATGTGACAGTTTCCTGAAAGACTTTTCCCTTCGTATGTTGAAGTCAGGAAGATCATAATTGTAAGTTAATTTAACATAAGAACAAGTTTTCTTATTGGCAGGTGTCATTAAATATCAGTATAACAAAAAGTATTTGACCACAGCCTATAGTAGTAAAATTGCTAACTGCTAAATTTTTCGAAACTGGTCATGGATTATTTATTTATTTATTTATTTAGTATTATTATTTTGTTGCTAGGAAGTGGCACTAATGATTAAATTTCCATCTTGAAGCAATTTTTTATTACCATACTTAGAAAATATGAAAAAATCTTTACTGGCACTGTTTGTAGGAAAATTTATTTTTTCAAAGCCATTGAATGTACTAGAGTTTCATAATAGCTTTTGATTAAAATATGTTGGCTTTTTTTTTTTTTTTTTTTCCTGCATCCTTAAAATCTCTTCTTCTAGTGCTTTATTGCATTACTTCATCTTTACTGCTGTCAAGGCAAAATTCAGGGGATGCTTGAATTCTGCCACTGTGCAATACTTCTAGACAGCAATGCAAATAGTATTTTTTTAAGGGATAATTTTAGCCAGAAGAAAATCCCCACAACAAGGTCTTGCAGAAAGGCAGTCTATGTATCTGTATTCTTGCAAACTATTTGATGGCTATAAGAGGTTGCATAGACATAGACCTCCAAATTATAATATTAGATATGGCCAGATCCACCCTTTCCCCTTATTTCTGGAGGAACCTGTCTGGTTCTTCTCAATGACTCAATTTCAGGCACCATTACTAATGCTGTCCCTTTATTCTTGGGACAATTCATTACTGGTATAAATTTTCACCTAGTGATGACTTAAGAACTATCTGCAGTTTCACAGTAACACTGGCTAAGAAGGCTAACAAGGTGGTTTTCTGGAGATCTTATTGGGGCCTACATGCTCAGTAGGTTCTTTGAATGTTTCCGTCATGAAATCTCTTCAAAGCATTTACTTTAAGTGAATGGGATTGCTTGCTTCAGACCATAACGACAGCACAGTTTTGCTCAGGTTGAACACTGCTTTGCAGGACCTTTATGGATACAGAAGGGGAGGCTGAACCTCCAACAGCATGGTGAAAAATGACCCGACAAGATAAGATGTGAACAGTCAAGATGAAGTGAACACTCAAGAAAGGGGAAGAGGGAAAACAGTTTAAACTTGTCTCTGTTAATATCATGGGTTACTTTAGATACTAATAAAAAATAGATAAATTTCAATTGAATTTCAAATTTTAAATATTTAAATTTTTTTAAAAATCTTTTCAAATGAAGATATTTATCAAATTATTACTATTGTTTTAAGTCATCAAGCTTTAAACTTGGCAAATGCCAGAAAGAAATCAAATGAGGATAGCTTTCTATTATTAAGTTTAAATTACATCCACTGTTTCATGTTTTCTTTTTGAAATTAAAGATGATCTTCTGAAAATTCTGGCCCAAATCCATAATCAGAACTGTTGTGTAGTGGAACCTTCCAAAAATGTAATCTAAATTAAATAGAAGTGTTAATACACAGTGGATTAATTAAATGACATTAAACTCTCATGTGGATACTCTGAATCAGAATTAAAAGTGTCTTGGTTCAATTTAACATAATTTCCAGAGGAAATTAGTTAGATTAAATGTGCTGTAATTCTGAAGGAAAGTGTCTACACAGAGGTTTAATATGTTTTGACTAATCCACTTTAAAAATTAATTCAGATTAACTTTCTCGAGTGACCCTTGCATTGACAAACCCTCAGTAACTTGTTAAAATGAACAATGCTGAAGGGATAGTGCTCAAAAAGAGGACTATAGTCATAACTTATAGCTCAGACTTGTATTTTTTATTGGAATTTTGTATAATTAAGAGGTAACTTTATTTCTTGTGCCATGAAATATGTTTCATGAAAGTATAAATATTTTTTCAGTCAAACAAAGGGGAAATAGTTATGTAGCCTCAAAAAATGAAGTGCACATGTTCATGCTTTTGTTATTTACTAAGGAGATTGCTATATATGATACAATTTTGAGTCTCAGCAGGGAGATCCCATATACTGTTAGAAAAGAACAAAATCACAGTGTTTCACAAACAGGGAAGAGAAGGAGAAGTCTAGTTAATGTTTTTTATTTGGAAAAATATAATGGACCACCATGGACCTATTCTACTATTGATTATAAGTTGGAAGGGAAATCATTGGAATGAGGTAGAGTAGTGTCCTGGTATAAGGAAAAAGCAATTTCATCACTAGCTTTACAAGGTGAGTACGAATATGAGTGAAGGAGAAGAGAAGGTGACTGTGGCTTGGTGCAGCAACAGAAAGGGCAATGGAGAAGAAGAGGAAAGTGGGGAGGCACAAGTGTTTCTTTCAGCAGTGGTGATTTCCGTGCAAAAAGTGTGGGCTGAGAACCCACACTTTTTGCACAGATCAACCCCAAGATCAACATATTTATTTTGGTCAACAGGTGTTTTTTGTTTGTTTGTTTGTTTTTCCTTTTTTGACTGATATTTTATTATTGTTTGTGTTGCAAGTAATTCAGGCCATTTTTAAGACTTCAGGACTCAGTGCTATATAACAAGAAATGTGGTGCAGAGAAGCTACAGTGTTGAGGAAATATCCAGTGCATGCTTTAATCATACTTTGAACATTTGTCCTTATATTTATCTACTTTTCTTGTACTGTGTCCATTACAAGAACCTCTAAGACCAAATATCAGCCTTCATGCACTTACAGAAATTACAGCAGCTAATGCTGGTAAAACAGAGAGACAGGTGCATAAGAAAATGAGATTTGAAATGCTTGCTTTAATTTTACCACAAAAAATAAGCCCTGGGAACAAAGCCCTGATTGGAAAAGTGCACAGAATCAAAAACAAGTTGCATGAGTGTCTTCACTACATCTTTTAATTATGGGGAAATTTTGCCACATTTTCATTCTGTATTATTATCGGAGCACAATTTTCATGCCTTTCATATTCTAAAAACTCCAGAATGACACACACATTTATTTCTAGTATTAAATTGTGCTGCTAAAGCACATTCTGTTTGGTGTGACGTCCTTTCAGTTTAATTTTCTCCAGAAATCCGTTTCATCTTTTCAGAATATAAATGGCATACTATTGACCCTTCAACTTCCTGCTATTCCCTCCTGTCTTCAGTACTCAGATGACTAAGTTGGGAATGTGTTCAAGTGGTGGCATCTGGCTCTTTGGGGAGCTCTTTGAGCAATTATGTTGGCAGCTTTACAGATGGCTCTTCATGCATTGTGGGGTGAATCTGAGCTTTTATCTTTTAGTTATCTGTGATTTGGAAGAACTTCCATGCTGGTAAATAACTGCGCTCTTCCCTTCTTGGGCATCCATTCAAGGCTAAAGTAAATTCAGCTGTATGAAAAGCTCATTGCTTTATGAACCAGACACAAATAAAAAACATACAAATGTTGTTTTTAGAGGCTCAGATACACAAATAGCATTCCCTCAAAGTCTCTGATATCTGTCATCCAGATCACATACATTGTCTTTTTACCCAATTTTTTCCAACTGGAAATGTAAGTGTTAATGCTTGAAAGAGTGTTTCCTCAGTTTATACTCGCCTTTAAAGATTAATTGACTCAGATGTATCTGGGGGACCTTAAAACCTGGGTGTTTGGAGGTGTTTTCTTTCTTTGAATATATATATCTGTTAGAAATAGTTAGAATAATTAGAAGATGGCCTTCTCAAAAAGTTGTATCTTCTCAGAAAACAGTTAGTGAATACTGAAAGAGGATGAGGAAATAGGATGGAGATCAGAGTGCATTGACGGGGCAAGAGGGTGCAAGCTACGAGACCCTATGTCCTGTGGTTTTTAGACCCAAGATAAACAAAAGCATGGAAACCAAACAGTGTGTCTTTGTTTTCAGTGCACATTTCACTTGATCTCAAGCAGTTTACTTAATTTGTTTTTGGGACATACAGGCATGTGTAGGTAGGTATGAATAAGTCTTGAATATTTGTCAGTATTTGTAACAGAATTAGCCTGAGCCTCTAAAGGATATCAAAGTCCTGAACATGACATCCTTAAGTAAAGGCCCCATTTCAGCCCCTTCTTTTCCTGAATCCAGAGGACAGCAGATTCACATATGAAACTGAAATGACTGCACCTGAAGACCTAAGATGGGGTATTTGTATGTGCAATCTTTATTTGTATGTGAAATCTGAATTTTTAATGTTAAGGATTTTTATCTAAAATCTGTTTATAGAGCATAATGAAAAGTCCTGTCCTCAAGTTTTTTACTTGCAACTTGTGAAGGGAATTGCTGGTAGGGTTAGTGTTTTGATAGCCTACGTTGGTCTAGCAGGGTTTGCTTTTAAGCAAGAAAGAGGGCGCAGCAGAAATCTGGCCACTCAGTTGTTTTCTTTTAGTCTTTTCTTTACATTATGATTACTATAGATAACATATTATAGATTAATAGGTAATGTGTTCTCAGAAAAACTGTCCTAGGTCACTGAAAAACAGTTAATAGTTATATTACTGCTAGGATTGTGCATTTTTTTTTTTTTTTTGTATTTGCACAGCTCCCCCTGGAGCGAAGAAAGGGCCTGAGACCTCGCAATGAGAGAAACACCCCCAGAAATGCTGAAGAAAGAATTGAGGTACATAAAGTAAACTGGCAAATCCTGGCATCAGGATGCTGTGTCATTTGAGAAACTTCTCTAACATATTTGTGGTGATTAAAATTGCTTGAATATAATCTTTGATTATAAAATATTTTATAATGTATTCTTTATGAAGCATTCCAGGAATGAGAAGTTTTATGCAGCATTTCTATTGAGATGGATTTCAAGCAAATACACCCTATCTGTATTGTTATGTGTTCATAATCTTTTTAAATACTTAGAAATAGCAATTTCTAGCTAATCTTTTTCCAGTTATAAGGCTGTAATATACTCATCTGAAAGATTAGCTGATATTTTGTAAGGATACCTAAAGAAAAATGTGAACCAGCTTAAAAGGCTTAGCAGGAATCCAGAATTTTTTATATATCTTGTACAAGATTGAACTGCAGTCCCTTAAGATCCTGTGTTCACAGTCCTAATCTCAACAAAGAAACAGTAAAAATACTTAATGAACTGTGCAGATCCTGGGACTTTCATGTGTCCTAGCTGATTTGATTATTAAACTGTAGTTGTTCTTAAAGAGTTAATTTCTGCCTGAGACAACTTGCACAGAGAGAAATGCAGCAATGACTTTAGACAACCCTTCTGCTGGCATTTAAGAGAAAAAATAGGGAGCTAGCTAATTCTGAAGGCGATCACAGCTCTCCATTCCTGCTGCCTGGGGGAGAGAGATGAACAAAACTGGCCAGACTCAGAAGGACCAGACAGGAGCCTAAGGGAGAATGCTGAAGTTAGGTAAGATAAGATATAACCTCGCTTTTGTGTCAGTGTTTTATCTGGTTGCTTTTTCCTATGGGTTCTGAAGGAGCTGTTCTGAGTTACTGTATTTATCATTCAGCCATGTCTCCAGATAGATGTCCCTTGCAGATGTCAAACTCATTAGAACCTACTGAAAAATGAGGCTGATGTGCAGTGAAGACATCTGACTGATGAATCCAGGAGTTTTTTCTTGTTTAGGTGCACACCTTTGGAAAACAACCTAATATAAATATAATAAAACAACCTAATCTTGTGGTGAAACCTGGGCATATGCCCCTGGTGTTTCTGAAAAGAAACCTGGCTGTTTGACTAAGGAGAGCCAGAGTATGCACCAGCAGATCATTTGGTCTAAATAAGAGAGGCCAAGGTTTCAGGGAGTATTGTGGTATGCATTTAACCTGTGCTTCAGAAGCAGTTTGGGGTCTAGCTCAGTTGTCTCTGAAGTAGGGTGCATGCACCTCAGGGGTGTGGGAAGAAAATATTTATCATTCATAAATAAACATCATTAATAAATAAAATAACATATTTTAAAATAATGTTTATTTAATCTTTATCTTATCAATTTTTCATATCTATTTTTGTGTGTTTTATAATCTACTTAACATTAATACAATAGTACATGTATATAACTTAAATAAACATAAGGAGGTTGCTCTTTTTTTTTTTTTTTTTTTTTTTTTCTGATAGGCAGATACAATCCAAAAAGCTTGGAGACCACTACTGTAACTGATTTCTCAGGGATTACTCAGGTGAAGGACTATCAGGCCATTCCACCCAGCAGAAGGCAGAACTCTGTCAGAGGGCTGCCTTCAGATGATACACCCTGAAAAGTCAAATGTACAGTCTCTCTGCTGTAGATCTGACAAGAACACAGAAGTTATGTCTAAGGGTAGCATGTGAATGGGGTTTTAATCTAAATTGTTGATGAACTGAAGTCTATATGGCTTATATATTAAAGTCAACTGACAGTAATACACCAGAGTCTACCACAGTGTATGTATATGGAGACAACCAGCATCAAAGCATATGAACAATCATTTTTGAACTCTCATCCTGGTGAGCTCAGAGAATAGATGAGAAGCTATAGCCTGCAGCATGCCCTGGTAGAGCAGGGGCTGTTGACCTGACATAGTGAAATCCAGGACCATACAGGAAGAAAGTCCTGAGGGCACTGCTTGTAAAAATGGGTGCTTTCAGATTCTGCCTCTGAGCTGCTTGCAATTGACACTGAAGCATTTCAAGAAGTCAATTATCTCGTTACTTAGGGCCCAAACAGTTTTATATCAGCCTCTGTATCTTACTACTTGTATACACTAAATACAAAATTCTCTTTCTCTATTGCACCAAACTCTTATTTGTTTCCAGATTTCTATATGAGAGTATGCACAATGTATGTGATATAGGTAAGTCCATGCTTTACTAGTTTTTTTTTTTTTTTTTTTTTTTTTTTTTTTTTTTTTTTCTAAAAGACTTTGAGGCACAATGCATTACAATTGTTTAATGTGCAGTCATGGCATGAATAGCTAGAATAAGTTACTTGCTGCTGCTTTGTCTTTAAGTGAGCAGCCATGTTAAAAGGGCTCTAGGAAATTAATAGCATCCCTTACCCCACTTGCTGTAAGAACAGTGTAATTGTGTAGAGGATGAGCACAGTGATATATGCATATAGTTATGCATTCCATTATGTGAATTCTACAATTCAGGGACAAGTAAAGATGCCAGTGTGGTTCACACCACACAGTGCACAAGCAATACTGCCACTAGCAATATTTGGTGGAGTTGAACTGCAAAACATTCTCAGTAGTCACTATTTGTTGTCATCAGTGCTGCCCCCTAGCTCATACCACATTACTCTCCTGTGGAGATTTGAGTACATGATGGTTCTCACAGACCCCTCTGAATGCAGTGAAACCTTACTTTGCATTCTTACACTGTCAGTCCTTGGCTGACATAAACCTTTCAGCAGCTATCCTTGCTATTCCACCACAGAGGGAAAAGTCACATAACCCCCCTTGATGGGCGTTAGGCAACAGCAGTTTCCAGTTAAGAATAAAATTAAATAACCCCAATTAAATAATAAGACTTTTTTTTTTTTTTTTTTTTTTTTTCCTAAGAATGCATACTAAACTTATTTTCTGTACCAAAGATTAACAAAGTTCTAAAGAAGAAAACTGCCCATAATAAATGATAGAGGGTAAATGAAAAATATGAATGGCAGTTGTGGCTTGGGCATGGGATCATTAACTATGCTGGTATTCCTGCAGTATTGCCAACTTGATCTTCAGATAATCTGCATTTGCTTACAAAATATGAAATTTTAACTATAATGAATTTCAAAAAATTTTTCCTTCTACTTGTTGGCTTTTTAAGATGAAGGAGAAAATTACTTCAAGATTTTTCCTAAGCATATGGCTCAGAATTGTATTACTTTTTAAAGATGTATTATTTTTGTGTAATCTCATTACAACAGCCTTAGGGAAAATACCAATTATTGTGTGATTTGCATGAGTTGGCAACACTGAAACAGTATCATGGTGTGGTGTAGAGCATCACATGCTAATATCACAGCACTGAGGGGACTAATCTGCTGTGTTAATTCTTTATTCTGTGGGGGATAGTTTGAGAAACCCCTTCCCTGACAATGATAATCTCGTTGCTGACCCTTTAAATATCTTTAACTGTTTTAAAAGCTCACAGAGAATAACGTGACACTTTCTCCTGTGGATCTAGTGGGAAGTGATGAAAATAACAAACACAGAACAAACAAAAGAAAAATCCACAGGTTAATTCTCCTTCACTATTACATCATATTTTACACGTTAGCACTGTTCACAAAAGTATTTCTAGCCTTTCCAGCAATCTTTTGAAGATGACATTCATAGCTCCCAAAATAGGTACCACAAGATATTTTTTCCTACCAGTTCTGGAGATAATATTTTTAAATTAATTTTGCAAGCTAAGTTTGTTTTTCAGTTTGCAAGTCAAAGGTTTTATGGCTTCAGAATACTCTGTGTCTTATTGCCTTTATGGATTTATTGTCCAAGATTTAGACTGAATAAAGTAGTGACACGTAAGAGACCAAATTTTGATGGCATTTACTCTCTTGTGAATTCAAAGTAACCCCTCTGATTTTAATTGATAATTCTGTGGGTTTACACTGAGATCACATGCACATTCAGAAAGATTTCCTAATTAAAGATAGATTAAGAAAGTGAATTACAATTTGTTTAATTAATAAAGTTTATCATTCTAAAGGTTATAATTCAGGATGAGATTTCCAAGAAAATTTATTTTTGAGCTGTCTTCCCTGTCCACTCAGTGAAAGTATTACTGTCAACTACTGTAGGACTAGAGATAGGCCTTGGAAAACTCCAGTTGCATTAAAGGTTTTTGTTGTTGTTTTTACTAAAGCTCCCAATGCTTGCGTACTTTCAAGAGAGTGTGAAGGCACATGAGACACTAGGAAGGTGGGTGTAGTATGAGATTGTAACTTGTAATCATGAGGTTATTGATGCTGAAACAATAAATTTTATCTCTATTATCATTTATCAGACATGCTAATCTTACCATGTTTACTAATTTATTTTAATATTTATATAAAAAAGACTGATAACTGTCTTCAAATCAGCTATTTTAAGAGAAAAAGTTACCATTTGTTCTCAGTGAGCCAAGAATCTTTAAATTGGCGTGAATATTAGGAAGGATGTCCAGCCTGGAAGAAGGAGGGAGCAAGTGGCTGGATAAGAATGTCCAAGAAGTGACTTGGAATTTCCTTCATGCTGTTATTTTAAGCTATGGAAGGGGAATGTGAGCTGAAACCAGTTAGGAAAACATTGCTGAGCTATTTGATTTGATCCTCTTGGAAGAACTTCACAGTTCTGCAATAGCAGTAAGAAGAGCTAGGAAAACATCTTATTTCAGGCAGCTACTACAGCAAAATATTTATGAAAAAAAAAAAAAAAAAAAAAAAGATGTATTTACACCTGTAGTCCTTTTTCAGCTGAAAAAACAGTAGTTGCTGAATGTATTTAATTTGGAATTAGAACACTAATTATTAAAAAAGAAGCCTTCTGAATATTGAGATAATGACAGTTCTAGGGTTATATTAATGAAAATGCATGAAGACAAGGCTGGAAAATGGCTAATCAAAGCACAAGCTATTTTAAAGCAATTCCAGTTTTATCTCATGACCTTCACAAAATATGCAATATCTGTATCAGAAAATACTATTGTTGTTTTTTTGTTTGTTTTGCTTTTTGCTTTTTCTTTCTTCCTTTTTCCTTCTGTCTCTCTTTCTTTCTTTGCCTGCCTTCCTCCCTTACTTCCTACAGTCATTCCCCCCTTCCTCACTCCTTTCCTTCCTTCTTTCCTTCTGCTTGCTTACTGCTTCTAAAATATTTTCTTCTTTATACTCAGGAAATGAGGAATACATAACACCTTGGACTAAATAGGGGTCAAAATATATTTCTCTCATCATTACCTGTATTTGTAGGACTGTCGGTTTTTGAAACCAGCCAAATAATTTAAAGAAGTGTACATTTAGGGTAACTTTAAAAAATGTTCATGTACTGTCCAGAGGTGATAAAAACAAGACTGCTAGATAATATCTATTATCATAACATCTGAACATCCCAAATAAACATTTAAACATATAAGAAACTTAGTCTTGTTTTATAAGTTTATGAAACTCAGAATTATCATCTGCTCCTAACTGGTGGGGTACTGTATTACGAATCTTGCAGTTCTCTTTGTTGTCTAGGGTTTGAAATAGCAATGTGTTTAGGAGATAACCTTTCCTTTTTTTTTTTTTTTTCTTTTTTTTTTTTTTTCTTTTGTGTAGTATTTAATGGTAGCACAATATAAATAATAATGGTTTGACAACTTTTTCATTTTTCTGTTGTATTCTCATCTGTTTCTGTTAATCACACAAATGCTGTTTTTAATTGATGAATTAAATTATAACTATGGCAGTTCATGAATCCAAAGAGAGAGAGAGATCTGGGGTCTTCAAGACCCTGAAAACCAAAGTTGGAGATTGGTCGGATTGGGCTTATAGCTTTAGGTTTTTGTGTGTTTATTGGATGCAGGACAGAAACTTAAAATAAGAAACACCTTTGTTCATGCATGGCTACGTCCCCACAGATTCTCAAAAGTTATACACCACGTAAAGTTTCATATCATGCTTATTATAACACTTAGTGTTGGATGAAATGCTGATGTTGTCTACACAGAACTTCACAGCTCAGGAGCCTTTCTTCTTTCTATTGCTGAATTCCATCAGCTTCTGATCAACAAGACAAAAAGTTAAATCACTCAGTACCTTACATATCCTGGTGAATTGCATCTTTTTGTTGTTGGTGGTGTTGGTGTTTTTTATTTTGTTTTAGTTTTTATTGTTGTTATTTTGGTTTTATTTGTCTGTTTTAAATACAGGAACTTTGAGTTCTACCTTGAATTTTGAAAGTGGTTTTGCCCTTGCTTTGTTTGAGTTTGATTCCATTGAGTTTTAGTTAACTTTTGGCATTCCAAGGACAACGCCATAGTCAACCATGAAGCAGTACAATGAAAAGTCAGGAATTCCTTGGATGCTATGTCAGGGTAGGAAGAGAGTACAACAGGGAGATGAAAAGATCCCTGTTTCCTTTCTTCTGTCATAGGAAGTCAGCTAACAGCTGCAAAAGGGGGAAAAAAGGATAAGTTGCATTAGATTGCCTTGTATACCATCCTCCATTTTGTTATGTGGTTATTTAAAAAAAAAAAAAAAAGTCACTTTAAGAAACATTTCTCAACAAGATTTTCATATCAAATGACATCTTGTTTACAGCTGAAGCATCGTCTCCACCTGTTTGTTTCAAAAAATCTTTTAGGGATGTTTTGTGAAATACAAAATTAAATTAATGTTCAAATGGAAGAAAGGATGGTAGTGGTAATAACAAAGTGATCTAGATTCAGTCTTATATCTGTAAACAGTCAGGCTTAAGTTAAATACAGAGGTGGGTTGTATACATTTCCTCAAACAAAGAGGAACTGAGCAGAGTGAAGGCATGGATATGGGTCTTTCCAATAGTCATACCATAGAATGATTCCCCCATCAATTGGAGTTCCCCATTGGAACTCTCTTGCTTCATCTAAATATATGGTCGTAATGCTGGGGAAGTGAATGCTGATTCTAGAAGCGGTGGGCTTTTTGGCCCACTGAAATGTTCTCTCATCAATATAAAACAGAACAGTTCCAACAAAAGTGACTAGAAGATGTTTATTTGGTATGAAGTCAAGCTCCAAGGAGATCCCTACCACTTGCCTTGTGTGTCTTCTCCCTTTTACTACTCCCCTGCCCTTGCTTTTATTTTGCAAGCTTTGATTGTATATGAGTATGGAGTAAAATTAAGTTCCGAAACCTTACATTTTTATTAACTCGTTTCCCACCTAGTTTTACTTTTTAAAAAGACATTGAAAATATGCATCGGTTCCTGTGTATTTTTGCAGAATCACAATAAAAATTGTACTAAGCTTATTTCAGGGTTCATCCCTTTAATGCCTAAGCTGTATTTTTCACAGGGTCACAACTGAGACACTTGCATTTAATAATTAATTCTAATATTGTACTTTATATTTTTATGACACCTGCTGCCTCTAAGGTCTTTATCTAATTCACAAAAAAATTACAATTTTAGCCATATCCCTTATAACCCTTTGAGGTAAGTAATAACAAATGTTTTCATTATAGCTTTTTTTTTTTTTTTTTTTTTTTTTTTTCCCACTGGAAGGCTGAGAAAGAAGTGTCTCTTCTTTTCAAAGATTTTGCTGTCTTTGATTTCATAGTGATTTGGTTCCAATGTGTTTCTTTTTCCTTTTTTTTTTTTTTTTTTTTTTTTTTTTCCAGGCAGTAGACAGTTGGGTCTAAGGAATAATAAGCAGGAATAAAATTAATTAATTATTATTATTATTTTTTATCCAGAAGCCACATCCACTTATCACTTACAAATAATAGAATTTCCATTCATATATAGAATGAATGATTTTAGAATGAATATTAGATGGCAGTGAGGTTGAAGAAAACTGTCATTCTATTAACATGGGAATCCAAATGTGTGGTAGTCTGCTCTCATGGGTGAGACAGAATAAAAAACAACCCATAGCAGATCTGAATACTTTGGCTGATTTAAAACTCAAAGAGAGCAGAGCTTTTATCCTATCTGATCAGCTCACTTACTGACTTGCTTGCTCACTTTTCTCATGGTGTTTCACTCCCTAGGTCTTGGCTTCCCCACAAAAGGGTAGCTGCTGCTGGTTGGGCAGAAAGTCATCTTGGTTCATGCTGTGTTGCTGCTCATTGTCACCCTTTCAAGTGTTATCAGCCAAGGTCTGTGGGCATCCGCTGGCACCCATGTGCTTGCAGCAGATCTTCCCCGTACTTCCAGGAGATACCCTCCAGCCAAGATATTCACCTGCTTCTTTCCAGGCACCCTTTTTTTTTTTTTTTTTTTCTAAAACCACCTAATCTATTCAGGAACCCTTCTATCTGACAGCAGTTGCTTTCTCCAGAACCCAAGCCCCCAGTTTCCCAGTTTAAATAGTCTCTCTGCAGAAGCATAGCACATGATCAGCCTGCTGATTGGTGGCTCTGTCTCATATCTCTTTATTAATAGTCGGATTCAGGGCATTCCACTTTTGTTTAGTCCACTTATCACTGAGTTTTGCTCTTAGCTTCTACCACTTGGAGATAGTGAGCAGCAGGCTTCTACTTGAGAATTTGAAAGTTTAGTTTTGGACACGCATCCCCTCACACCCATTATTGTCTGCCTATTAGCATTCAGAGATCAATTTTTTTTTTTTTTTTTTTTTTTCACCTAAGACACCAATATACATTGGACAAACAAGAAATTCTTATATTACAGTTTTCAGAATCCTCCTTGCTATTTTCACCCTAACTGTTCTCCCTGCTATAATGGTTTTAAACTAACTTGTTTTTATTTATGTGGAGACTGTTTGCACAAGGCTTTATCTGTAAACAGTCTGTTGTGTCTTCTCTTTCTTTTTTTGTCCTCATCTCACTCCTTTTAAGATTATGACAGAGTTTTAGTTTTTCATATTCTCCTCATGTTCCCAAACCAGCCTTCACATCCATGCTGCTGTCTGCGCTGCATACCTTTTTTTCATCTCAGCATTCAGCTCTGTTAAACTACCTTTTCTGGTGTGAGAAATGATTGATACTCATGGGTGAATTTTAATTGTACTGTACAAGGAAGGAATCATGTGATTCCCATTAACATTTATGGGAGTCGTATAATTAAATCCCTATGCACCACAGTGAAAATTTACCCTTTTATCTCCTTCCTTTTGTTGGGCAGTTGTATGCTATATAGATGGAGTAGTTTGAACATATTAAAAGAAATGCAGAAATACTGCTCTTTTTCTTTCTTCCTTCTCCTTCCCTCTCCCCTGAAATTATCCTCCTTTTTAAGGGAGTAAAGTCTTAGGAAATTCTTCCTTGCCATCACTGAATACGCCATAGTCAGGATGTGAGTTATGAGTGTAGAAGGCTGTTTCTTGCTGTTTTCTGATTCTGTCAGACTTCCAAGACTTGTAAAACTTGGATGTTCTCCCAGCAGCTGCCACGTAGCTCCACAGATGACAGATTAAGTTTAATTTAGCAGCCCTATATAATGGAAGGAGGTCAAAGTTTTCACTTTATTTTGGTTGTTGATTTGAAGCCACACAGGTTGACAGTAGCCAGAATCATTACTATGTGATGAATTAGTAATTGCCTATGAAATAAACACAATATTCTGAATAGTATCCCAAGTGGATGAGTTTCCACACAGCAATTGACAGTGCAGGAATTATTTGTGCTGTTAAAAAGAAGCCAGAGATGAAAAAAGCACTGGGGCTCGACAGACCTCTGACCCCAAGTGGTGATTGCCCATGGTCAATGGTGAAAGCAAAGTACTGTCAGTGTAAAGAAAGTTTTAGTGACATTGCATTTGCTACCCTAATATTATGGCTTAATTAGATTCTTTTGCTAGTGCAATAATGGGCTTTCAGAGACAGCCACTTTTATATTTACATATTGTAAAAAGGAGAGTAAGTAGCATTTATTTCCATCTCCTTGTAAAAATTGAACTGGTTTCAATGTGATTTCTGCACTTTCTATTAGCTAATCGCACCCAAGGCTGTGGCAAATGGAACAGTTTCATCCACTGCAAGAGGAATGTTCCTATTTCTCATCTACATAAACTATAACTCATGTTCTGATTGAGATAAGCAATGCCTTAGCAGTCATCTGCTATTAAATGCTGAGTCATTTGATTGCTGTTTCTACAGTCTCTTGCTGACTCCAGCGATGCTTCAGCTCCTCGCTTCCTGGTCAAAACAAAGACCTGAATCAGAAGAGGCAGCAGCAAGCTAAATACTGTGAATGCATTTTTAATTTAGAAAAGCCCTCACTAAGAACAAGTTTTCACATGTTTCTAAGTCAAAACTAGCTTTAGGGTTCTGGGTTGTGTGTTTTATTTCTACCTTATTGTTCAGGTCTTTTCCTATCTTTCTGTTTGCATGTGTGCATATATTTCTATATTTGTATGTCTATATATAGTATGGGTATATGCATTCATACATATGTATGCATATATATTTAGTTTAATATTTTTTATCTCAGTGTTGACTAAAATGGTTGTTGAATAAGGTAGGGTCCACATTAAATTATCTGTGCATGGTATACAACAATTAATCTCTAGCACTTAATTCCAAAAGTGCCCTAACAATTGATTTGCACAAGCAATACCAACATAAGGCAAACTGTGCCTTGGCCACAAGAAAATACAGTTCATTTCATTTGTAAAGGTTGTTGAGACTGGTCTTTGCTTTGACAAGACTGCATCCTTAATTTGACAATGGAAAATCTATATGGACAAAATGTTCTAAAGTTATTATTTTTTTTATCAATCTGACTTCACATTTTGAAGCAACGCAGTGTAAAAAAATGGACTAATGCTGAAGAAAGTTTTCCTGTAGTGTGATAAAAAAAAGTAAATTCCTGAGTGAATACTTAAACCTGAAAAGGCTATTACCAAGCTGATGTGCTTGTTGATTCCAAATAGATTGATACAAAGGTTTACATAAATACGTTTTGAAAGTTATTTCATACAGTCTCTTTCAAATTGCAACAAAAATATTTATTATCTGGATAACATATCCTGTTTTCTCTGTGTTTTACTATAGCCATCATTAATTCTTGTAATGAACAGGTGTTTATTAAAAGTCCTCCTTCAAGTACACAAGAACTTCATTATCTGTGTCTAATTTCTGTTGCTTTTCTGTGTTAAATCCTAATTCATTTTTAAGACTAAGATTTTTATATGAGCGTTATTTACTCAAGATCTTGAGCTGCAAGTATGAATCAGACTTCAAATATAGTTACTAAATATATGCTACTTATATTCAAGCTCTTTCATAGACAGCTAGCACATATTATGGCAATTACCATTATTTCATATAAAAATCAAGTCTTGCTCCGATGACTGTTTTTCAATTATTTGATCACGTTTTGGTCAGTAACTCAGCAAGCACTTTAAACATTTACTTGTCTGAATTCAATGCTAACAAAATGAGCTTTTACCATCTCAACAGTGGTCAGTGACTTTCACTCAGTGCTGTCTTTAGTCGGTTGGTTCTCACAAACAAACTTTAAATTTTGGTCCCAAGTGATGGCAAGTAAATAATACCTTCAATCTTTTTCTTTTGAATCAATTTCCTATTGTATCAAGTGTACATATTGTCTAAACTTTCTTGATGTATATTGTCTTAACTAATATTTCAGCTACTAATATTTCAGCTTGAGCTTCAGCTAAAATTAGGGCTGTCTAACAAAGCTCTTTTTTTTTTTAAAAAAAAAAAAAAAATGCCTTAACCCTAAATTTTGAAGTCCTTTAATAATTTCAGTGCACTCAATAATCCAGTTGGTCACAGAAGAATGAATGTGCTCCTAATCATCAGCCATTTGAAACTTCCTCTTCTTCTATTCTTAATAAACCATAGTTTATTAAACTAGGATTTAGTGAATTAAAAGTCATTAACAAAACAAAACAATATTTGCTTCTATTTTGCAAGTATTGCTGTAAAATATTTAGATTAAGTTTTAGGCTGGAGAAGGCTTGTTTCTGTGGGAAGTGTTGAATTTTCACCCTTTGGAATTTCCTCTACAGCATGCTGGAAGCTAATACCCTTTTCTTCTCCTAATGGACCAAAATGCGTGCACTATCAACATATCGAGCTCAAAAAATACTTATAGTTTTGTCTTCCATTAATACCTTCATTGAACACAGGTCAGCCTTGATTTTATCCCTGCTGACAGAGGGACATGCTTTTCTGATAATATCTTCACACTTTGGTAGTTATCTTTTTTTTTTTTTTTTTCTTTCTTTTTTTTTTCTCTATATAAGAAGGTACTGCGTAGTGTGATGGGTTCCCAGAGTCTGGCTCCTGATAGGAATCTGTTCCTACTTGCAGGAACAGATAAGAGGAAAATGGCTGTGGGGCTATGTTCTGTAAACAAGTGGACTTGTTAGAGCTCATAGACAAAGCAGATAATTTTTGGTGATTCACTTCTGTGTTAAGATTTCTTATACAGTAGTTCTGTCTTTGTTATTCCTTGAGCAAAAGATGTAAGAATGAACATAAGCATAAAATATAATAAAGATGAATTAATAATTTGCTAGTTGTGATGCTGTCAGGCCTCACCTGCTTCCATTACTGTAAGCAATTTACGTTCCTAGGGTTTTTACTAGTTTGGAAGGACTCATTAAACTACATAGGAGTGTATTGGATTCTGTTTTAGCTGAAGTAGTATGCACAGCTTTGTTAACTACAGATACACATAGCTACTCTGCAGCATGGAGGTTCTTGAGCTAAATTAACTATTGTGGATGAAAACTAAAAGAAAAAAAAAGAAAAAAGAGAAGGGGGAATGGAAGAGAGAAAAAGAGAAGGCAAGGCAAGGCAAGGGCACACACGCACAATGAAAGATAATTTACTCTTCTTGGATAACCTGCTTCAGAGCAGGGTGAATTTGATGATGCTGAGTTCAGACTAATTTACCAGGGCCAGCACTATTCCCATGTTTGCTTTCACATAAGTAATTTGAAAAGACTGTGTAATTCAATGCACTTGTCATTCCTGACTTAAAAATATTAAATGTGTTCCTTATGTATATCTTTTAATAAAACAAATGACTATTACAAGTACTGAGACGTTCAATATATTGTGTGACAATACATAGGTTATTTTGTTCAAAAAATGGAAACTGAATGTTGTGTGCACCAGAACAGAAAATACTTTATTTAACATACGATAGAGTCATCTGCTGAGCCACCAAACTACCAGTTAGCTCACTTCCATTTTGGCCATGAGATGAAGAAGAGAGATGTCCAAATGGGCCTGGCAAATGTCCTTCACATAGATTCTATGCTAGATTTTAGCAGTGCTCTAGAAATACTCAGAATTTGTGTGTGTGTGTGTGTGTGTGTGTTTTAAGAGCTATTTTTTCATTTTCTTTGTCCAACACAGACTTAGGACTGCTCCAGAACATACTTTGTCCACTGGGCAACATCTCTGTTATCTACTTAAAGAAAACTCCAGTCCCCAGTCAGCAAAAAGACTTCTGCAGGAGCCCCTGCTTTTGGCCCCAGATTCCAAGTGTCCATCTTTCAGCTGATGCAAAAACAGTCAGTGTTTCCCAGTGGTCTGATCTGAATTCCTTTCAGGAGTGCTGCATCCTGTGTTGGTGAAAGCAGAAAAGAAGGTCTTTTGTTAGAGCATCACTGGAAGGAGAGATGGGCTGTGGCTTTGAGAGGTGTCAGAAATCTATAGGAGCAAGGAGTAGCATTTCAGGTTAATCTATTTCAGGATTTTCTCCATGATATACATAAGTCAAACTTACAGTGCAAAAGAAAGAGTTAAAGCAGCTACGCTCTTTGAATGTTTTTATTTATGTTTTACTGCTAGGTATACAGTTTAGCTCTCTGAGTTGATGGAAATAGTAGTTTAGAATCAGTTGGGGTCAATGTAGCTTCATGTAAACATTAAGACCTTCTTTTTTTTGTATTTACATACACTAAATTTTACAGTAGCAAAAGATTATCATATACAATATTGGTTTACATCGAGCTATTTAAACAGTTCAAGTAACATGGATTGGTTTCCAAACATATGGTGTGTTTCTCTCAAATGGCAGATACCTTTGCAAAGACAGTTTCACTCCTGCACTGAAGAAAATGAAAAAGATTTGTGGCCCTTTGTAACTGGCTTGTAATTCTGTCTTTGCTTTCTGCAAATGGAGAAGGCCAGCCATGTATTTTGCGACTTTTATTAGAACAAATGAAGTTAACTGAAAGGTTTGATTTCTGTAAAGCAGTGCATACATATTTAGTAACACACATTATTTAGAGTTATTGTTAAATCCCTTGAAGCATGTAAATTTTTGTTAAGCTTGATTACTATTTGTTAGTTCCATATGTTCGAAATCTTTTCATTTTAGGCCTTCTGTTGTTCAGTAAGGATTAATTTCCAATTTAATCTTTCTGTCTACAGCGTGTTCTATACAGGTACATTCCTACACCAAGACAGTATCAGTGATTGTTAGAGCGTAAATTGTGCTATCTGTATTAAAATACAGACTCATTTTAGAGATCATGTACAACAAAGCTGATGGCATTTACTTCAACAAAAAGTAGTCTTGTGCCATATATACATATATCTTAAGTAATATTCCTATTTTCATAAATTACATCTGGAGGATTTAATTGTCATTTGAGAACATTCATTGTCCATGGGTTGGAATTTCTCTGTCTTTCCAAAAACTCTTCTTAAAATTCCAGTTATGTGAACTGTACTGTTTAGAAAATCTTTGGCTTGAATAGTAGCCCTCACAGTTGCAAACAGTATGTCCAAGAACAAACCTTAAGGAACATAAAAGAAAATATAAAATTAAAAACATATATCCAAATTTAATCTATGTGCATACAGACCCAGTTTCACCATTGCTGAGCATTTGGAGTTAGCCACGTCTGTTAGCAACATTAGTTGGTAATTCTAAGAATTCAAATCCTGTTGAAGAATGGACTTCTCTGCTGTTCAGCTTCTCCCTGTGTAGAATCCAGGACTGTACGTGGCTGGAGAATGCAGCTAATCTAGTATGTGGTCCTGTAGTAATTTACAATAAATATGTATTTGAGGAAATTGGGCATTAGCATCTGCTAGTTAGCTAACTCTGATTAGATGCTTTGAAAAGAAGCTTCTTATTGCAAGGTATGAAGAATTAAAGTTAAAGTCATTTTTGATGATCTGCCTGTCCATTGATAACAATGATTCCTATCAGTTCATTCTGTTCAACAGAATTACCATTATTTCAACCAATACTGAGAGCAGATTTTACTCTTTTTTTTTACTATTTTACTGCAGCCTTAATAAAAATAAGAGAGAATTAACTGTGGGACATGTTCTGTTGTTTGCATTTTTGCCTTAATTAATAACATTGGATACACTTTTCTCTATGTTGGAGCATTATTTATATATTTTAACAGTAATTTCCTTTTTTTTTTCAGTCCATGGTAGAAAAATGATTTAACTTGAAAGGTCAGAAAAGTAATTTCCAGATTTGCATGAACTTAAAAATGTCAGAGGTATGTCCACTCTGGATTACTATTTCTAGTTATTTTGTATGGGATTTTTGGTGTTAAATATCTGCATTTTTCACACAGAAGGGGTCTTGGGTTGATTGGTTTCCTTGGTAACAGCTCTTTGCTCTGATTGCATAAGCACACTGGAGTGGTGCAGAACAGATTACTACAGAAACACACTGGAATTTGATGTAATAGGATGTTGTATGAACTGTTACTGAGTTCTTAATTCTATTATCCTTTATGTTATTCCCATTAACACTATATTGTAGTGAAATAACATGCAGCTTACTTAAAACTAATCAAATTTCCTTTAACAAGTTAGTTGTAGGCTTCTGAAATAAAATTTTAACTGAAGGAAAGTAACCTAACAAAACTCTGAATGAAATGTACTGTCATGAATGGTGCAAATGACTACTTAATTCTTGGTGAGTGAGTTTGCAAGATGAAAATATTTTTACAGTTTAAATGTCTGTTGATGGATTGCCTCATTCATCTTTTTTTCTTAGTCCATGGGAGAGTTCCTTTGGTACTCTTTACCAGATTCTCTATGTCAGTCTCCAATGCTTTTCAGAATGTATGTATTCTAATAGAAATCATATTATTATGGAGATTATAATTAAATCTAAAGTAATGGAGAGAATTAGTTAGATCAAATGAGATGTAAATACAGCAGTAGAATTTCTGAAATGGATACATTTGAAACAAAAGGACATTAGCTGGAAAAATTAAAAGAAATCACATGCACATGTTGCAAACTACCACATTCCAGACTGCTGCAGCACTGCACAGGAGGCATTTGAGTTTTCTGGCATCTTGTGAAGCTTCTCAGTCACAGTCCCCAGTGTTACTCTCATGCAGAAGTTAAAGTGTCTGTGTCCAGTCCTAGGGAAGTGCTGGCTGCAGATGTCTGTCAGGCTTTGCTTACAGTAACTAGCATGGTAGTGCAAGAGGAGCCAATCTGTGGAGTGGAATATTGCCTCATGTCCTGTCAGCATTTCCATTGTTTCTCATTGGACTGGTTCAAATGGATTAGGTGCACTCCAGGGCATGGTTTGGGGTTTTGTTTCATCCCAAATAAATTTGGTTGTATATACCCCAAGACTTCTTTATGATCAATGGATAAACTTGCCTCCCTAAAGTAAATGTAAACCACTGGGAGGTTTGCTTTATAAACACAGTCCTGACCAGAGCCAAAACTACTGAAGAAGGACACCCTGAACAACCCTCAGGGCCTCAGTGTTGTGGTCATTTTTTGGACACAGAACAACTGGTTGAAAGCTTTTTTTCATATGTTTTCATATGAAAGCTGAGCAAATTGAAATAAAACAGGGGGAATCTTCCCCCTAACTAAAAAGAGTTAATACATTTGAACAAAACAATAGATCCTTACTTGTGTTCCTTAACTGACTATCTTCATCTCTTTTTCAGCACAATTAGTATTAGTGAGAGTCATGCCTGGGATCTGTGACTGGTCTCCTTGCTGTTTCTTTATCTTTCCTCTTGAGTCATAGGACACTTTCTTATTTCTCTGTGTAACCAATTTACTTCATCTGTGGTCTGATAATTACAGTAGGTGTTTGTGTAAAGAGCTGTCTTCATTTCTTTTTTCCTGTGACATTGAGAATCTAAATTCCTTTCAAGTCATTCATGCTGTGAGGCCTCTGAAACCCAGCAATAAATCTGGTCTTTCTTTTGCTTTTGAGGGAATTCCATTACTCCTGGACTATTTCCTTCAGAGAAACTCCTCTATGGAGATTTTCTGAGGTATCACATTATGTTTCAGTTTAGGTAGATCTTCCTAGCAGTGGGCTTTCCATATATTTGACTGGAGAGAGATGTGATACCCCCTTGGCCAATTCTCTCTACCTACAAAAATTCGTTGAAACAGCAGTTTCATTAACACAGATGGAATATGTAAGTAATACACAGGCAACAATACCATACCAAATTTGAAGCTCTTGACTGAAAAAGTGCTGCCATTGTTTAATTAGAAAGGGGCACATTGCTGGTGGACATCTAACCTGGCTTCTCTTTTCAACAAACTGTCTCTTCTTGCTCCAAGAAAACAACAGTACATGCAGTGGGTTCAGCACCATGTCTGCTTTCTGCTTTTGCAAATATGCAAAGGGGGTTGCTTTTGAGAATTGGTGCCCTGAAAAAAGATCACAGTATTTGCCATAGAACTGCTGAACTGTTGGAACAGAACAGCCTGTCATTGTTTTGTAAGTTCTTCTCTTATTAATGTATTCCACATTGCTGGCAGTTGCTTTCTCACAGAAATTTCAGAAGGTCCAATTAAATTTATAATAATAATAATAAATAATATAATGTAAGAATGAAGATGTATAAACCCAAAACAACATATTACTTGCATGGAATTGTAAATCTATCTCATGAGAAATGAATCTGATAGTTAGTACTGTTTTCAACAAGTTCAAAACTTTGGAAAGAGAGATTTCCATGTTTTTAACTGTGCCTGAGAAGTTTTTTGTGTCATGTAGATGACCCTGAATATCACTAGGGTTAAATAATGAAAATGCCACATTAAGTCAAGTTTAAGTCAACTTCAAAGATTTATGGATCTTAGTAACTGAGAACATTACCAATATACAGCATAATCAACAAATATATAATAGTAACTGCTAGAAGCTCTCTCAGCATTTGTCTGAGTTTATTTAGATGGTTCATTTGGAACTTTAAACAGTTCTCCTGAGCTATGTCCTGTTGCAGATGTTGGAGCAAGGTTGTTTTTAACAGTGGTTGAGTTTTGTGACCCAGTTTATGAAGTAGCCAATACACAGCTGTACAACTCAACAGATGACAAATTGTGACACAAGGGCAAGAAATGAGCTGTGGATAGAGATAACCCCTTAAACCATTTTCAAGCTGAAGAAAGAAATGTGGGAATTCCTGTATGGATTTCTGTCACCAGTGGGGTCCCTCAAGGCTCCATTTTAGGGCCGGTACTTTTCAATATTTTTATAAACGATCTGGATGTAGGAATAGAAGGTATTTTGAGCAAGTTTGCTGATGACACCAAACTTGGAGGAGTTGTGGACTTGGATGAGGGTGGAAAGGCCTTGCAGAGGGATCTGGATAGGTTGGAGAGCTGGGCGATCACCAACCGCATGAAGTTCAATAAGAGTAAGTGCCGGGTCCTGCACCTGGGACGGGGAAACCCTGGCTGCACGTACAGACTGGGCGATGAGACGCTGGAGAGCAGCCTAGAAGAGAGGGATCTGGGGGTCCTGGTAGACAGCAAGTTGAATATGAGCCAGCAGTGTGCCCTGGCAGCCAGGAGGGCCAACCGTGTCCTGGGGTGCATCAAGCACGGCATCGCTAGTAGGTCGAGGGAGGTGATTGTCCCGCTCTACTCTGCGCTGGTGCGGCCTCACCTCGAGTACTGTGTGCAGTTCTGGGCACCACAGTATAAAAAGGACGTGAAACTGTTGGAGAGTGTCCAGAGGAGGGCTACGAAGATGGTGAAAGGCCTGGAGGGGAAGACGTACGAGGAACGGCTGAGGGCACTGGGCCTGTTCAGCCTGGAGAAGAGGAGGCTGAGAGGAGACCTCATCGCAGTCTACAACTTCCTCGTAAGGGGGTGTTGTGGTTTAACCTGGCTGGCAGCTAAACACCACACAGCCGTTCGCTCACCCTCCCCCCTCCCTCTCTGGGATGGGGGAGAGAAACGGGAAAGTGAAGCCTGTGGGTTGAGATAAAGACAGTTTATTTAAGAGAGAAAATAATAATAATAATAATAATAATAATAATAATAATAATAGTAATATGTACAAACAAGTGATGCACAATGCAATTGCTCACCACCCGCTGACCGATGCCCAGCCCAACCCCGAGCAGCCGGCGCCCCCCACCCTGGCTAGCCACCCCTATATATTGTTCAGCATGACGTCAGATGGTATGGAATACCCCTTTGGCCAGTTTGGGTCAGCTGTCCTGGGGCTGTCCCCTCCCAGCTCTTGCTGCCCCCCCAGCCTGCCCACTGGCAGGACAGAGCGAGGAGCTGAAAAGTCCTTGGCTTAGTGTAAGCACTGCTCTGCAGCAATTAAAACACCAGCATGTTATCAGCACTCTTCTCATCCCAATCCAAAACACAGTACTTCACCAGCCATTAGGAGGAAAAACAACTCTGTCCCAACTGAAACCAGGACAGGGGGTGTCGAGAGGCACGAGACCTTTTCTCCATTAACACCAGCGACAGGACCCGCGGGAACGGGGTTAAGCTGAGGCAGGGGAAGTTTAGGCTTGACATCAGGAGGGGGTTCTTCACAGAGAGAGTGGTTGCACACTGGAACAGACTCCCCAGGGAAGTGGTCACTGCACCGAGCCTGACTGAGTTTAAGAAGCGATTGGACTGTGCACTTAGTCACATGGTCTGAACTTCTGGGTAGACCTGTGTGGTGTCAAGAGTTGGACTTGATGATCCTTAAGGGTCCCTTCCAACTCAGGATATTCTATGATTCTATGATTCTATGATTCTGTGTTTGCACAGTATGTAGAAGCAAGACAAAGGACTGAATTTGCTGTCTACTTACATGTATATATTTATATATAAAAAGAAAAAAAAAAGACAGTTCTCCAGAATTTTTCAAGGATTGTCAATAACTGCCTAACATTATTATAACTTTAAAAACTTTTATTGTGCAATAATACTAAATAACTAAGAATGCTACAGTGTTTTGTGAAGATTTTTTAACGGCATATAATATGCTGTTTATAAGTATATTAAGAAAAATAGCGAACATGAAAACCTAATGTTCAATGCCTTCTTCACATGTTTTATACAATGGTCTGTAAGGTAATTAGAAAGTATCACAAAAGTTAAGACTATTAAAAATGATCTAAAGATAACTAAAAATTACAGGGCTCTTGCTTTTACTTCTCAAGACAATTTGATTTACATAGGACTTTGTTAGGAAAACTTTTGTGTTACCACGTAAACATTTTGGAATAATACTCTCAAAACTAATGTAATTACATTTTATGATTCCAGATCAATCTAGTTGCCTTTCAGGAGCTGATTATTCTTCCAAGGTTGTTTCTCCTTGGGAGAGGGTAGACTAAATTTCATACTGTTAAGACTTTATTCAAAGCTGAGTACTGTTTTTCTTCCCTCTGAGTGCACACTCAGTTTTGTTGGCTTAGTCTGAACTTCCTTAAACAGAAGTGATTTCATTGTGTTTTCGTACAGGGAGCACCTCAAGAGAGTCTTGGTTTTGGCTGTATTTTTTGTTGATGGTGTGATGCATATAGATAATGACATTGTATACAAGAAAGGGTGGGAAAAGTTGACCTTGAATAGTACTCACAAATGTTAAATTTTATTCAAAATTCAGAAATGTCTAGCTTCTAAATCTGATTTATTTTTGGTTAAGGTGATGCAGCGTCTGGTGGAAAAATTAAATACAGGGTTGGTCAAAGCTCAGTCAGAAAATCAATCTTCTTAACCCGTGATTAATATCAATTTTCTTGGAAAAATCAAGTGACAGTTACATTTCACAGTCAGTCCTTTCCAGGCCACCCATTCTCATGACAGGCAGATACTTCTTCTTAGACAAATCCAAATCCAAATCCAAATCCAAATCCAAATCCAAAGCAGCAACAAGTCAGTGGGCTTAAATCTACTTGAAACTTGCAACTGAGAGAACAAGAGAGAGGATTTAGTGTATCTATGCCAGCAGAAGACTGGGAGTCTTAAGCTGCTTGCAAGCCATCCACAATACAGTTGGGCTGTTGAAAGTCAGATGGCTTATACAGTGTGCCGTAACTCTGCCTTTTCTTGCTCTGTCACGTGCAGGGTAGACACAGGCATTTAAATTGCAAGGCTTCAGTTAAATCATTTTCTATGCCATCTGGGCAGGTGACTTGAGTTCTTCTTCTGGATTTCTTCTCATTTTCTTGGTTATCAAATTTTACATCTAAGTTCCCAGTATATAGGATAGCATTTTATCTCTTTCTATCCCTCAGAGAGTTTGAGTAGGTTGCAAGTCATATATTTGTATATTTATTATGTGTGTATATATACAAACATATTTTTTGTGTCTTTTGTGTCTTTTTTCCTTTTTAATTGCAACAATTATTTGAAAAATAAAGATAAGCATTAGGGTGTTAGATCAAGGATGGTGAAATGTGCAAATTTAAAGGCACTCAGAGTTAGGAAGGGAAAGATTGGGTAACCTGTAGGAAGAACAAAGTTACTTACTGCAGCGGTGAATACTGCAAGTTCACTGTGCTTTTCCTTCTGCATGAGTAAGCTGTATTATATAAAATACATCCTCTTCAGATGCACCACCAAGGCTTCTCTGAAGGATCCTGAAGGGATTAAGTAGCCTATTCAGGCATCTTGAAGTTAGAAAAAATATAAAGGCATAAAGAATATAAAAGAAAATTGCACATTTTAGCTGTTAGACAGACTTAAAGAGGAGTAAAAGTTATGTCTGTAGCAGTGAAAGGGACCTGAAGAATTATTTGTCAAGTCCCTTCTAAAACCATCAAGGTCAGCTATGAGGACTGGGTTATTTGTCACAAACTGCTGCAGAAAATCTGTTCTTTAAGTATCTGAAAGCTAACTTTCTACAGTGTTCCTATATTCAAAATTTTATCAATACTATGACATTGGTTAATAAAACATACAAATAAAAACAAAGATATATGGCCAGATGTCACTGTAGCTTGGTACAAACGTGTAATACTGTCATTAGTTCATAAACACCTTCTGCTTCCACTTAGACAGCTCAACAGGAATAGGTTTTAACTGTTCAGAACAGTTATATAGATGGCTTTGCTCTTAAAATGTCTGTCTATACTAAAAGCTGACTGAAATTACATAGAACATCATTATAGGTGCTGTCAGTCAGTGACTTCCAGATCAACCTTAGTCATTTTATAATTAAAAGCATTAACTTATTACTCAATGTGCAGATTACAAAATGCAGGTGTGCTGTCTAACCATCTTGAAAGAATTTTCTCATTGTAGGACTCCATGAAACAAAGACTCTTCAACAATTTTTTTGCCATTTCTTTATAGCAGTATAAACAAGCTCTGATGATAAAACTAGTTTTTAAATTCTGTTAATGTGTATATTATAAATTATAAGTGTTTATGTATTATAACAAGCTGGTCACCAATTTGGCTGCTATATTCATTCTGGCAGTATAATAAATATTAATAATAAAAAAGTTTTTTTGGTTAAAGAATTGAGCGGTGTAGAAGAATATACAAATTCCTATATCTGCCCTATAAAACCTCAAGACATCCCCTCTGCTCTACTCTTATAACTAAATTAGTGACTATATATCCTTTCCTGTGCCTTAGTTACCAGATTAGATAATAAACTGAGTGACACATGAACTGTTTTTTTGCTATACACAACTGTTTTTTTTTGTATACATAGAGAGGTGCTAGAGGGTTCTGCTCCTCTCTGCTGCTATAGTGGCATGAGTCTTCTCTCATGCAATTTATTATATCAAAATAAGTACTTACAATTCAGAATGAAGTGTCTGAATAAGATCTTGGTTAAGATCTTATTAAGATTTTGGTTAAGATTACAGGTTTGATCTACATCTTGACTTTTTTCTTGCGCTTGTGCCTCTTCCCATCCCTAAACTTCCTTGGCCGAACCACATTGCTTTCTGGAGATTCAATTTCATAATTTCAGGCCACTGGCAGATACAATTTGCAGCTACAAGAAATGTTAAGCCATTTTATCTACAATATTTACATTCAGACTTACGTGCGGTATCAAGCCAGTTCTTGTAACTACAAGAGGCTGGAATTTGGTTTGTAGAATGTAGCATATGTATTGTTACTGAAAGTATGCTACATTTGTTAACCTTTATAATGTTTTTTAAAGTCTGTTTTTGTTTTGTTTTGTTTTGTTTTAAAAGGCCTGAAAACTTCAAAGTTAAAGTACAACAAACTCTGTTATACCTGTCTAATGTCAGTAGGGTATTTTTAAGATTCTCATCCATTAAAAGGAGAGAAATAGTGCTTTTCCTAGTAAGTGTGGAATAAAAGTAATAGCAGTCTCAGGTTAATTGCATGATTCTATAGGGCTTTTGGCCTGGGATAATTAGGGGATTCTGAAAAGTAGGGAGGAGAAAAAGAAAAAGAAAGAAGAAAACTTCTAAATCATTTTCCCCCCTGCCTTTAAGGAAAATTCTGACTTCTTAAGGAAAGTTATTTGAAAGGAGTAGGAGGAATTAAAAAAGAATTACAGATTTCAAAGCTATTGTAGTTACAGAACCACAAGAAACATTTCAGTGTTGACAGTAATCAGAAAGAATCATCTTTAGTGCTGTTTTCAAAGACATCAGAAAAAAAATGCTTTTCTGTGAGGGAAGAACATAATCTGATAAAACATACTGGCAATGTGAATTCTTACAATGAATATTGTTAAAAACAGATTACAATATACAACTAAAAATTAGTGTCTGTCTTGTGTCTGTCTTGTGTCCTTGAATTGACAGATAGAGGTAGGGAGAGCTGAGGCTACTAAGCAAGCAGGAATGGAATTGTGGCTCCCAAACTTTTGCATGTTTGAGTGGAAGCACAGGGTGCATCAGAGAAGGACCCTACCGCCTGTAGGGTGCTTTTGTTGGACAAATGCCTCTGGAGAGGAGCTCTGGAGAGGCATTTGTGTATTTTTTAGAGCTATCTGTTTTTTCTTGAAATAAAGAGCATATATAGTTTAGGGATCCTCTAAAGAGTGAACTCAAAGTGCTTTTCTCTCCTGCTCCATGGGTTCAAACCAATATTTTTGCCTTGGATAGGAGATACTGGAAGTACTGCCTGTGTCCTTTATTCAGATTATTGTTACTTCTTCTTGCTATGCCTTTCCTCCTTTCTTTTTTTAGCATCCACCTGACCCCACTTGTCTGTAGAAAATATGCAGAGGTCACAAGGGCCTATTTGGTATGTCATGAAAATTTCAAAATTACCAAAAATTCTGACAGGGTCGGGAGACTAAATGATATCTCAGGCCATCCTGCAAAACTTAAAATAGATTAATTTTTATTCCTTAGAAGAACAAAGATCTTTCTTGTATAAATTATTGCACATCACCAGCATCTCTAAAATCTTTCCTGAGGTTGCAGTTCTTTGAGATTCAGCACAGATGATGCTCGCTGGAAGTGCTGTGATTACTTTAAGTCCTAAACCTTATTAACATTTTTTAAATATCCCACTGCAGTGCATTTTATTGATGCGATTGATCGGGGCTCTTGTGTTTTATTGTTACTAATCTTTAATATCTAGATAATAAAATTTTAGTTCAGAAATATATCTTACTCAATGTAACATAGTATTGAACAAACCATCAGCTCAATATAAGGCAGCTCATATCAGTAAGGTGAATTTAACAAGGTATTTCCTTCTTATCTTGAAAGCTGACCAGTGGTCTGGTCACAGTGGTCTGAATACAGACCACATAACCAGTGGTCTGTATTCAGACAATTCAGGCATGTATCTGAATTGTGTATACCTTATTTCATAGGCATAAAGCAAAGACGACTCCATCAGTTTTGTTGATGTTAAAGAGTGAATGCTTTGTCCCAAGAAGAAATTACAAAAATGTGTCTGGTTTCCCCTTCTCCTTCTTCTCTTGTAATGCAGAGGTACCTCAGTCAAAATCCAGTTTCTGCTGTTACTCTTAAAAGTCTGAGGGAAGAGAGCTCTTGTGATCATTCTATGTTATTTAAGGATTTGTGTAATTCAAAAGAACTTACTAGTTGGGGTACCTTCTTTGGGGCTGGTTTTTGTTACTAGTCTACCCAGTGCAAGGAAAACTGAATTTCTAAGAGGGAGGAGAATACTGTCTTGCAGGCATCTGGGTTTATTGCCAAAATGATGTGGAATAGCTATATCACAAAAGGCAGAAGATATTTTTGTGGCTTTAATTTAAAACAAACTTGTGTTACATTGCCAGCAGTGTATACTGTTCTAATTAACAGCAGTGAGCCTCCATGTGGATATTCCTCATGTTTTCTCATGACACTACTGTAGTTGCACAGTACTGCAGAAGACAGCACTGCAGAAGCCATACACATCAAGGGCACCCCATATTCAGAGGAGCTTTGGAGGTCCTGCTCTTAGTTATGTGGTGCTTCGTTACACCATGTTGTAATGGTGCTTAGGTAACTGTTAGTGTGGCGTTTTCAGGGTTATTAGATAACATCATAATAGAAAATTACTGTTGTTTGTAAACAAATACAAGTTTGAGTTGCATTGGTCCTGAGTGAGATACAGCCTCTTTCTCATGCTTGCACTTGTTTCTGTGGTTTGTCAATGCAAAAGCAGTTCTAAACATTTCCATATTGACTTTAGGAGTTTTCTGTCTTCTTTCCTACAACTACAAAAGTTACAGCTTTCTGAATCCTAATTTGCTGGTGATCAGAAGGACTATTTGTACTGTGGGCAGTGGAAATACTTTTAAAACTCCTCAAGTGATGGCAGTGTAGGAAAGGTACACATCAGGGTTTTGTTTCCTCTTCATCTTCTGCTCGCTTCACAGGGGGGTTGGGGGGTTGAAGATGATACAAGAATAGTAGCCTGGGAAATTTCAAGTAGATTTAAAAATAGCTAGTCAATTTAAGTAATATTTTTATATTTTTCTTAACAAATAAGTTGCTAAGAAACTAAATAGGGACTGATTGAATGTTAATTCTGTCCCATTGCCCAAACTTGTTATAGACTGATTAAAAGATATAGTGCTAAATTTATCACTAGTATAGTAAATGTAACTTCACAGTCTAGAGTGTACCCATTTAAACTGTGGCTATGGATTGTTTCTAGTTCCTTCTCTGAGGTGTATTTTATATACTTTTATTTTGTCTGACATTTAGGATTGGCTCGTAAAGGACAAAAACTAACTTATATTGCATAAGATCTATTTTTTAAAGCAAAATGGACTTTAATGTAATGTCAACAGATGCTGTTTGAAAAAGTTATTCTGGCAGTTTACCTTCAGTTATGCAATGCCTTTAACAATTTTGAGGTGAAATCAAATGCTTGAGTTATTTACTTCAGGACTTGTATTTGGGTAGGGAATGGATTTCAGGAACAGAAGTGTAGAGAAAATATGAATGCAAATAAATAAGAAGTCTTTATATATTGCCCACAGCACTGTTTCTTTACCTTGTAGTCTGTTGTTTCCAGGAACTTTGTACTGTTGAACTTTATTTTTTTCTTAAATAGCTGATGACCATCTTTTGAATGATTTGGACATGAAAATATTGCCTATTAGGTCTACCACTGTTTCTTATTATGTTTGCAGGCTAAATAATGCCACAGAAAACATCAAAATTTCTTAGTTAGCAGCAAAGGCTGATCAATGGTTCTATGATAATTAGTATAGTTGACAGTCAATCAAAGTGATGAAAATAAAAAGCTCTGATAGAAAGATCTTTTCTTCTGTGCATTGTAAATTAGCATAAACATAGCCATCCCTTCATAATGCCAGTAAAACAGCAAATATTGCTTTGGCATAAAAAGAACTCTGATATGGTTAAAGGGCAATGGAATTGAATCTATTGCAATATCCATTGCAGTATTCATATTTTTTTCCAGATTCCTTTAATTTAAACAAACCAAATTTTAACAAAACAAATACTTCTTAGAGGTGTGGGGGGTGTTGCATTTCTTGTTTTTAATGTCTGAGATCAGCAGAAGAGGATGTCAAAACTGGTTCATATTAACCAACCAGAATTAGTGAGGCCTTAGCTCAGGGGTGATTATGTCAAGAGATAAATTAGGTTAACTTAAAAATAAAAAAAAATAAAATGCAATAATATCAGGAAAAAAACTCACAATCTAGAGTGGTAACCTCAGTTCCTGAGAGCTTACACCTTGTTTCTGTTCCCTGAACTCAGGGAAGCTGTGGGAGCTGATCTGTGACAGATTGTATGGGCAATGCAGTTTTACGTTGTCACAGTCTGTTTTTAGTGTAACACCTGTGACTTCCATTTATTTAACTTCACTGCCATTAAGGAGATGACTCATGATATTTGTAAGTACTCACATGATTAAGCCCTAATATCTAATGATAATTTTATTCTGTGTAACAAGAACCATGAAAAATACTGAAGACAAAACCTTGTTATAAGATCCACATTTGGGTGAATCTTACTTTAAAGAGGCAGAGGATAGATCTTTTATAAACAATCCTTATTTATAACATTTTTCTCTCTAAGAGTTAGAGTTAGGCCCTCAAGAGATAACATTAGTAACATAATAACATTAAACATGGTGAAAGATTTGTTTTCCTTGACCTCTACTAATATTCCATGTGTCCCAAACTAACTAAAATGCTGCAATACACAGATGTTTCAAGAATATTCCCCATTTGCATAATAAAACATTTGTTTTGCTTTTGCCACCATTATTATTGATGACTGCATATCACTTCAGCTACCAAACAAGACATTACTTCACCTTTCTTTCTTCCAAATATTGTAAACATTACATGTTGTTAATTAGGTTTTTGACAAAAAAAAACAAACAAACAAAAAAAAAACCCACAACACCTAAGCTCCACTGTTCATATTTGGTACTTGAAAGTTGACTTTGACAGCAGTGAAGTCTTACGCTAAAATGTTAAGGCATCAGTTATGAGTGAAGTTAAGAGGGAAAACAGGACCATTTCCTGGAATATTGTTATTCACTACCTACCTAATTTGCAGAATTTTCACTTATTTGGGAGGTGAAGCTACACAAAAAATTAAAAATGTTCATGAATGCTCTTCAGACTGATTTTCATTTGATCGTACCTTTGGCCTTTTTTGTTCTTTTTCAGTCAATATTCCAAAAACTTGATTTGCAGGAGGAAACATTTCATGAAATTTCTAGCACTCAGTAATGAATTCAAAGGCAGAAGGGAAGGTACCTATGTACAGCCAGTCATCCTGATCAGCCATTTTCTAGATTAGGATCATTTGTAATAAATGAAAGGGGATCAGACTGAGGGGAAATAATCATGTGAGTGTATGGGAGGACTATCTACATGCTAGATAGAGAGCAGGACATCTCAGCAGTGTATAAGTGAATATTCAACAGGTTAGAAAAAATAATAAATGAATTACAAATATAATATCCTTTGGATATTTTGAAGGCTTATTAGGCTTATTATACCATAGTTTTTGAAAAAATGTTTTTTTTTTTAAAAAATATTATTATTAATTATTTTTATCTGAGGTAATATGGTCAGATATGGTGCTTGATTTAATTTCTTTGCTTTTTTTTGACTAGGACTAATTTACAAAGAACCTTTTATTATTATTATTTTTATTTTTTGGATGGAAACTGATGTCTAACTGGGAAGATAATGACCAAGTAGGTATGCAGATAATCTGTAAACATAAGAAGCAAGGTGGTGGTGTTTGTTTTGTTTTGTTTTGTTTTGTTTTCCTCACCTGTTAATGACTATACTACATTAAACCTTTTTATGCCAACGAATGTATGGTCAGTGCAGATCCTATGAGATCTTTGGTTATACATCACAGAATCACAGAATCACAGAATCATCTTAGGTTGGAAGAGACCTCCAAGATCACCGAGTCCAACCTGTGACCTAATGCTAACAAGTCCTCCACTAAACCATATCCCTAAGCTCTACATCTAAACGTCTTTTAAAGACCTCCAGGGGTGGTGGCTCAACCACTTCCCTGGGCAGCCAATTCCAGTGACTAACTACCTGTTCAGTAAAGAAGTTTTTCCAACTATCCAACCGAAACCTCCCCTGGCGCAATTTTAGCCCATTCCCCCTCGTGCTGTCACCAGGCACGTGGGAGAATAGACCAACCGCCATCTCACTACAGCCTCCTTTAAGGTACCTGTAGAGTGCGATAAGATTGCCCCTGAGCCTCCTCTTCTCCAGGCTGAACAGTCCCAGCTCCCTCAGCCGCTCGTTATAAGACTTGTTCTCCAGACCCTTCACCAGCTTCGTAGCCCTTCTCTGGACTCGCTCAAGCACTTCGATGTCCTTTTTGTAGTGAGGGGCCCAAAACTGAACACAGTACTCGAGGTGAAGTACGTGTCACTGTAGTCGGTTGAATTCATGCCTGAAAAATGCAAAAACGGTTTATAAAGCGGAGCATAGACCATTTCATCCACTGAACATGATTTCAGAAGTATAATTTACCAGCAATTAACCCTCCCCCCCTCCCCCAAATATAAACCAAATTACTCTTCTCTTGGGATCCCTACTACCATTTAATTTGTGTTTGCTTTGTCCTTTGGCATTTTATCTTCTAATAAGCCTTGAAGGGAGAATAGAATATTAGCTTTTTATTAAAAGAAAGGACAAATAGATGCAGGATAAGTACACTCTAATGGCCAAATTTTTTTCAGGATTTTTGGCTTCAACAACATCCATATAAACATCTGCATTTACTGGGTTGGAAGGGTTTGTTTGTTCTACACAAAGCATTTGCAAGAATATATTTCCAGATAATAATTTTTACCATCTCTTCACCATTTGAGTAGATACAAATTTCCTTAGGTTATTTGTTTGTGGAATGCCAACTGTGTCACTGTAGTTCTGATTCAGCATTTAGTATTTCTGTGTTCCTCAAATTTGAATATTTTTTTAATAGAGAAGCTGATATTAAAATTAAATTCCTCTAGTTCTCCATTTATCAGACAGCTCTCTCATGTGTGACCCAGACAGTTTATTGTCTTGGCCAGCTGGTGTTGAACAGTGAATAACCAAAATACTACCAAAAAGTGCCACTAAAATGAAAATAGAATGGTATTTCTCAGATTCTCTTGGCATTTTCTGAAATAACAGATCTCTGAACTGACATTCCATTTATCTAGCCCAATTTCTGATTATAAAATTAGGGAAAAAACACTTTCAGGAAGGTTATTTTTATTTTGTATGCTTTTATTTTTTTTTTCCCCCACCAAGACACTTCAGTGTATCTAGAAATACACCAGAGGAGCACAGCCTCAACTTGAAAGTGTTTGAAGCGTGATTAGTTTAGAAAGGTTTGCACTTTCTTGTACTTTTTCTATGCTTTTGCTCTCTTGAAGTCTGTTTTTATTACCTCTGATTCCCAGAGAATATTCGATTACCTTGCACTATAAACCATCTTCTCTTTAGAGACAATTTCTGAAGAGAAGCCTTAGAAGACTATATAAACGTCATTAAAGCTCTCAGCTGCAAATATTTAGCTGGTGCCCACCTTTGAGTTGCTTTTTTAATCTCCCAGTAGTAAGGGGAAGCATCTCCATAGATGTGTTCTCAGCTGGGGTCTCCAGGCTGAATTCCCTTCAACATGCTCCATGTCAACAGGAGTCTGGCTAAGGGCCATGTTCTGTAAATTTGGTCTAGCGTACAGTGTAGTTCTTGACCCGAAATATATTTAATGAAGGAGGTTGCTGGTATCTTGGTGGCACACACTTTTAGATGAATGGATAAAGCTCAAGTGCTGTAAATCCCTTTTGCTTTTGTGGCATAAATATTTAACAGACCTTCCTGAAATTTTCCTGAAAAGCCATGTGGTATGCAGAGGTATATGGGCCAGGCTAAGCATGGTACTTCTATTCAAACGGAGGGACTTAAGCTCCCAGCCCAGCAACATCCAAGAGTTTGCCTTGGGTGTGTACATAGGAGTTGATTGTGGTTAAAATACAGACAGAATTAATTTTCTGTTCCTGTGAGGAAATTTACACAAAATAGTGCCCATTTATTCATTCATTCATTATGCTTTTGCTGTAAGGGGCTAATATGGCCACTTAGGGCCTGGAATGAGAAAAAATTCTGATCACAAAGAATAGCAGTTGGGCTTTGGGTGCATTTGCCTCAAGTGACTAGAGGATTTCCCTGATATTGCTTAATGTACTTTTCTCAAAAGAGGAACAAAACTAATTGCTGAGACCTTTGTGTTCTAGGGGATGTGTCATGGTGAGAGAAAAATATTCTTCACAGCCATTACCTTCTCATAGTTATTTCTTGCCAGACCCTCAAGGATAAGCTGTCAGTGCCCGTATACAACAGATTATATAAGATCATAATTTTTCCACTCCATATAAAATGTTACTTTGAAAGCTATATTCTGATATTAAATAAAAATACTTTGCACTATATTAAGTCTTTTATCCAAAGACATAAAAGTACTCTCCAGTGTTATAACAGAAGATTAAAATGAGCCATGCAAGGGTGAGGTGGTTTGCACAAGGTTACAGGGAGTCAGTAGTGGTTGTCCTAGTCTCAGAACACCTTCTGAAGTATAAGCTATAATTTTGGGTGTCTTGTTCATGCTGTTTAATACAGAGAAAAGCCTCCCTGTTCATATGTAGCACTAACACAGCAGGAGGATTCAGAGAGCCTAAATGTCATTAGCTCAAATCAGATTACAACATAGAGCTTTAATAAGTGACTGTGATGTAAATCCAGTAGACAAGTTCAAATCTTCTTGTTGGACATGACTGTAGATAGGTTTTACAGAATAAAAAGTAATACTAGATATAGATCCAGGCAAAATTTCTTCAGTGAATCATTTACCAAAAACTGAATACTGGGGACAGGTGAAACTGTTTGCTAATCCAGGTTAAAATGTTTTATCCAATTCACACTAAATTCTTTCAATTTAATTAAATATCAAACACTAATTTGATGTTTGTGTTTTTAGTTGTGGGGTTTTTTTTGTTTGTTTTCATTGTTTTTTGTGTTTGGTTTTTTTTTTTTTTTTTTTTTTGTACTCACTCAATGTTTTATATTACTGAATCCAAAATAACGCCTCCTTATTCTTACTACAAGTTTTACTTGGAAGTGAGAAAAACTATTTTTTAAATGTTTTTGACATATAGCTAATATTACTGTGTACACAGACTGTACATCATGTAAATAGGCTTGTATTACTTGGAGGTGTGTTTTGTGCCCCTCATCTTTGCAATACTGCTAACGTGGTGTAAAAATATCTGTGTAAGCCAAAATTAGGACTTTTCATGGGCACTGGATATCAATTTAAAGCATTATAATTGCCAAGATCCTTCCACACACATTTTTCTTGTATCTCTCCCTCCAATTAACACTTGCTACCCAACACAAAGCAGCGGTGCCCACAAACCTCCTTCTCTGCTGTTCTTTTGCTGGAAAGGAGCCTGCCTGAACCATTGCCTAGCTCAGGAAATCTCCAAAGCCCTCACCAGCAATGATAGTTGTCAGATCCACAGAACTCCAGCACTGTGACCTTCTCTCTGCCCCTAGGGAGACCTGCTCGATTTGGTAAGATCAAGTTTCTGTCTCGCCTGTGCTCCTTCTCCCCCAAGTCTAGCATCCTGCTCAGAAGGGATTCACCCTCCTCGATCGCATATAGTTGTGTCCATGTGCATTTGGTGACTTATCTGAATAGCTGTCTTGATAATTTACAGTGGCTTTCTGGGTTTGAGAAATATCATGCCAATCTACAATATTAATGTCAGTGATAAATTAGGGTTTCAGTCTCACAATACTGGCTGTAAAAGAACCTTTCTCACATATTCAGTGCATTCATCTACACCTGGCCTTTCAGAGAAGCTCCACTTACAAGGTTTCATCATTCTGAATTTGTTAGATCACAAGAAAAAAAAAGTAGACAAGACCTCTGCAAAGTTTTTTCGCCAGCTATCACAAATGTCCTACATTTCAAGATAATACATTAATTTTATTGTGAGGGGGAAACAAAAAAACAAGCAAACAAAGCATGAAAAACAAACAAACAACAAAAAACAACATCCCAAACAACCTTCCCTTTTGATGTTAGAGAGTGTCTCCTGGCATCCATGCAGGTATTTTCTACAACATAGCACATCTGCTCATGGCCAATACCTTCAACTGAGGCACTTCAATGGTTGTTACTGCTTTAGAAACTGTATGTGCAGCAGTGTTGCTGCAGCATTACTACTGTAATTTTTTAAATCTCGCTGAGCTACTGTTTAGTTTACATCAAGTAACTAGTGCATTTGCTTATCCTCCTCTTTAATATATGAGCATTGACTCTTGTCTAACCTTTTGGAAGATTGTCCATACACCCACCTAAAACTTATGCTTTTCATTGTAGAAAGAGTTATTTAAACAACGTATACTGAATTTATACAATTTATACTGAAGAATAGGACTGGTATGGAAATAAATATCTAGGATACACAGAGAAAACCTTTTTAAAAAATGATTAAATTGCTTAGTAGTAAGATACATTTGAATTAATTAAGATGCATTTGAATACTTTCACAGCCACTGACATCTTCACCAGTGGCCTTTGCCTATCAAGCATTATAGAAAGTAATCACAAATACTGACAAGAGCATAATTGTATGAGCCTAGCAATACCTGTGCCTGCTGTAACTCTGGTTCCTTCTTTCCTGTTATTAGCTCTGATGATCTACCATAAGCGGATGTACTCATGACAGGCTTCATGGACTTGGGAAATCAACTGTTTTCCTCTTTTTCTCATTCAGTTTTCCTTTGATGGCTTTGTTTTTCCAGACATGAATTCTTCAGGTCAAAAATTACTATATAGCAGATGTAGCCGAGGTAGTGCAGTGTGTAGGTTTGTTAAGATAAAATAGCATCATGAATAGACTCAGATCAGGTTTAGATCACTTAACCATAGTTTAATATCTCTGTGTGGTAATGTGTTGTCTAGCTTTGCCTTTCTGATGTCTATCTGAACAGCATGTCTATCTGAGGTGACTGTAATGCATAACTAAGAAGTTGACCTATCATACACGTATCGGGTATGATTCCTGGGCTGTGTTTTTTGTTGCTGTTTTGTTTTGTTTTGTTTTTTGTTACATGTAGTTCAAGATGGGATAGAAGAAAAAGTATTTTTAAATGAATAGAATGTCAAGCAAGTGATAATAACTATATTATTTGATGTATTATTTATTTGTGGGACACAAATAGCTACAACAACATTATACAATGCAACACCATAACTATGACACAATCCTTAATCAAAGAGCTTACCATATAGAAGCCAAGTCCTAAAAACCTGGGAAAGATACTTAATGGTGCTTTATTTATATCCCTTTATATTAGGGATGAGCTGTAAATAGTATTGTGAATGATGGAGTACCAGATAAAGTGATAACAAAGAAAGATGTGAAGAATACAAAATGTCAAAACTTGGGATTCAGTTTTATACAAATACTTTTTCTATTATTATTATTATTTTGTATTTTGTTTATATCTCTGTAATTACCTACTTGCTCAATTCATTTATTAGATTTAATCTCATTTCATTTCTATGTTTTTTCTCTAGTAAGACAGGGCAATGATCTATTGCATATTGATACAAGGAGATTTTACAAGCCTATAGTTACTTCTATACACTGCAGTGCATTAGCAGTGTAAAGGAATAAACCATGAAGCATTTTTCAGTTAGAATATTCCTTGTATTAAAGATTTTAATGCCTTTAACATTCATCTATTAGAAATTACCTAAGTCTGCTCCAAAAATCTAATCCCTGAAGGTTAGGTGAAAACAGCTTTCTGTTAGATGTCATTCAGCTAGATTTACAGAATGAACGGTGACAACATCATGTGAGAGCTATTCACACAAACTGTCATGTTACATTTCCAGAAGGAAAAAGATTTTAACGTTCCATTTATATATATGTTTTTTTCTTCTTATCTTTTCCCCCTTCTCCCTTGACCCTTCTGAGATTTATTTTCTCCACCGTTTCTTTGGGGCAAAGCCTTAGTGCCCTGTAGGTTTTCTGTTGGACATTCTGGCTTGCACTCACGACCCTGCTGAGCAGACTGAAAAAACGTGTAGCAAGATAAAGGTCTGAATCCTCTCTGAAAAGCAGCCATTCTTCACAAATACAATGCCAGTTACTGAAACAGAATTACTGTGGGTCTGTACTTGAATTTGTGTTGTGAAGAAAATTGATTTGAAAATTACCCATGCCAGTTTACCTATTAGAATAAAACAAATTATATTAAATCTGTATTAGTATGTTCCTTGCATCCTGCTCCTCTCTCTCTAGAATGCAGAGAGAACAATACAGATTGCATAGAGAACCCAAATTCAAAGTCTGATGGAGTGATAGTTTTTCTTCTCTCTTTCAACAAAGCACATTCGCCTGGCTTCTGGTGGAGCTGATGACCCTTTTTGTTATTTAATAGTTCATTATTTGGAGCAGCAGCATATATCTCTTACTAGAGTATGAGCTGGAGAGTGGGTCCAAAAAAAAAAAAAAAAAAAACAAACCAAAAAAAATCACAAAGAACAAAGCACCAAACAAACAAAAACAAAAAACAACAACTTATTCCATTCCTAACCATTCTACGCACTCCATTATGTACAGCTCACTACATCTGTTTTATTAGTGAAGCAGAAATTCTATACTGAGATTAAATACTGAAGATACTATATATACTTTCTCATATGTGAAGCCAACATTGTGATACAGCTGTTGTGAGCCCCTCTTAAACATACACATGTACTGAACATGCATGGTGTGACACGGAGCTGATTTAGTAGTGTTTCTTATTAAGAATGTCCAAAAAAATGTCTTTTAGCATCCCACTTCTCAAGTTCTGCACAATTAAAGAAAGAAATATACTTGCCAGCAAGCTATATTGCAAAGAAAAATGATTATAGCATTCAATCTGTGTAATAGCTTGTAAAATGAAAGCTGCAGATTATATTTTAGACACTGAGGGGTTCTAAATTAACTGCTCTGACCTAACTAGGAAATCCTGAGTTAAATCTGAAAATCTGTTCTAAGAGTTAGATCTTATCCCTGACCATTTAAAGAAAGCAAAACTGCAAGATGAGATTCATAGAATCATACAATGGCTTGGGTTGGAAGGGACTTAAGGTCCGTCTAGTTCTAACCTTCCTGTCATGGGAAGGGATGCCACCCACTAGATCATCTGCACAGCCTTTTGGTTTCATCTTGGATATGGTCTTTTCTTTTCTTGTGTATATTTGTGTGTTTTGTTTGCTTTTCTTCTAAATAATAACTAGGTCTATTAAGGTGCCAGTTATGTCCATAGGTAAAACCCCTAAACTGAATGGCCTAATCTTTTTTCTAGTTTGAGATAATAAGCACATCAGGAAGTATAGACCAAAACTTGAAATAGTACTATTTGGGGCTTGTTAACATAACTGCTCTGTGAAATGCACACCGGTTAATACCACTCCAGTAGCAGTAGTTTTCTGTTGCCTTCCTATGATTCTGTGGATCTATAGGAAAGAGAGGCAACTTGTTCAGTCAGTAGGAAATAATTCAGACAGTTTACCAATAAGCTCAACATCCCCTCTAAATGAATGCAGTGTCAATACAAGCACAGATGTTCAAATTTATTCTACGGTAGAGATATACCAGCAGAAAAGTAGAGTTAGCTCACTTAATTATGCATTCTCAAGACACTTTTGCTCTCCCTGTTGTACTATACAGAATCACAGAATCACAGAATCATCTTAGGTTGGAAGAGACCTCCAAGATCACCGAGTCCAACCTGTGACCTAATGCTAACAAGTCCTCCACTAAACCATATCCCTAAGTTCTACATCTAAACGTCTTTTAAAGACCTCCAGGGGTGGTGGCTCAACCACTTCCCTGGGCAGCCTATTCCAGTGACTAACAACCTGTTCAGTAAAGAAGTTTTTCCAACTATCCAACCGAAACCTCCCCTGGCGCAATTTTAGCCCATTCCCCCTCGTGCTGTCACCAGGCACGTGGGAGAATAGACCAACCGCCATCTCACTACAGCCTCCTTTAAGGTACCTGTAGAGTGCGATAAGGTTGCCCCTGAGCCTCCTCTTCTCCAGGCTGAACAGTCCCAGCTCCCTGAGTCGCTCGTCATAAGACTTGTTCTCCAGACCCTTCACCAGCTTCGTAGCCCTTCTCTGGACTCGCTCAAGCACCTCGACGTCCTTCTTGTAGTGAGGGGCCCAAAACTGAACACAGTACTCAAGGTGCGGCCTCACCAGAGCCGAGTACAGGGGGACAATCACTTCCCTGGACCTACTGGCCACGCTATTTCTTATACAAGCCAGGATGCTCTTGGCCTTCTTGGCTGCCTGAGCACACTGCTGGCTCATGTTCATCTGACTATCAGCCAATAGTCCCAGGTCCTTCTCTGCCAGGCAGCTTTCTAACCACACATCTCCCAGCCTGTAGCTCTGTTTGGGGTTGTTGTGCCCCAGGTGCAAGACCCGGCACTTGGCCTTGTTGAACTTCATACGGTTGGCCTCGGCCCATCAGTCCAGCCTATCCAGATCTTTCTGCAGAGCTTTCCTACCCTTGAGCAGATCGACACATGCACCTAACTTGGTGTCATCTGCAAACTTACTGAGGGTGCACTCATCCAGATCATCGATAAAGATGTTAAAGAGGACTGACCCCGGTACCAAGCCCTGGGGGACTCCACTAGTGACTGGCCTCCAACTGGATTTGACTCCATTCACCACAACTCCCTGGGCCCAGCCATTCAGCCAGCTCTTAACCCAGCGAAGCGTATGCCAGTCCAAGCCATGAGCAGCCAGTTTCCTGAGGAGAATGCTGTGGGGAAGGGTGTCAAAAGCCTTGCTGAAGTCAAGGTAGACCACATCCAAAGCCTTTCCCTCATCCACTAAGAGTGTCACCTTGTCATAGAAGGAGATAAGGTTCGTCAAGCAGGACCTACCCTTCATAAACTCATCCTGACTGGGCCTGATTGCCTGCTTGCCCTGCAAGTGCCGCATGATGACACTCATAATCTGCTCCATGAGCTTGCCTGGCACTGAGGTCAAACTAACAGGCCTATAGTTCCCTGGGTCTACCGTCTGGCCCTTCTTGTAGATGGGCGTCACGTTTGCTAGCTGCCAGTCGAGTGGGACCTCCCCTGATAGCCAGTACTGTTGATAAACGATGGAAAGTGGGTTGGCCAGCTCTTCTACTCGTTCTCTCAATACCCTCGGGTAGATCCCATCCAGCCCCATCGACTTGCATACATCCAAATACTGTAGCAGGTTGCCAACCATTTCCTCGTGGATTGTGGGGGCCACATTCTGCTCCTCATCCCCTTCCACCAGCTCAGGGTACTGGGCGTCCAGAGAACAACTGGTTTTGCTGCTGTAGACTGAGGCAAAGAAGGTGTTAAGCACCTCAGCTTTTTCCTCATCTCTGGTAACTAAGTTTCCCCCCACATCCAGTAAAGGGTGAAGATTCTCCTTAGGCCTCCTTTTTGTACTGATATATTTATAAAAATATTTTTTGTTGTCTTAACAGCAGTAGCGAGATTGAGCTCCAGATGAGCTTTGGCCTTTCTAATTTTATCCCTGTACCACCTCACAACATCCTTATAGTACCCCCGAGTGCCCCGCCCTCTTTTCCAAATATTATAAACCCTCTTTTTTCTCCTAAGCTCAAGCCACAACTCTCTGTTCAGCCAGGCCTATCTTCTTCCACGCCGGCTTGTCTTTGGGCACGTGGGGACAGACCGTTCCTGCACCATTAAGATATCCCTCTTGAAGAGCGCCCAGCCTTCCTGGGCTCCGCTGCCCTTCAGAACCAACTCCCAAGGGACTCTGCCAACCAGTGTCCTGAACAGCTTAAAGTCAGCCCTCCCGAAGTCCAAGACAGTGGTTTTACTGGTTCCCTTCCTGACTTCACCAAGTATTGAGAACTCTACCATTTTGTTGTCACTCTGCTCGAGACAGACCCTGACCACCACATCTCCCACCAGTCCTTCTCTGTTAGTGAACAGAAGGTCTATCAGGACACCTCCCCTGGTAGGCTCACCAACCAGCTGCGTCAGGAAGCTATCTTCCATGCTCTCCAGAAATCTCCTAGACTGCTTTCTCTGGGCTGTGTTGTGCTTCCAGGATGTCTGGAGAGTTAAAGTCCCCCACAAGAACAAGCACTGATGATTTTGCAACTTCTGCCAGCTGTCTGTAGAACTCCTCATCCATCTCCTCATCCTGGTTTGGCAGTTTATAACAGACCCCCATCAGGATGCTTGCCTTGTTGGCCTTTCCACTGGTCCTAACCCATAGCGACTCAACCTTATCATTCCCAGCCTCAAGTTCGACGACATCAAAAAACTCTCTAATATAGAGAGCCACTCCACCACCCCTTCTGTGCTGCCTGTCCCTTCTGAAGAGCCTATAGCCAGTCATTGCAGCATTCCAGTCATGAGAGTGGTCCACCACGTTTCCGTGATGGCAACCAAGTCATAGCCTGCCTGCTGCACAATGGCTTCCAGCTCCTCCTGCTTGCTGCCCATGCTGTGTGCATTAGTGTAGATGCACTTCAGTTGAGCCTTTGCATTCTTCCCCAGCCTTGCCATTGTTCCCCATGGCACACCTCCAACAAGCTTTGTTTCATCCCCGTCCCCCTTCTTACCTAGTTTAAAGCCCTCTCAATGAGCCCTGCCAGCTCCTGGGCTAGGATCTGTTTTCCCCTTGGAGACAGTTGGGACCCGTCTGTGGCCATCAGGCCAGGTGCCGAGTAAAGCGCCCCATGGTCGATGAACCCAAAATTCCTGTGTTGGCACCGGCCTCTGAGCCATGTGTTTATCAGGTGGGCTTTCTGTGTCCTCTCTGAACCCCTCCCTGCCACTGTAGGGATGGACGAAAACACCACCTGTATTCCCACTCGGTCCACTAACTGTCCCAGCCCCCTGAAGTCACATTTTAGAGCCTTCAGGCTTCTCTCATCAATGTTATCACTGCCAGCCTGGGGTATCAGTAGTGCGTAGTAATCGGAGGGGCGAACCAGGTTGGGAAGCTTTCTGGCCTGGCCCCAGGGAGGCAGCAGACTTCCCTACAGGTGGGGCCAGGCTGACAAATAGGGCCCTCTGTTCCCCTGAGAAGGGAGTCGCCCACAACAATCACCCTTCTTTCTTTCTTGGTGGAAGCAGTCTTGAGGCGTGGAGCAGACTTCCTCGCCCTAGGCTTCCTGGGTAAACTTTCTACCACATCCTCATCCACTGCTCTCTCAAGCTCCAGGGCCTCAAATCTGTTGCATAAGGGCACCTGGGAAGGTGGGGCAGGTAGGGGGAGGGTGTTTCCTGCAATGTCGAGCAGGAACCTGTCTTCATTCCTCCTCCACTCCTGGGTCCCCTCCCTCTGCCCGATAGCGACTGGGCAGGGGGTCCACACCCATTTGGGGAGTCTCACTCTGGTGCCTCTCCTTCAGACCTTGCAGGGAGTTGTTCCACCAGTCTATCTCCCGCTCGCACTCCCTGATGGCCCTCAACCTCTTCTCCTCCTTGAGTTCTGCAACCAGGTGGACCAGGCCATCTACCTGCTCTCACCTCAAGTAGTACCACAGAGGTCAACTAATACTAGAAACAGAAGCAGCAGTTATGGCCATTTTATTTCATATGCTTGATGTATATTTGGGTAGAAGATATGTTATATGAAAAGTGAAGAAAAGAGATGGAGAAGATGGAGAATCTAATTACTGACTTCAACTACATAATTTCAGGAGGTAGGAGAGGACAGACTCAGGTGCTCAGTGAGAGTGACAAGCAGTGGACAGAAGTCACAGTAAGGCAAGAGGAACAAATTCTTCACCATGAAGGTAGGCAAACATGAGGGTAGGTTACACAGAGACCTTGTGGGATCTCCACTCTTTGAGATATTCAAAGTCTGACTGCACAAAGCCCTGAGCAACATGATATAACTTAAAAGTTGGCCCTGTATGGAAACAGATGACCTGCATTAGGACTTTCCTAACATTTTATACAGTTCCATGATTTTTTCCCCCTTCTCCTTCTTCTTTCCTTTTCCTTTTCTTTCTCACTATTTTTTTTTTTTTTTTTTTTTTTTTTGTTCCTTAGTGCAAATCCTCACCAGTGAGCACACTGCTGTGCTTCAGCACAGCATCACACCTCTCTTCTGGAGCATGGAAGATGCCAGCTACCAGGCATGTGCAGCTCTGGAAAATATGCATTACGGAGCATGAAATTCACTGAAAAGTTGTGTCCATCATAAAGGGTTATTCAGTGAGCCAGGGAAGAATTAGTTATTAGCACTAGATCTTACATATTAACTTCAGGTACTTGACTCAAGCCAGGGAGTCATGCTCAGCATGCCAGACTGAGGCAGATGCTTGCCTGGATGGCTGGCGCCACAGTGGGAAAAAGGAGACTGGAGAATGAGTCTCATACTGAATGCAGATTGCATAAGACTTGGCAGGTTTGCTCTGTCTGTATTTCATATGGAAGTGTATTAGACTTAGTTGGTCCTAAATATTTATTTCAGTCACTGTGGAGCAGCTCCACAGACTCTTTAAATGAAGGGTGATGTGCTGCAGAATAACTGCTTACCTGTGTTACCCTAGTTAAGATATTTGGATGAGCTCTGGAAGGATAGAAGAGACAAAGTTTGCTGAGAAGCTCAGATTCCATTAGTCACAGGAGAATTGGCCATTTTTTAGGAAAATGTATGTTGATATTTGATGTCCATCTTGGCTTTCTTTTCTGATGAAGTTTCCTTTCATTGTGAGTTCACCTAGTACTCTTTGAAAAGTTAAACCTAAATGTTCTTAAACTTCACTAGTAATTTAGATGTGGAGGGCTTCTGCATTGATATCCTTTATTTCTTTACTCACACAGCTCCAAGTGGTTCATTTTTAAAGGCCTTTGGAGCTCATTAGGAGTAGCAAGTTCACATCTGAGAACAAAGAGTGTCCCTTTGGTTTTTTGAAGTTGAAAATAGCAGCAATCTGATCTCAAACTGTATTTGTACTAAGTTCAGATATTAGCTGTGTCACTGCATTGTATTTTCTGTGTTGTGTTTGGAAATAAATAAATTCAATGATCCAATATGATGTCTGAACCTGGAAAAAAAAAGGCCTTCAGATTAGATAAGCACTTTCAAAAAGGATTAAATATCTATATGACAGAGAGAATGCTATAGTTTTACAAATACATGTGTAATTCTCTTTTGTAAAGGCAATCCAATGTGTCACCACAATTGTATGTTTTCTAAAGATCATAATGTTATGTTTTTAATATTCTCATGTATGTCTGAGTATAGATAATCTGAAAGCATGCACAAGTTTTTCTTATATTCTTGCCTATAGATTATATGTTTTTTTGAGTTTTTTGGTCACTTGTTCTGATGGCAATCAGTCTTTATCAAATAAGTATAAATGTTTTGCTATGATGTGCTATAGTTCCCATGACCTAAAAAAATCTTTTCACCTTGTCCATTTTAAAATAGTCTGAAGAACTTTTTTTTTAAACAAACAAACAAAAAAATTGGCTGTTTGACTTTTATTTCATTGTACAGGTAATGATATATGAGACATGAAAGCCATATATTTTGTTATTTTTAGTTAATACAATAGCTTTTTTTCATAGTATTCTTTGGTCTACATTAGACTGTAAACTCCTCAGGGTGGGAACTGTGTCTAACAATGTCACAAAAAAAGCTACAATGAGATTTTGGGGGCTATTTTTTATGATAAGAATAAGACTAAATAATGTCTTTAAATGAATCTCAGACTGGTTATAGTGTTGTTTTGTTGTATTTTTTTGTGCCTTTTTAAATGAACTTTTCTTCATCAGTCTGCTCTATGTGTGTATTCAAAATTAAATTGCAGATCCTTTCTTTTTGAAAAAAATGGTCACTTTTTGGAAACCTTTTTCCCTTTTAGTGATGCTGATAGTGATGATGCTTTGCAGGATAATAAGAGCATTGATTTGTCTGTGTCACTTGCAAAGTTATTTAATGAAGCTGTGAATGTCAAATCCTTGCTGATAAATGATCACAATGAACGTAGCTTGCTTTTTAAACTCTAGTCTTTATTTGCAGGACTATAAAAGCTGTCTCTGACTATAATATTCTTCATCTATGATCCCTGAGAAGCAATGAACAGAGGCATCTTTTGAATAGTATAGGGTTTTAAGTATGAAACAGACTTGAGTTCATTCTGTAAGTCCTTCAAGTGATGAAATACCATAGATTTTCATTAAGCTTTTGCATGGATTGCTAGAAAAAAACCATGATAACAAATTCTTCTTAGATTACTATTGCTCAATTTTTAATTCAATATGTTTATTGCTGAAAGGTTATACGTTGCATTCCTACTATTGTCAAAGTAATGCAGACTACTTCTATAAGGCTCTTAGTGGTTTCAGGTAGAAATCTGACAAAGCATTCACATTCATTGCTCCTTCAGGAGGTCTAAGACGATTTCTGCTAGGTATGAGTGAATAGAGTAAAATTTGGACATTGAAGTGAAAGATCTCGCTACTTGGATAGCATCTTTAATACTCCTTGACTTCCACACATTTTAAAGGATCATTCTTAGTCAACGCAAATTCCTTCCTTCCTTCCTTCCTTCCTTCCTTCCTTCCTTCCTTCCTTC
>CM021732.1:118352076-118613248 GCA_011075105.1 Heteronetta atricapilla
TCCTTCCTTCCTTCCTTCCTTCCTTCCTTCCTTCCTTCCTTCCTTCCCTCCTTCCTTCCTTCTTTCCTTCCTTCCTTCCTTCCTTCCTTTACAGGTTTGCACTTTGAAGAATGATGAAAGAAGCACTGGTTTATTTACACTGATATAAAACTCCTAGAAATATATGTTACCTCTGAAATAATTGCTCCTGCTTAAAAATATACTTCATCTGCTTACAGAAAATGAAATGTGGTCTGTATAATAATGCAAAGTTAGAGTCTGGTCTTTAAAATAGTTGTTTCCCAGTGGAAAAGAGTTTTTATAAAGCACTCGCAGTAGCTTTTCTCTCAAGTATTCTAATCAATGTAGTGTGCTGTATTAATGTTGTTATGCTGCTTCTGGTATCCCACTAAGTTCATTTAGGATTAGCTTATATATCCATCTTCAGTACAACATTTTCACTTTACCTTGAGAGGTTTCGTCTTAGCTGGTGTTCCTTTAATCTGTATATTACCTATATAACTCCTGATCTGCAGTGGCTATTTGCTGATTTCTGGTTGAAAAACTCAGTGGCTGTGTTGACTGCATTTTCAGATAGAGTTGATCCTCTGTAGATGGGGATTTAGAGCACTAGCAGTGGCCTTTCATTTTAGAATGCCTTTCCTTCCTAGTTAATAGAAAGATCTTCAAGGTGTTCGTGGTCTTAAAGATATGCAGCCTCTCTGCTTGACCATCTTGTTTCTGAGGATGGCTTTAGGTCAGTTTGTAGAATATCAGAAAGCAGAAAGTTATTACTGTGAGTAGTGTTTTGTTCTAGTCATCTCATTTATAGTGTTTATAATTGTTCATTCTTCATACTGCTAAAAATATGCTTCTCGTGTTGAAATATGAATGTTTTGCAGCTTGCAATCTAGGTGCCAGCCTTTACAGCTTTTGTTCTGAATTTTTTTCACATACTGGAATCATAAGACCCTCCACAAAAATTAATGCAATCAGGCTACTGCTATCTGTCTTTCCCCACCAATAAATAAGCATAGCAGCTAATATTTGTCATCATAACAAAGACCTTTTAATCTCAGTGTTTTTTTGTTAAAGATAAAAATTTAATTATGTAATGGATGGCAATTTTGGTTTAGCAATATGACTAAAGGATTAGATGACATAATTAACATTACTTATAAATACAAAACCAGCCATAATACAAGATGCTTGATACTACAGTTAAGTTAGTGGATTACCCCTCCTTCAGTTCTATTAGCATAATTATGTGCCAATCATATTTCATTTATTAAAATATGTTGATTATTATTTGCTCATACTTCTATACTCAAGGATTTGAGCAGTATTTTGCAAAAACACTATGTCTTTCACAAAAGGAAAATTACACCTTGAACATATCAGTGGTTGACTAAAGAAACTTCTATATACTGTTCCCAAAAGGCTACTGTTGTTTTTTTAATAAATACATTTTAAAAACAATTGGTTAATTAAACTTCACAGGATGATGTATGTTCATCTGAGAATTTATTTTGGGCGCTGTAGAATGCATTATATTTAAAGGGAGCATTTAACTGTGATATTACTAAGCTTCCTAATTTGCCTTTGACTTCTCTGGCAGCACCTATCAGAATGAAACAAAAGGATATGTGGCTATGCAGCACCATGAGAGTTTTCTGGTATTCGGCATTTTTCTACATTGTAAAACTTTTTTCTATATATTCAGAGAAGGGTGATAATATAAGTTTGGAAACCCCTTCTCAGCATGTGGTATAGGACATAGAAAAGCCAATATGCATATTTCTTAGTTTATTGGAATATTAACTTGAGTTTTTCCAATTCTTCTCCAGACTATGAATGTATGAACTGGAGTTGCTCTTGATACTGAACTGTACAACTCCTATCTATTCAGGTATTCTTCTTCTTTCCTGGGTTCCTGTGAGACTTTTATCCTGAAATCCTGTGTTCTGTCTTCAGTTTGATGCATATTTATTTTGCATTACTCTTCAGAAATGAGCATTCTATTTCATCCCTTCACCTACAGGAGATCAATAGTTCTTTCTAGCTCCTTTCTACAATTCAGAAAATTGACCTGAATAATCCAGGTATCTGAGTTTCTTCCACCGAGGAATTCATCTCATGAAAGTGTGATTCATTTAAATCAGACGCTTATTCAATATTCTGTGTTTGTATTTTAAAAGCTGTCTGTTTAAGAACAGCAATGGTGATAAATAATTTGAATATCTATGATGCTTCTGTTGACAGACTTCAATGTGCAAGAGAGAAAGGAAAAACTAAATCTCAGAAAACAAATTCTTTTCTCATAGCTAATGGGGGATTGCTATTTTGCTACTTGCTCATCTTTTGGTGACATCAGACAGCATTGCTGATTTTAGGAGAACAGTGAGTTCTGGTAGGAAAACATGCTAGTGTCTATGTAGTCTGTCTACATAGTGCCTATGTAGTCTGTTGGCTTTTCTCAGCTTCATCTCGGACAGAAGCTGTTTCCCATGAATTCCTTTGAAACACTCTTTTGAATGTTTCATTTAATTTAGTATGAAATGAAATTGTAAGCTTCTAAATATTTCTCTTGGAAGATTAAGTCCTAGCAAAATTTGTTATGACAAAGAAAATTTGTGATTCTGAAATTCTTTAAAGGTAAATCAAATTTTCCCCTTCATATTGACTCAAAGAGACACCTTGAATTCCTTTCCTTTCAGACAGTATTTTAGACCACGTTTTTGTTTTTTTTTTTAATTTTAGGTCAAGAGGCAGTCATGTTTCCCAGATTATATTTAAGCAATAACAAAGCATAGTAGAAGGATGTACAATGAAACTTCTCTAAAATTGCTGTCTTTCAGGTGAATGATAAAACCTTATCAGTTAGAAAAATTTCTGTGACATCTATCACATTGAATCAAGGTGTCATCTGTTGTTTTTCAGCCTATGTTGGTTATTTTAAAGATAGCTTAAATTTTTTTGTAAAGTACTGGCTGAAGGAAAATATTCTTTTTCTTACTAGTTCATGGGTGCTAGTGAATCATCTCATTATACTCAAAAAAAGTAACTTATTTCTGTCTCAGTTTGCAAAATACACTGTGATGGAAGCATCAGTTAATTCTTGTGGTCCAATAGGTAATTTTATTAACTGTATTCTACAAACACTTTTTCTTTGGAAAGGATGTGTTTCCTGGTTAAAGGAGCTCATATTTTTTGTTGGATTTCACAAAAGAAAAAATATTTAGGGGGGAATATTTTTTAATTTAGCAACTGTATATCACTGTGTGACCTTTTATTTGAGGTATTTTAATAGGTAACCTGTTAATGTATCATACTTTCATTAAGATAATTTCAGAAGTAATAAATGTAAATTAGATTTTCCGTATTTTACATAGATTCAAGAAAGATCACCTGTCATGCTGTTAAAGTCATTGGAGTTACAGGAGCGCAAAACTGACCTACATCTCTAATTCCATGAGCAAATGAAGATATGAATTAGAACAGCCAGTAGATGTCAGTAAACACAAATCTGAATGAGAGAGGTCTGAAAATATTAAGCCTTTTGGGGTGTTTGGCTATTCAGTATTGAAGTGTGATTTACATGGGAGGTAAAAGACAATCAAGTGTCTCCCAAAGGAGTTGAGTATTGCATGTTTATGTATCTGAAGTATAAGTGATAAGCATTGTTTTTTGTTTTTGTTTTTGTTTTGGTTGGTTGGTTGGTTGTTTTTTTGTTTGTTTTGGTAAGCATCTTTCCATGGGTAGAGGGAAGAATTTCCAGTATTTGCCTGCAAATTCAATATAGCAGCTGTGCAAGATTACTTGATTCCAGTGTTTGACTTTAGTGGCAACCCATAGAGACAGTGACTGGGATCAGGGAAGAGGAACTGCAGCAGCAATTCCTACGAGTTTACCCCTGCCCAAATCTGTACCAATATTCTCAGCCTTTGCCTTCCCTCTACAGAAAAAGTGCAACTTAGGGAACCATTATAGCCTATGTCAGGAAGTCACTTTAAGGCTCTGATGGAAGGAACAGCAAGACTTGGCTCTGAAACTATTTCTCTTCACACTGAGCATTGACAGAGTTTAAGATCAATTGTAACACTGGCACCATTCAAAATGATTATATTCAGAGAGTCCATCCTTAAATGTTTTCCCATAGAATGAACATCAGAAGTAGGTCTTCTTCTAATAAGAGCATTTTAATGACTCTGATTATGACCAAAGTACTTTTCAAAAGGTTTCAAAGAACAGTGGAGGGTTGCAGCATGGCAATGTATCTGTAGTACTTACACCACACACTGTTAGGATGCTAGGATAACTATTGAATTAATAATGTATTCAGGCCCTTCACAGGAGACAGGGTGGGCACTCTTTTAAATTGATCCACCAGAGAAAAAATGATGCACCTGCCTTTTGTATAACATCCAAGTGTTTTAAGCAGAAAACCTGGGGGGGGGGGGGGGGGGGGGGGGGTCATGGGGTCTCTACTCTCATTTCTGTGAAATCCCTATGGATTCATTGCTGTTCAGTAGTCTCAGTTTCAATAAGAAAAGGTTGATTTTCAACCCCTTTTCAATGAGGGGTTGCAAAATACTCTTAGTTCTGAAATGTCTCATGCTGGAGGAAGAAAACCTGGTGTCTCCCATGTCATGAGTGTGATTCTATTCATCATTCATTCAACCTTACAGATTGGCCTCAACAGAGTATGAAACACAGCTGTGTTTTAAAGTATAAGTATAAATCTTGCTCTCTTATTAAAAAAAAATATATAATATAATAAAATAAAAAGATTGTAGGGAGGGGATTGATTTTGGAACAGTTCTTCTTAGGCAATTAGGCAATGAATGAGGCTATCTGTCCTTGGTGGCCTAAGTTGTTTGTCAGTAGCATTGAGTCAGCTGCTTTAGCTTAGAAGAGAAATGGGATGTCAGATACATCTCTGTGCTAAGCATTTCTGGTGAGAGAGCTCTGGGCACTTCATTGTTTAAAGGTTTTGAGTTACTGTGCTGAGATGTTTTGCCTTGTGTTATGCAATGCATGTGAAACCAGTATGCTTAATGCCAGTTTCTGAATAGTACATTTCTATATTGGCTGTTGAGTGGAAGGGCTACTGAATAATGATGTGAGATTGAGGGTTTTGCACAGTAGACTAGGCACTATCAAATATAGATAGTTTTCTCCTGTGATGCTAATGGAAGCCATCCATCCGTATGTGTGTGTTAAATGGCAATGGTAAGTGCAGGGAGAACACTATATTTTGTTATTACTGTTGCTGCCTGCAGCCTTTAAGAAGGCTATTTTAGCCATAGTACAGAAGTGCCTCAGTCTCTTTGAAAAAAAAAATAATAAAAAAAGAAGAATGAAATCTTTTGTGTGTGTGTATGTGTGTGACTTTTGAAGGACTTCACTTCTGATATATGCCTATTGCACCTCAGTGAAACACCTCAGTTATCTTGGTCCTGTTTTTCATACCTGCAAGTAAATGAAAGCAAGTCAGAAGTAATTTACTCAAAACAGAACATTATTTTAGTTATGTGCTTAAGGGTCAGCAAAGCAAATGGTAAAAAGCAATAAAGCTTTAAAGCACATCTCTTCTCTTACATAAATCTTGTTTTCTCCCAAGTTTCAGGAAATGCTGCTCAGCTCAGTTACTTTCACAAACAACCCACAAACGACAGATGTTGTGATTTTTCCTTTTCAAAACTCTCTCTCAAGCTTCTGATGATAGCCCCATTCATCTTTATCTCCAGCCTTTTTTCTTCAACTGTTTTCAAAGCAGAGGTCTGGAAAGAAAGCACTTGCAAGAACAGTTGTAGTCAAGTAACCATATTCTCCAATTAATAGCTCTAGGCACTGTTCAATCAAAAGTCTTTATCTCTGTTTTTGTTCAGTTTCTAGATACCTTCATCCATGTCAGCCTCAGGGGCTTTAATACTATAGGATCTCATAAACTGAGATGCATGTGATGCAATTTTCATATATAATTCAAATATTTGAGTGATGCAAGTATTGTTTTCCCTTCTCCATATTGTATTTGTATTCTCTCTGTATCTCTTAGTGATATGTTGTGATAGAATTCATATGCACCTTAGCATATTTGAGTTAATAAAGGGTTCCAAATATTTAAACTATGTAAGGAAAAGTTTAATTTTGGTCTATCAAGATTTCCCATAAGAGAAAATCCTGGCCTTGCTTTTTTTCGATAAGTCTCTGTTGTGTTGCTAGAATTGAAACTTGTACATATTGACTTACTGTTTTGTGAATGTGAAGACATTTATTTTTTTCCTTTGCTCATCTTAAAAGGAAACAAAGCATTAAAAAAAACAACAACAACAACAACAACAACAACAAAAAAACACTATTACCCTCATGTACATGCATATGTATTTTATATTTACATTTTTTTATTTTACCTGCAATATTCCAACAGTCTGGGGTAAAAAAGAAAGTGCAAGCAAGTTTTGTGACAAATTTTATATGGAAAAATCAACTACAGACAGCAAATTGAATGCGCTTAAATGAACAGCATGTCAGGTAGAATTGTATCGGACTGACTGCACTGCTGTGGGTGAGCTGAGTGTAATACTGTAATACTGTCTGTATTGCTTCTGTACTGCTTACTGTTAGTCAGATGGAAACGTATTATTGGGTGCAATATGTCGTGAAGTGGGAATGAATGAACTTGGGACAAGGGTCTTCCATTAGAGTTGCTGTAGAGAGTGAGAAGTAGATAGCAGTCTAAAAAGACCGAATGGTGTGTGATTACATGGCAGTGACAAAGCATCCAAGAAGATTAGGTTTCAGTGCAGGGAGGTATAAAGTACTGTTACAGCATGAAAAACCAACTCAGTGTACTAAACACAGTGCACATAATGGGACTAAATTCACAATAATGCTTTATAATTATACACATAATTAAACAGACAAAGTAGCTAGTTGTGTTTGAAAAATATATGTAGCTGTAGATTTGAAAGTGGCAAGTTAAAAGTATGTCTATGAGTTTCTTGGTTTCTCTCTAAACTACAGGGGTTTTATTTCTATTCATTTTTATTTTTCCCAAAACTGATAAACACTACAAATGGAAAAAAAATAATATATATATATATATATAAAATCTCTGCTTTTTGGCATGAGGAAGCTGAAATCAATTCAGGATTTCAGCTCAGTTCAGCCTTTCTCCAAACATATGAACATACTATACAAATTTTGCAGCTGTTCCAAACAAGTCAACTTTAACAAATATTTCTCACAAATACTTTTTTTTTACCATTTTTTTCAGTACACAGATTTGTCTTCTCTTAGATTTAAAGTGTTTGCACTTTTAGCACTTGTTGCACAAACTCTTTTCACATTGAGATGACAAGGTGCACAAAAACAAAACAAAACACAACTGAGATATCTTTGCTCCTAACAGAGAGTCACAGTGAAAATGAATTTTGTTCTCATGCTGTATTAAACCCTGGGGAGATAGGACCGCAATCCAGAAGCAATCAGGATTTTTTAATGAAGCAAGTTAAAATGTGAATAAAAGCTCCAGCCTCTTATTCAGGCACAGGAGATCCTATTATCCTTTTATTCTCTGTAGGGTGCACTGTTTATGTGATGGCGTCTTTATTATCAGAAGTCGGCAGTAGAACGTGACACAGCTAGTCTCCTTGAGAGGGAGCCATGGTTTGTTCTCTGAAAATGTAACTGGAGGATATATCTCAGGATCTTCACTGGAACTTGCAAAATGATCTTTCTCTCTGCTATCAGGCATAGGTAACCTTAGACCTTACCTCAGTAAGGTTCCATATGTGATGGACACCTGTCCAGGTTTGAATAGAAGATTACAGAAACATGCTTAAGCTAATCTTCTCCTAATTATGCCACCTTTGCTACAGGGTTTCAGTTATGTAACTGACAGGAATGTGAATAAGGATGTGATTTAGACCTGTCCCAGAAAGGGAGCCCTTCTTGACAGAGGTGTTGAAGCTCCAGTACATGTTGAATTTTTTGCATGAAACATCAACAAAAATATGGTTTTCTCCTTTAACAGCCCAAGCTGTGTCTGAATATAGTGCACATTCATCTATACAAATAGTCTATACGAATAGCACAATAGTCTACTGTTGTTCCTGGTCTTATTCCTGTCTAGCTTGTCATTACTGATTTATCAGTGTACTTAGTTTTTGTGTTTGTTTGTTTGTTTTTGTCCAAACATGCTATTACATATTGAATTCCATGACACTGAATTTGTGCTAGACTTTGAAATAGTCAGTATCACTCAGTTCTGATCCTTCCTCTGGAACATCACAGAATCATAGAATTGTAGGGGTAGGAAGGGACCTCAAGAGATCATCGGGTCCAACCCCACAAAACATGTTTTCTACTTTCTGTTCTATCATGCACTGGAAAAAAATGAGGTAGGAATCAGGTGAGTCCACATAAAGCTATTCTTGAAAGACCATTTTAACTGAAAAACATTTTTAAGATGTTTGAGTGAGCTTTTTCATTGAGTGAGATTTTTATATTTTTTTCCCAAGCAGAAGGGTGCTGTTTTATGGAGATTTCATCTAGACCATGTTTTCTAAGTCTAAGGGAATATAATTCAGCTTTCCTTATATTATGGGTAGCTTTATATAAAGCTATGTTTAATGACCTACTTAAGGCTGGAACTTATGTTTAGTGGATGGAGAAGTCAGTCATATTTTGGGGAGTTAGCAAAAAGATGCCCAGAGTGCTGCAATACTAAGCCATAAATTGAGTGTTCTATTTAAATCTTTCTGCAACAAATTTCCTGTAACCTAGACCCACGTCATTCATATTCTAAATCTTGTCAGAGTCTGATTCACTCAAAAATTTTAAAACACTTTTTTTTTTTCATTTTGGAATTGGAGAGAGGCCTGAGTCATTTTAAGTTTATTTTCTTCTGTAAGTATTTTAGGCAGGCAGTGAAGCAGGTACCAGGTTATTATTGTGGTACAGGCTACACTAAAATAGAAAAAATATTGAATGCCAATATCTCCACATATCTACTTCCTTAAACTTATAGAAAGCAGTGAAGCTTGTGGGAAGCCAATGTTTTGAATAAAGTAAGCAGAAAATCAGAAAATAAAATTAAAGTGTATCTAAAAACATGATTTCTTAAAAAATATTTTATTATTTTATTTTATTTTTTTTAACAATCCAGCATTCAGCTGACAAAACCACCAGGTAGACTAACAAATTGGCTAGAATTCCTGGATTCAGATTGCCTGATGAGGTAATGCTTTTTGCTTTCAGAATATATGCTGCAGAAATTTTTTCTTTCTGTGTATGCAGGGCTTTAGCTTCATTTGCAAAGCTAATGCTTGCAGAATATTTGTACCTTTGTCTTTTAAAACTGCTTTAATTTTGTTGTTGTTGGAGGTGGTGTGTGTCAGAACCTGCTTCAGCCTCTTTTACTGGGACTTGAAACTCAAATGTTTTGAGTCTTTTAAGAAATATTTTCTATCAAAGGACACAATGATACATTCAGAAAGTTCATTCATGGTTACATGCATCATTCATGGTTTTTATTCATATATAATATCCTATTTGTTTTGAAAGCTTACTCCCAAAATATTCCATTGTGTTGGAAATTCCCCGGAGCACATTCCTTTTACAAATAATCCAATCTTTTATAGGTCGCTTCTAATTTGGACACTTCACTGAACACAGCTGCCACAATTAGAGTCAAATTTGTGATTTTCTCCATTGTATGGTACCAATGTGAATGATACATAAACACAGCTGGCCTAAATGCAGATTTCTTCACATGATGATGCCTATCAGCAGCAGCATTTCTCTGAGGCACTGACCCACGGAGGCCAAATTAAAAATCAAATTAAGCATCATAAATGCAACTTCATTACTATTCACACTTTGAACATCACTAACAGATATGGTTTATAGAAGAAAATTGACTGAATGTCCCTGACTGAAGAAGTGCACAGGTCAGTGTAAGGTTTCATCATACCCCAAGACATTTTGGCATCAGATTGTTCCCAGCTCCTGCAGATGTACATATTATTTCAAAGGACCATTGAAAAAAGTGTGATGCTGAAAGTTTCCTTCCCCATGTGTGTGCCATTCTCTAAAAAGATCAATTCAAACTAAAATGACATGGAATTTTGGTACAAATTATATTCAAGTTATTTATCTTTGAATCACAGACTTGTACTGAGATATGGATTTGGCAGAAGAAGAGAAAGGACTAACTGGACAAAACATCAGAGAATGAGCTGCAGTGCAGGGACTCGGGTGGAAAGAGAAGGAACTGGGGTCAAAATGAAGGAAAAGTTTGTAAGAGTTTGTAAGAAGGTTAGGCAGAGAGGATGACTAAATTGTGGAGGAGAAAAAGGGAAAGGTTGAAGCCTGAGTCTGTGATGTAGATCCAGGGACAGCGAAGAAACGAGTAAGAAAGAAAGAAGTTGCGCAAAAGCTGTGATACTGGAGGAGCACTTTACCAATACAATCAAAACTTCTGAGAGTGATGGAGGGAGAGTTAGTGAATCTGGGCTATGCAGTAATGAAGCCTGTTTTTCTCTAAAATGTGTTTCAATCTATTGAGAAAGTCAGAAGTTTCTGAACGGCACAAGGGTGATCAGAAAGAGAGTATCAGATTCAAGGCAGTTAAATTTTCCTTTGTGAGACTAGATTCTGTGCCTGATTATGTACCACATATTTTATATAAGAACACTAGATAAACATGGTTCTATTATTCTATAAATATTTTAAACTAGACCTCCACAAATGGTCATTGATATCATGTATTTTTCTGTGTGTTCAGCTGAATTCTTTAACTTTTGGGTTATGTCCTCTCAAAATAAGTTGGAAGTAACTTAATTTCTCATGTGCCAAACAAAACACCTATAGTACTATCTCAGTCAGAGAAGCATTCTGAAAATAGATCAGTTTATATTTGAACCACTAGGGTATCATGGTGATGAGCACTGCTGCAAAGCCCAGGAGGAAGCCAATTCTGTCCCTGGAGCAAGGTTGGACAGGACGCACTAAACATGGCACAGGACCATATACCAGCCCTTAAAGAGGAAACAAAAGAGAAGCAGAAACATGACCAGCTGATTTTTTGCAAAGCCTTGTTCCTTCCTGTGAGCTGAATACAACAGTGGTCCTGAGGGGAAAAACAGTGTGTGAACGTGTAATTACAAGACTGTATCATAATGTTTATACCCAAAGGGACTGGATTAATTTTGCACAGGCAACCTTACTTCTGACATTGCCTGACTCTGAAATGCATGATTAGTGACTGTAACCAGGAGCAGAGGGACTGATCTTTTGGTAGTTCTCATGTGTTTAAAAGAAAAAAAATAAAAAATAAAAATAAAAATAAACAAATACCCACACCCACACAACTCTTCAGCATTAATTTTGTTTCAAATGCAGTAACATCATTTTATCATTTTCAGTCTTATAGTTGTAGGTGAGTTTGTTTGTTTTACTAAGACTATAATTTTTGTATTTAAGGTGAGTTTGTATTAATTATTTCAGCAACCCAAACTTCAGGTTAAATTTAGTATGTGAGCAGCAATGTATGTAGGACAACTCTGAGTAACACAACAATTTTCTTGATAGTCTGCAGGGACTGGCAGCATAAAATTGCTTGTTTAATATTGAAATCTGCTGTGAGATACTCCTTGCTGTCCTTTCTCAAATGACTCCTTGAGCTTCCCCAGAGACCCAGGCTGCTCAGGGTGGAAGGCTGGGTTATATTTTTCCTTGTTTGGAGACTGTGGTACTATGTAAGTGAATTTTTCCATATGGAGAGGCTGAGTGTGAGGCTCCTACAGCAAAGTCCCTTTCTTCACTGGTCTGTTTGTGTCCATGGCTCTCTTCACTGAAGTTCTCCTCAGCTCTTTCCCAGTCAGTAGTATCAATCCAGGACAACCTGCAAGAAAAGCACCTGAGGACTGTGAACATCCGGGGGACTAAAGCTGGGTTTTAGCTTACATGATTCATCCCACCACAGGGACTGGGGGGAGGTGGGTGATATTTTTTTTTTTCCTTTTTTTTTTCCCTATCTGGATCTTATATAGAAGCAGTGTTAACCTTGCCCAGTATTCTCACCCCATAATACCTCAAAGATCCATTACTCTGAGTACAGTACAATATGTGATTCTCTTCTGGCTACACCTGATTTGGGGGCCAAACATTTAGCAAGAAAATTCAGATTTGGCAGCACAAGAACATTTAATTAATCTACCTGTTTTTTGTTGTTGTTGTTGTTTTGTTGTTGTTGTTGTTGTTTTTGTTTGTTTGTTTGTTTGTCTTTCAATTTCAAATGTATTGGTTAGTTGGTTGGTTGTTTTTTCTAATTCTTATCAATCCAGTGTTGTGTGGTGTGGTTGGTTTTTTTTTTTTTTTTGGTTGTTTAGTTGCTGGTTTTTTTTAATAAATTTAGTTCCAACTAGAGTTATAGAGTTTAGTTCCAAGCAGAGTTACGGAGTAACTGTATAACAACTGCAGAACAAAGTACTCTTTGCTTTTTAACTGCCAGAGCAAATGTGGTGTGCTAGAGCTATCTACCCATTTTCTAGTATGAATAGCTAAGATTCTTCCATTATGAGCAAAAATTGCCTGACTGCTTCATAGTCTTATATGTCCCTGGATTTGGTCTAGCCAACTAAAGATCATGTTTCTTAACTTTCTGCTCTTAAAGAGCAGATTCAGACAGAAGGGGAGAGTGCCCGCTGGGGTTTGTGATATATATATACATATATACATAAATAGTACAGCTGCTACATGTTTGTACTGTCTTTTTTCCTCTTTGGAAAACTATAAAATCATGAGGCACAGTACATGTCTAACTTTGAAATTTCTTGTGAAGAAGATGCTAAAATTTATAAAATTTCAAGTTAGGAATGGACAGTAGCTCTGTAGAATCAGACTAGTTTCTGTGTTTTTCGTTATATCCAGCCTTTGTCTTGCCACAGTCTGATTTTCCATGCATGCATGTTTTTTTTTTTTTTTTTTTTTTAATTTATTTTCATGGAATAAAACATTTAGTATATATATATTTGAATAATACTACCTGAATATCTTATTTTACAAAAAATATTTTGAATTCTTATGATCAGTGGCATTTTAACATTTAAATTCATTGATACTAACTTGAACATCTTTGGAAGATAGGAAAGCACTATTGTCTCCTCATGGGGATAACAATGAAAAGCAAAATAGCATGATGGCAGTTGGGCTTGAATACTGAAGCAGAATAGGCAACTTGATATATGTAGCAAGACAAAGTTGTGACTTAAACCTATAATCACTTTAGTGGGATAACATTGTGAAACAAGATCATATACTTACATGATAAAAGCAAATTTAACCACAGTTTCTTGCATTTTGTGATGTGCTGACTACAAATCTATTTCAAGCGTTCAACTTCTGGAATAAAGAGAAAGACTCGTTCTATCGTGAATAAATGTTTCAGTCTTTCCAGGATAATCTTTCCGTCATGCTTCTGAAAAACCACTTTCCCATGAGATTCTCCTGAAAGCTACGTGCTCTTGCTAATGGTCGTACCTTTTACTTTCTTTCTTTCTTTTTTTAAAAAAAATTTATTTTGATTTCAACTAATGGTCATGAAAGAGAGAACTTGGCTCCAAAATAAAGCAGGGCTGTGACTCTATTTTGGCTGCTTATATAGAGAAGCCATTGATAAAAAATTTAGACTTGAATGTATGTGACTTTTAAAATGGGCTACAAGTTGTACTTATGGTATCATGTTTTACAATAGAATTTTTAATGGAACATAGATATCGGCATTTTACATCAGACATCATGTTAAAGTAAGCTAATTATACTAAGATTTTATATAGGGCAAAATTTTCAGGAAAAGGATATGAGAATCCAGGGTAGACCAATGTGAAGACTATTTCTCTTTTCCTTCTGATTGATAGGAGTTTTACTTAAATGTGGAATTTAAGAATCAATGCTACAGCCAAAGCTTGCACTTGCATTGTAATCGTTCAGATACTGCTATCTATACAAATATTTTTCTTTGACTCCTATATTTGACTCCTATTACTGACCTCAGGAATTCACAGTTGAAGTGAATTCTACAGTTTCATTACCTAGCATACCAAAAAGCATTTTCAGATAACAGTTTTGAATATTCAGTAATATTATTTTTTTCTGTTTCACTGGGTACCCTTTTTCATTATGTTTATGATTGCTAACTATTGTTTTCACACTTAGAACACTAGCATTTTCTTCTACATTAATTATTTTCATGAATATGAATTAAAATAAACTGAAAACTGGGTCATTCTGAAACTATTTTATTTAATTTACTGATTTTTGAAAAACAGCAGGCCCTTATTGTACAGTAACTGAGAGCAATATAGTTACCAAAGCATGGAAGGCCTGGAGTGAAATCCCTCTTCCTGTGTGACAACTTGAACACATACCTTTTGCCTTTGGAAGAGATCATCTTAACCATGAGTCTGCAAGATGTGCTGGGAAGAGCTGTTTCCATTTTCTATAAATATTAGCTTGATATGCACTGAGAGGGTAAGGAAATGTGTAAGAAATGAATTCTGTTGTTTGTATCAATAGTGGAAATTGAGGATTGAACTGAGATTATATGTCCTCACCTGTTTCTTAAGTCTTGTGAACATAGCCCTTTGTTCTTCAGGCAAAGCAAAACATCAATTACCTACATATTCTATACTAGTATAATTCCCATTACTTTTTGTGGAGTTGACAGCTCCAATTATACTCATTTCCAATTATACTCATGGTCAGAAACATGGTTTTTTGTTTGTTTGTTTGTTTGTTTTCTGTTTTGAAAAGCATTCTCATTATTTTTTCCTTGAGCAATATTCTCTTTGAAAGAAGTAACAATCTCTCTGTACAATATTGTATGTGAGACTGACAGAGTTATAGGGTGTGATGCATTTCTTATCTCTTAAAAATGTATACCACTTAGGTATGAAGCTTGTCTTCATTTTCTTGAGGTGAGATCATAGACTGAAAGAAATTCAAGATCAGATCTTCAGTGCCTTGTGTAGCAAAGACATTTACATCAGCAGCTTTTGTTCTGGGAGGTGAGATCAGCAATAAGTACACTATGCATTTGCAAAGGAAAATATCATTTGTTTTTATGAGTGTGAGTAAGGCATAATAACATATTTTTGCAGGAATTATAGACCTTCATGTATAGATCTGTTATATTCCTTTGTCCTTCCATACTAATAAACAGTTAACTGCTCCAGAGTTCTGTCTCAGGCAATAGGATAACCACTATATTGCCTTTATAGAGTGAATTTTTCATTCATTTTTATACTTTTGATATACAAGCTTTTAACCATGGCAAACAAGCTCTGTGGCATAATTAGAGGTTTGGGAGCAAGTTATTCATGTTTGATATCTCTGTAGCCTTTTAACGCTTAAAAACTTGTCAGGTTATTTTATACAGAATTTACATCAGATGGCAACTGACTACTGTTAATTTGAACAAACATATATGCAAGTCAGAAACTTGACTGCTGGTGACATTTGTAGCTCTGAAGCTTTTACCTATTACCTTTGTGGACTGCAATTTGGAGTATTTATTGCTACTCCTTGTTTTAAGGACATTAGAAGTGAGATTATGATCCAGTCTGCCTAAATCCTTCTTACAATGGAATTAGGAAGCTTTGAAGCCTGCTGAGTCCTAGACAATGATTCAGTCTGCATAGTTAGTAAGACTGTTAAATCCATGAGACATTGAAATTGATACCCCCCAATGAAGTCTGAATGTTTCCTAAGCACTAACAAGAGCATTTCCTTCTGGAGAATTGTGCCCCCAAAGGTATATTGCAATCTAAGTTTAAGCAGAAGGGTATTTGAACTCTTGGAGAAGCCCCAGATGTTAGACTGCGCAGAGTCTGTGCCTGGCTTCACCTTAAATGAAGATGGCACTGGACGAATGGTGATAAATCCTGTTTCTGTCCCAAGTGATAAGCAATATGACAAGGACATGGCATAATGTGGTATCAGTAAATAAGGAAGTCCTCTCACAACTAAATGTTTTAGCTAATAAACCGGACCTGAACTCTTTCAGTACTTTCTCCCCTTTTGATGGGAGAAGAGCTCTTGGGTAGAGAATTTACTTGGGCACTCTCCTGAGGCAGAGCCTCAGCTCCGATCAGGTATCCAGATCTCCCAACTTTATCACATATTTTAAATACCAAGAAAGTTCAATAAAGTGCTACAACTTTGGTTTTATTTGGCACCTGTCCTCAAAATGGAGCTGGTAGATGAGACTAAGTGCAACATACAAAAAGAAGCTAAATCTTGTAGCTTTTTTAACAGACTGGACTGACGTCATCTGGAAATGCGTGGAGCCCCACATATAGGCAGGACAGAGAGTGAGATACGTAAGCAAGAAAGAATGGATATACTTTTTCAAGTCTTCAAATGTACCTACCTGACTCTCTCCATTGACTTGCAGAGAAAATGGGCAAACTAAACTGCCTTCCCTCGCCAAACACGTAAAACTGAGGTGATGCAATATCTAAATTGAGCAGACTGGATAATACCCTGAAAAACAATGTTCTGTGGCCAGATGGTTGAATGAAAATGGCATGAGTCTCCTGCGGTATGAATATTGCAAATGGCAAAATTTCATGTTGCCCTTGCCAAGCAAAAAATTTGTATAATGAACCCTATTGCTGGAGGGAGGAGTCACATGTACAACCTTTTCTCAGACTCTACATGAACTCCTTCATCCAGAAGGTGCAGCAGCCTACTTATACCTTCTGTCCTATTGTTAACGTGCTGTTCTGTCTCATCTGTACAGCTTGAGAGCAAATGACTTTGATGGATTCATATTAATTTTTATATTTCACTGTCACTAGTTTATCATGAAGTTCAGGGAGAAAGCAAAAGATCTGTATCAGCCACATTTTGATATATTACACCACCTCCACAGGGCAGTGGTTTTGTTTTAAGTATTATTCCTAAATGACTGGTAAAACAGTGTTAATATGTAACTGCTCACCTAAGTCATAGTGAATTACTTCATTAAAACATGAATTGCTCACAAATGGGGTTCTGAATTTTTTGTACAGGTTGAGAAAAAAGGAGTATTTGTGTGTGTTCGGGAGGTGGTGGGAGTGTTTTGTTTTTCCCCATTGAGCATCAAATTGATGGTTCCTGTTTTAACTAACCGGGCAAGTCAATGAGATAGAATTATATAAACCTTATTCTTTTTGACCTATTTGAAAAATCCCATGTGGGCTTAACAAAATGCTTTTCACAGTGGAAGGCTTTTTGAAAGCATATCATAGCCCGTTCAGCTTCCTTTGGAGTCCTCATATATTTACCAGGTTCACCAAATGTACTGTCTTGAGCTGAGCCTGCAGATGCTACTTTACTTTTGTTCAAATCACATATAAATTATTAAATATGGTGATCTTCTATTGGCCAAGGACAAGCTTGGCCCTTCCTGTTCTCAGGTTGCTTGAATGTTTGTGATGGACTTTTTCTTTATCTGTAAATTGCTATGTGGAGTCACAAATAATTTTTATTTAGTTAGTTTTTGTCCAGAGTTATCTAAATAGTTGCCCTTCTGCATATACACATATATATTTTGAGTTTATTCTGTTTTTTTGAACAGTGAGATTCCAATATATGTAAGCACATTTTTGTAATCCTTTTATTCTAGGTCCCTATTTTTTATTTCTTAGAAGAGAGAAGCAAATTAATTGTACTTTACAACATATAATAATAAACACTTTTAAATATATATATATATATGATTATACCAGGAATCTTTTTTAATCAGAATAGAAAAAGATAGGTTTAAAAATTGGGAACTGCTTACTGTAACCTTTAACAGGGAGTTCCTGTATCTTTTTTGAAGTTTGGCCTTGGCATGACATTACAAAGAAGCTGTACAGAATCTTTAACTTTAGGACATATCACTCTTATTTTTATACTTTTTCCTTTAACAGCAGATATTAACTCAAATGTTTCACCACTGTGTTTTCAAGGCAGTTAATAGTTCTGGTATAAAATATTTGACATCTCTGTTTGTTCCTGACTGCTCATTAATGTAAGATTTGGCAGGTTATGAAGCCTGAAACTGAACAGTATGCTTATAAAAGATTTTAATATCATTTATGATGGTGGAATTCACTTCTGATTACTGGTTAAAATAATTTGTCTAGACACTAGAATTTAAAAAAAAAAAAAAAAAAGGTTTTGCTGCTTTTTTGACTTTTTAAATAAGGGGCTGATTATGTTGCTATGAGCCCTGAAATAATTCTCTGCATGATTTCACTTGATCCTTAACCTTTTGATTTATTACATAAAACAAATTGACAGTCAGAGAGGGATTATGTTAAAAGTTCATGGAATATCCAAGTCACCTATTCTCTGAAGAATTCTCAGATCTGGTTTAGAGATTTTTCCAACAAAACTCTGTTATCAAGCATAAGGAAGAGGGACAAGGGAAAAGGAAAGTGGTTTTCTGAAGCCTACTGTTTTGAATAAATGTGTCAGTTGGTTTTGAAGATCATATAAGCCCACAAACTGAAAACAAGCTTCCACCGCAGCTGAGCCTGGTTTCCTCCTCTTGGTTTACCTGGCTGAAACCCATCCCATCACTTCTGAGGTCTTCTGCTGGGTGTGAGGACAATGCAGAGCCTGAGAGCTGCTCAGGGGAGAAGCAGGCTTTTGCCAACCCCACCAGTACCTTGAAGCATTTGGGAATTAGGGCTGCACTGAAGCCCCTTATGTCTGGGTCCTGCACAGCCAGGTTGTGCAGTGCTGGGTCAGGAGGAGGCATAAATGTGTTAAATAAGGCTGCTACATAATATGCAATTGAGGCCAGCTTCATGGCCTTAGGTCAGCTTCACACTGGCTGCAGAACAGATGATTTTAGTCTGGTACAGTAATGATTTCTATATATTTTTGATCAGTGTGAGACTTTCATGTGCTTCATTTTAAAAATGAAATAAAATAAAATTTGGTGCAAGGAGCTGCAATGGCAAATTTGTAGGATTTATTGATTGTTTACACTACTTCATAACTGGGGTCTCTCTTTTTATTATCATTTAGAGAAATCTGACTAATATGTATAATTCTTTCTCCCTCCCCCAATATGCATTCTGGGAAAACATCCTTACCATCTATCTTTCTAATTTGAAATGAGACTCTTTTAAAATATTGACTTTGCCAACAGTATATGAATTGTGAGTTCTGAACATCTACACAGATTATCTTGCTCAAGCTAATTTATTTTAGGGATGCCCTGTCCTTGGTTTTAAATTATAAAGTGCTTTCTTGGAAGAAGGAGCAATTGGCATTCTGTGATAGTTTGAGAAATTCAGGGTGTTCTTTTTTTCTTTAATATAGTATAGCCATGGTGTGGAAGAATTACAGAGACATGGCTCCAGCTGTGCTACTCAGCTTCTGTAAGCAGAATTAAAATTACATATAAATGGTTTAATTGCTTTTCAGTTTGTAATATTACAAACACAAGCTGTGACTTTTTTTTTTTTTTTTTTTTTTTTTTTTAATCTATAGTTATAGGACCAGTATTTTTTTAATATTTAATATATAGCCATTCTTATTTATGTTGACGGTTGTGGGTTGTGGCCAGTAAGATAAGGTGTGTGCTTCAAAAGACATACTCTTGGTAGATGAAGCACTACAAAGCTGGTAGTTGACATTATTTTCCTACCTGGGGTGACTCACTAGATTTTGATTAATGCTTTAAAAAATCTAACACTCATCAAATACAGAATAGCTATTATCAACAGCTACTATAAATGAACCCTAGTGGGGTTATTGAATTTCATTTTATATATCAGCAACAGCTGGTCTGTTCAGAGAGTTCCCATTCAGAGTCTTACAGTCCTATGTACTTGAATAATTTTTGTATGACGGAGGGTTCCAGTCTCAAACTGTTGATGGGAGAAGATGTCTCTGTGCCATTGTGGAAACTATGAGAGGCATGCAAAATCAAGGATAATAACATATGACAACGTCTTGTATCATATCATTAAATAGACTGTGTTTATATTGCATTCACTAAGGCTTCTCCAGTGAGATGTAAAGTTGTGATCAGTCTTGTTCTTTGTAGAGGGGGGAATTCATTCCTTCTGTGAAGTACCACACACTGGATCACTTGGATAATATTTTTCTCTAGTCTTAGGTGGAAGATATTTTTGTTGGTAAAAATAGTGTGTGCATGGCTTATCTTACATGTTTGTTTTGGTAGGAAATTATTTTGACTGCTTTTTTAATTTAATTTTCTCCTGAAGGGAAAGAGAGAGGAGACAAACATCTACATTTTTTATTTTAGTGTTCACTTAGAGATTAATGTCTATTCAACCATGGAATTTCATATTGCTATAACAGCAAAAACCTGTCCAAAGTCTATATAGCAATGAATTTCTGTCACTTCATAGCCCAGAAGTTATTATTCATTTAGCATAATGGATAGATTGTGATTGCTTATGCTAAATAACCTGGGCATCAGCTAACTACTATCACAGAGTTAACAAAATGGTGTGGCAAGCATAATGTACTGCTTCTATAATGGAAAACTATATATTTTTCATTTTTATAGCTAGATGAGGAAAGCATGTTTATTTCATCCTATCCTGTTTGGGGGCTGAGATAAAAACATGCATTTTTCATGGAAAAAGTCAAACACCCAAGCAAATTATGAAAATGTATTGGGGTTTCTGATCTGTAGTCCAACAGTGACCTTAAGCTCTCAAAGTCCATGATGCTACATTTTTCACCTGCATATCTGCAGTAGAGTAGTACCATATTTATGTCAAGGTCCTGTTGAAATTAGTTGGATTGCTGTTAAAATAAAGGACTCTTCAATAAGAGTATAGCTGCTTTCATTAATAATGTGATTTGCAATTGCAAGCGGTGGTCATGTGATGGTCATGTATGTCTAAAGAATGATAGCAGATTGTGAATTCAGTTTAACCAGACCTTTATTTCTGTCTTATTTCAGTGAATCTAGGTTGACTTTCTCATTTTTTCTTCTTTTTTCATACTTTCTTTTTTCTTTCTCTCTTTGTTGTGATTTCAGAAGCAAAGCTTTTACTAGTGAAGCTTTTTTTAAAGATAAAACTGCTAAGATCATCCTCCTGCTAGTCCTATGTGTAATTTAGTGGTTTAAAAGAGATTCTAAAGTACATGCAGCATTAACTTTACTTCTTATTCTAAATCACCACTCAGAATGGATAGACTTCTTATCCTTAAAACTGTATCTATCTCTCCATACTCCTAGGATCATAAAAGCATGAGACACTGATTGTACTTAAGGGGGGACCATTATTCTCTATTCTAGATGTTTTTTTAAACTCCATCACACTGCAAGAGGCAAATGCTTGTGCTGTGCCTCTCTCAGTTGTTCTATTTATCCAAAAACTCTGCAATGAAAATCATCTCCAATGCTTTCAGACAGGAGAATATAAGTCTGCTGGAGGCTTTTCCATGGCTATTCTGTTGACACACCTGATCAGTGTTGTACCATTATACAGACCCACAATGAAGCTTATATATACCCTCCAGAAATATTTATCTCAGTAAGGGGTTCCCTGCAAAAAAGCACTGCTAATATGGACTGGACAGAAGTGCTTTGTTCCAGAAGTTTTATGGGCTCTTTGGATGTAGCCCAATCTGAATGCACACAACACTGTCATCCATGTTTTCCACTCTAGATACTGTTAATCTCATTTCTCTTTATGATGGAAGATTAATAGATAAAATCAAAGATCTGTTCCCTGTTTACTTGGCCCCCACAAACTCATGGAATATTTTATATCATAAACTGCCAAGGGACAGGTGTTACTTCAGCTGGCTGCCAATACAAATTTTGGTAGCACTATACTAGTAAAGGAGATAAAATAAAAGGGGTGATAAGTATCACTCTTGTTTTCACTTCCTCTGAAGATGTTTCTCATGCTAATTTGCTGCTGGCTTAAGTAGAAGTGCCAGATAATATTAGGACAACTAAGTTATCAGACTCTTTTGACAAACTCAATTTTGTCTTCCAAAATAGGAACCATTAAAAGTGCAACATTTCTCTTTATTTATTGCACCTCTCTGCAGATATTGTGTCTCTCTGTATGCACAGGACTTTTCTAAAACTCTTAATTTAACAAACAATCTAACCTCATTGCCAACCCTCAGCTTTCAGTTACTGAAATGCTGTCTAGTGTGACATTAGCCCTTGCTACATAAGGGCACTGTTGAAATGCAGCCCCTTGCTGGGTATGCTCAGGCAGTGTAATCAATCTGACGAGCAGAGCACTTTTTAAAGTGCAAATGTACTCCTTCCTGATCATAAACACTTCCACATTACTCCATGAAGTCAATATTACATGATACTTAATAAGTTGAGAGGCCCTGATTATGCATGAGTTAAATCTGGGGTTTGGATTAGGTAACTGTCAAAGACATTTTGCTAGGTTTTGAAGACTGTGGTATTTTAAGGATCCCATGACAAAGCACTTATAAGTGCCCACACCATACTGCATGAGATTTCTGCTTAAAATGACCACAAGCAGTAGAATATCAGTGAAAAAGTCCTTCTCAAAGGCACTGTCTTGCATACCTAACTTGTCAAAAAGTGCATTGATAGCAAAGGAAATTCTCCTAGTAGCAAGACTCCCAGCATGTGCCAGAGCAAGCTGATTGTAGAAAATAAATAGCTTAATCTTTGCAAACTTACATTTTAAAATGACTGCCATCTCCTTATGCACTATATGTGAAATATCCTGCATTTTTCCAGAATCAGTAGAATTTCCGTAACAAATTAACTGACAAATACAGTAGATAATTACGTGGTAAAAACAGTCTGGATTTAAAAGTGACCAGATAAGATTAAAAATCTCTAGTGAAGAAAATAGTGGGACACCACAATTTTAAATACAGAAGAGAATCAATGCACCTGTTCAATTTACATATGAGTACAAATACTTAGTTTGGGTCCTGTTGAATGAAGCTTCTTCCTATTTGTATGATACAGAAGTATCTGAGTGTATCTGAGTACCATGTATAGGAAATACTGGATAAAGTTCATCCTGAAGTGCTTGTTCCCGTGAGAATTCTGTCATTCAGAACAGACTGTGTTTGATGAATTCTTCTGCAGAACCAAGGCAGAGTTCAAAAGAGGAGAATCTTTCTCCCTGATGAAAAAATCACTCCCTTCAAACTGCTGCAAGGCTTAAGGGGATTCTTGTTCTCTGGAAATACTGTAACTTTTGCATTTAGTCCTATTTTGACAAAAATTAGACTCAAAACCACACCAACAGTAATGACAAAACTTTTCTGCCATCAGGAAGTCCTAGTTCTCAAACAGCTCTTCATTTCATGGGCTTCTGATGTACAGAGCTTTGGCTGCAAGGCATTCACACACAGGAGCTCTACATAGGTTTACCTTTGAGGTCTACCTGTGCTGCTTCCTGCTACATGTGAAAGAACCAGTTTAATTCTTTAATGCATTCACTTATGTAGGGAACGGTGGCCAGCTGATGAAAGGCTTTGATTGATGCAGTAATGGAAACCAGAGCTGGTAGGAAACAGATATTTTGAATCTATGCATAATTTCAACATTTGGAGTGTAGGTTGGTGGCAGATTTGTGCCAATGTTAAATGGAAAGAAAACCCAAATTTCATTTTCTTATGAAATAAGACATTCATTTCCCTTCTCATTGAATGTTTCCAATATAAGCTTTGATGGTTTGGGTTTTTCATTAATGCAATATTGTATGTAAAATTTAAAAAATAATCTCAGCCATAGGCTCCTAATTAGTGTTAAAGCTTACTAGGTTCAAAAGTATGACTCAAGTACTATCAAAGTTTGACTTTTGACTTTCTTCCACTGAATATCAACTGGTCAGTCAACATAATTTCACAAAATAGAAAAAGGAAAAAAAAAGATGGATTTTTAAAGGAAAACTGTATTGCTCAGTCATACCAAATACCTTCTTGTCAGTTAAGAAGGCTTTCCAAATGCCATATTCCTAAACATGGTATTACCTATTGAAGAGTTTTGTACTTGAAAATGTGTTTTGCTTAGTATGCCTAGAGTTTGATTTAATTAATTAAAAAATAATAATCTAGATAAATTTACTTGTGGATAGGCATTTTCAAGGACTTGCCTGTTGGTAGAGGTATTAACAAGCCCTGCCAGTTCTACCAGATAGCAAATAATTTCCTTCATGTGAATGATGCCTGTGAAAATTTATCAGCTGAACTATCTCCTTGAATCTTCCTGCAACAGTTTCAGCAAGAATTTATGTACACGAGAAGCCTGTGTAAAGGTGTAAGTTATAGATAAATTAAGCATACGCAGGAAAAAAAAATCATAGAATCACAAACATCTAATAATCTCAACTACCACCAGTAGATCACCATCTCAGGAGTAAAGGGCTCCTACTCCCTTTTTAAAACATGATGGAACTGAGAGAAGGAAGGATGTGGAGGATCACATGGAAGTCCAAATAAAAAGTAAGAGGAAGGAATAAACAACTTCTTAATGAGATGACAATGCAGTGTGGAATACTTCTTTCCTCGGAAAGACTAAAAGGACTGCACAATGAACCGAAGACAGTAGAGGACAGCATGCTTACTGAAATGAGAAAGTAGTATACTACAGTGTTGAATGTTTATCATATTGTGTGGTGCTAAGTAACTTTAAAATCACTTCCTCCAACAAAGCAAATGACCCATTTCTATCTGGCAGAGAATGAAAAATAAGATGTGTAATGGTAGAAGTGTGTCCTAGGGAGTTTGTTTCTTAAGCATGTATCATGCTTTGCCTTTCAATGCATAAGTTCTGTGCCTGGTGCCAGCTTCTATTTCACTCAGCATTAAGCTGTGCTTGTAGCATGTTGAAATTTTCACTGGCCAGTGTGTGATCACCCGATCCATTTCTGTGGATCTCTGATCACTTATCACAACACCAGAAAGATGCCTGCTCAGGCTTTGCAGGCAGTACAGCCACAGTAGTGTAGTAGCAGTGCACACACACCAGCTAATGATGGCATTCAGCCAGATTCATTACTCTGTGTGCAGAACCAGAAGGCACAGCAGCACAGAAAAGATCTCCTAGTGCTATTCCTCCCTTGTACCGTTCTCCCTAGGGGAGCAGTGCAGAGAGAAGGAAGTTTAGAGATGCAGCAGAGGGGGAAAATTCATCCTGCTGAGAGCAAGCACACTTAGGCCTGCCAATTTAAAACAGTAATAATAATAACAACAACAATAATAATAATAATAGAAGACCACAGTGCGTGACAGATTTTCTCAAGGTAGTGTGAATGCTGTAGATGAGTGCGCTGAGTCACACAGCTGGACCTAGAGGCATTTGGGGCATATGAGTGTGCTCAGGTGCAGATCTCACGCCTCCAGGGGAGGCTTTTGACCTGCAAGTGCCCAGGGAGCCTTGGTGTTGTCATGTTAGAAAGCAGCTCTGTGAGAGTTTTTACAAACATTTGTACTAATGTCCCCAGATAATACCTTTTTAGAACTTCTCTTTCAAGTTTACATCATATTTCATCCAATATTTGTTCCAGCTTTTCAGGAGGCATGTCAACCCCATCTTCCTTTCTGACTTCCCTAGGACCCAAGCAATTATGTTTTACCCACATAACTCTTCAAAAGCATTGTCTTGAAGTCATGTGCCTGAAGAGATGCAGGGCTTTTGTTTAGCACTGGCACAGGTGAAGATCTTGCACCATCACACAGCCTGTGAAATAAAAATGATTGTGGGACTTATTGGACTAAGGCAGTGAAAAGCGGAGATATCAAATACAGCAAATAATTTTATGATTAATCCATAGAAGGAAAAATGCACCAAACACATTTGGATTCTAAATTGAAGGAAATTAGAATCTGCTTGCAGATATTTTGCAAGGAAACCATGAGGCTAAATTGTTCCCTAAAATTACTTGCTCGTAATCACAGTCAAGAAAAAGAGCTTCCTCAAGAAGAATAAGTGCAAGAATAGCTTTAATCTTAAGGAAGGGCTAAATCTCTCAGCCAGTAAACCAGAGCAGTAGACTTGGGTGATGGAAGGCAGCCATTGTTCTTTGGCACTGAAGAGCTTCCAGATTGTATGAAATTTTCAAAATGCTTCAGAGGGCTGGGAGGATGGCAGTAACCCTCAAGTCTTTCTACATGCAAAGTTCCAAGCTTCTGGTGCTTATTATCTTTTACTGATTTTCTCTCTCCCACCACACAGGAGAAAAAAAAAAAAAAGACAAAATAACATATGATATATTTATATTATATATAAATATATAAATATAATAAATTTATTTTTGTAATTCTCCTTCCCTTCCAGTGTCTGTTACCCAGTATTTACTGCTTATCACTCATTTTTCATTAAATATCATTTATGCTAAAACTGGGTTAGCGGTAGGAACATCTATGCATGAATATTTTGTCAAATTGGAAATTGCTGACTGAAGCTCTCAGAGAAAATCAGAGTTCATTACTAAATTAAGCTGCTCTGATTACAGTTTTACTCTGTGATGGTGTTTGCATCTGTATTAAATATGGGGATAGCCAACCATTTATGTTATCACAGTGCAGATAGGGCCTTAGTGTGTGTTACATTCAATTGTTTGAGCATATCCACCTGGGCACTTCTGGGCACGTTCCCTGAATATATCCTCACAGGTTCTCAAAGTCCGTATCTAACCATTATTCCACTCCCTGTTGCAACAACTTCTTGTCTGCTTGTATATGATGGTATTTTCAACCCTGTACCAAATGTCCAGGCTCCCCATATCATGCACAAGAGGAGTTTCAAGGAAAGACTTGCAGAAAATGCACAGTTGAGTGGGAAGCCCTGTAAATTAGTCAGCAGGGAAACAGTAGAGAAGTGTATAAGAGAAGGAGGAATACCAGTACCTGGTCTCTGAGGGTGGCTGAAAGGCCAAGATGAATGTCACATCTCTGTCTTCACATCTTGTCCCAAAGCATCAAAATCTGCTGGAGCTATTTACCAAGGTCAGATCAAGTATTTAAGCAGCCCATGCTGTGTTGTCAAAATTATTTCAGTTTCATGCTCCTTCTTGGCTCCTTGTGTTTATTTACCTGTGCTCCCTGTTCTGATTTAGGTTACAAGCTTCCTGCCCCTCCTCCCAGTTGTAACATGCAGGTTGTAAGTGTATTTGGTACCCGCAGGGCATGTCCACAGGACCAGGTGCTGCGGGTGAAAAAGGTGTTCCTTCAGCTGAACCACAATTCTCTGCTAAGACTGCATGGTATAGTGTGTCTCGGGACAGAAGTGAGGGCTGTGTGAGCTGCAGTTTAAATGGCTTTTCAGCTGTTCAGTGTCAGAAACTTAGTTGCAAGAGGCCTGGATCTTGGCATATTGGAAGCTGAACAGCAGGTGAGTGACACTTATAAATGTCAGTGGCAATTCCTTGGCAGGCATCAGAAGCTGACATCAGGTCACACATTGACGGTACATGTACTCATAATGAAACAAGGCCAGAGCACGGGCCCTAACTCCTAGCCTCTTCCCTGGTTCAGCTATGGACCAGGCCAACTATCACTCACAACAAATCAGAGAAAGGCTGTTCACTAGCACATTCCCAAAGGCAGGGTCTTGGACCACATTATTGTTTAGTATAGATGAAGCCACAGGTTCTCTGAAATGAAACAGGGAAATGTTTCTAGACCTCCCAATCCTTCAGTGACCACTCAACCACAGTCTCATGCTGTGCAGTGGTGATACAGAGCTGACTGTAATGTGATGACCATGCAGTCTTTGATTTTCTCCTATGAATACCTCTTTCCAGATTATTGTCCTGACCCACACTTCTAACAGAGTGGAAACCCATGAGTCACTACATTGTTTAGCTGGATCAATAGATAATGGTTTCTCCTGTTTAGCAGTTATATCATTGAAGAGGGTTTTGATTATAGATTTTCTCAGACTTATGATTTCCATGAAAATGTAGTCAAAGAAATCAGCTTTTAAAATATATATATATATATTCATTAGATTTTAAAAAGCAGGAAATAATGGCTGAGAAAAGCAAAGCTCAAATATCTATTGTTATTTCCTAAACCTAGCATTTTTCTCACAGAGTTAATTGACTTAGACTTGATACTCTTTTCACTGCCATCTGAAACTCTTCTGAGCCTGTTTTTTGGACTTAATATTTGAGTCCAAACCTACCAAAAGTTGTCAGTGTTTCAGTTACTGCAATGCTCTTGCCACTAATGTATACTGAAAGTGAGCTCTGAGAAGTTATCATCTGGGTTGTCAAAGCTATTCAGGCTGGATGAGCACATTAACTTCTGGGTTGCACAAACAAAAGCTCCATTTAGCTCTTGGTTATTCTTGATATTCATGTCCTCATGATAACTCCAAACTGTACATCAATATGATTTTTTTGTATATCACACTTTAAAATATTCACAAACTCAAAAGGTATACTCCATCACTTTTGTCTGTCACTAGGGTTTGCTTTCTTTATTTTCATTTCGTTGTTACTTGATTTTCCATGGAACATTTTCTAATTCTCACCTCCCTCTTCAGGGACTGAATAGTTCCACCACTGAAGTTGGTCCATTCATACTGAGTATAATTTTCATCAAAAGTTTTTCTTGGCTCTTCCCAGATTTGTGTGCTTTCTGAGACAGTTGCTGAGCCAGAATACAGATGCAGGGATGCTGGGAAGCTTTTCACTTCTTTCCATAATTGTCCCAGGAGTGTCATGCCAGTCTCCAAAGGTTGCCTGACTGTGCTGCAGTTTTGTGCCACAGCAATAAGATGTTTGTTACCCAGCAGCCATCCAGCCAATCACAGGCTGTATCTCCCAAACTGGAGCTGCACTGGAGCTATTTTCAGGCCTCTTATGGCTCAGCAATTTCAGCTTGGTGATTCTGAAGTGAGATGCATCGCATAAACCATGTGCATTAACTGTGGTAGGAATTGTGAAATGGTGTGTACATTAAATTTTTTTGTATTAGGCCTATGATGAAATCGTGCCTGAGAATTTCTGATACTACGGTGATTTCTGAAACTTGGTTTTGGATGTTATATGCTTCATCCTGATTCTTAAAAGAAAAGTTGGTTTTACAAACTTATGACAGTATTTCAACATTCTTGCCTCCTATAGGATTTCCCAGTAAGGCAAACTGTTGTTTTTTGTTTTGTTTTGTTTTGTTTTCTAAACTTTGATCAATGTTCTAGTGACTATAATTATGAAAAATCTTTCCAGAAATTGATATGTGTTTAAGATTCAGATTTTTGCCTGTAAATAGAATAAAGGACAGCATTGAACATAATGAAGAGCAGAAGAGCACACATATTGTCACATATTTAAGATGGTAATGGGGCTGCAAATTGATAATTGAGGATAACCAGCATGAATCATTGAGAAATATGTTCTCAATTCTATTAATATTCTTATGGACTCTTATAAAGTCAGTGGCAATTAACAAGGGCACCTAGGTTCTGAGGTTAATTTGTAAATAACTAGGACTAAGCATTCTTCAAGTTAGAGCTTTCTCCTTTAATGCCTCCCTAGAGTCCCAGGTTAGGAGATAAACTGCTCCTTGTGGCCAGCTACACCGGGTAAGTATCTGCTATGTGTTCTGGTAGTAAATCTGACTGACTGGCCATGGCGGTCTGATTTACTTGCTCATTTATTTCAGAGTGATGAACCCTTTGACTCTAGATGAACTGAGGAAATTATGAACACTGACAACATTAGCTTTAAATTGCTAAGGCTGGTCTGTTCCTCATGTGAAAGTTGTGTTTATGTGTTCAGTCTCAGACTGAACATACCTGGCTGTGTTCAGATCTTTTTATTTTATACTGTAAGTAGGGATGGATGGGGAAACAAAGTATGTGTGCACTCTGCATAGAAGTTTTAGGCTTTGTTTCTTCTCAGAAAATATTTATGTCTACCTAGGAGTCTAAGCCCAAAATTCCTCTACGATTAAACAGTTAGAGCTCCTGTCAATAAAGTTGTCAAATGTGTGTTAATATATGGTGCTCTGGTGGAGCCTATTTAGGTTTCACTACTTGCTAAACTGTAAAGGATTTGTTTCTGAGTGGTCAGGTGTCATTTTTGATCCAGTAAGATTAAGCTTAAAGATCTTTTCCTCTGTCTTTTGGCAAATGATCAAATACAGCTTTCTTTCATAGTCTTCTGTGAAACATCAAGATTATCAAGATTTCTAGTATCTCACATTTTTTCACTGTATTGAACCCCATAGATTACAACTTTTTCTGCAAAATATATGATCTGGAAACTCATATTGCAGGAAGAAAAAAGTCAAATCAATTTAAACCAAAGTATATATATTTTGGCAAATAGAAAAAATAATTAAAAAAAAAAAATCCCTGCAAACATTTCTGTAGAATTTTTCCAAGGTTCTGATTCTTGATCAAAATAGCTGAATGTATGAAATGGGATAAGATATGGTTTACAGTGCTACTTTGCTCAGAGATTTGGAAGACCTCAAAATGCCATGACTTTTCCTATCCTATCCTATTGATACATTAATCTACCCCATAGTGAGTTTTGTTTTTCTTAAAGCAAAATGGAAAATGGTGTAGTCTGTGGCCAATGTATTTGACTTTATTAGCTGTACAGTAATTGAGTCTCATCTACCCAGAAAACAAACAAACAAACAAACAGAAAAACAACAACCAAAAAAAAAAAAAAAAAAACAACCCCACACCACAGATTAATTTCCGTTCTGCTCACTGCCTTTCTAAAAGGGTTCAAATTCAAGGACTCTGTTTTAGCACATTTTAAACAACAGTTTTAGTACCCAAAGCCCCTTGTGGAGGCTTGTCCTTTTACATTCGGATGTTTCACCTTCTGATATTAGAGGTGTAAACTATATATGTCCTGAATGCTTGGACTGTCCTTCCATAGGGCAAAATGTGTTTGGAATTTATTAAAATGACCTACTCTGTTCTTCCTGGAGCTTTTTAGAAAACCTGGGAGTTTGGAAAAGGGATTTGATCCAAAAGGCAGAACACAAAGGAAACAGAAGTTTCTGTAGCTGTATGGAAACACACTGATTACCTTTATCCCTCTGTCTATTCAGCGAAATCATTACATTGTATGCAGTGGTGCTGGCAATTTATTCATTGCCTTTAGAGAGTCCACATAATCCTCTTTTCTGACCTGTAAGTAGCAGGTAATGGGTGCAACTACAGAAAAATATAGAAAGCTTGTGTATTTCCTTGGCTAGCATTTTATGTTTCTAGCTAATGAATGACTTAAAATTGTTAGGGACTAGCAGAGCTTATTTACAGCTCTATTGATTTTTGTTATCATGAGTGCCATCATTGCCTTCCCCAGCCTTAGATGAATGATCAGTAACTTAATAAATGAATGCAGTGTTAGTTCATGTTCAAAAAGGGAGCAAGCTAGTGCAAGCTGTATGACCATTGGCAAATAAAATAAAGATTTCAAACATTTCTTACTAAAAATATATATCCAGTTTGTGAGCCCCAGCTGTTGATGTGGATTCTGTAATTCAGTTAATAAGCAGAGAATGAAAACTGGTGTAAATAAATGAGGTAGGAGAGGTCAGAACATACTAGCCTGGACTAGGGTGTGAGGGACCCATGTTCTATTTCCAGCTCTGCCATCTGTTTGATCTGATGCCAGGCTGTTTGAACCATTTTCTCTTTGTACTTTTTGTCTGTCATATACAAGACCTTTTGAAGCATAGTATTTTTTTTCTGGTTTTGAAGAAGTGATAAAATGGATCCCAATTTCTGTCAGTATCAGTGGATATTCACACAATACAAAAACAAACAAAACCACTATTACTCAAATTTATCTTACAACACTAGATCAATACTGAAAGATAGAGTTCTACAACAAATTGATATATATATATATATATATACATGATTGGTTATGTTTGATTAATCACTAGTTTTGCAGATTAGGACAATGATTTCAGATAACGTGTACAATGAAAACTGTAAGAACTTACCTAAGGAATGAGGATAACTTGAGTAGAAACACACATTGTACCAATGTACTTGGAAAATCAGTTTAGACAATTACTTGTCCGGAATAGATGTGTTTCCTCCATGAAATGAAAAGCAAATAACAGTCTACAAAATGTACACATAGGAAACATTTTTATCTCTCTTTTTTCTCTTTGTCCTTTTTTCCTCTCTCTTACTCATGCTGTGGAATATTTTATTTCAATGTCTTGAAAATGAACCTTGTACATTTTGGGTCTAACTTTGGCTGTGGAGCACAGAACCTGTAAATTTCTCTGCTCAGTCTTTGATACCTGTTGAAAATGGAGATGCAGATTCTACTTTCCAGGGAACAAAACACATTTCATTCCAGGTGCCTCCATCTGATCATGAAAATTTAAAAGGAGATAGAGACATTTAATACTATGCCTTCCAAAATGCATGTTTGTACATCCACATACTACAAGAACTGAAATAAGTAAGTATCCCAAAATAATTAATATATCTTCAGAAACATGCATGGGATAGATTTCTTAGATTCATGGTTGTATTTGGCAGCTTTTCAGTTTTTAATGTTTTTCAATTAGTAAAGCCCTTTTTCTCTCCAGCCTTCGCAGTAGTGTAGTATTTATCCTTACAGTTTTCTGTAGGAGAAGCCACATGAGAGCAGTCTTGCCCACAATGGCACAGCAAATGCAAATGTAAGACCTAACTACAAGCCTGCATACATTGGATAGATGGTTGTAACCATTAAATATGGGTTAACTAATGTTGCTGAAACAGTAGTGTTATACAAGACGGAGCAGCAGAGTGGGAGTGTGGAAAATAAAGGTCCAACATAACTGTGCAATGAAAATTTTAAGTCCCCGTGTAGATGATGTTTTTGTTTGTTTGTTTGTTATTATTCGTTTGGTTTGTTTGTTTTTCTTTATATGTGTTTGTTGTTGTTGTTTTAAACCTGAGTTGTAGGCAGCTTTTTCATGTAAAACACATGCTCAAGGTTAGGTTTTGCAGTACATTTTAGTGCTTGTGAACAGTCACACTCAGGAAAGCCCGTTGGCTTCTTCCAAAAAGTAGAGTGCCAAGTAGCATCCAGATAGAAAATAAAATTGGCTCAGCTAAGGGCAGAAGTATGCAGAATCAAAAATGCCTGTAAGTAGACAGTACATTTGATGACAAAATGGTGTCAGCAATTAAGACCTGCTACTCTTTTCTTCCTTCCAAGCTAATTGAAAATGAAAAGATAAAAAACATTGTGAAAGAAAAGGGAATCTAGCATTAAACTCTCAGGATGTCTGGTGTCACAACTTTGAGGCCAATATTACTCAGGTAAAAGTTCCATATGCGAGTTGAAAGTTTAAGAGCTCTGGGAAAAAAAATAATAATAATAAAAAAGCTATGTCAGGAGAAAAAGTATAGAAAGATCAATGCATTAATTCTCCAAGAGGCTTCATTTAATGTTTTGCTGAAGAGGAGAAGGCTTTGTTTTGATCTGTCATTTTCATGTTGTATTTTAAATGTTGCCTATAAATGTTTGTTGCAACCAATTCAGAGCTCTAGGAAATATGCCCAGCACTAGATTATTGCTGTCTGGAATATTTTTCTAAGAGATTATGCACAAAAATTTGCACTGGATGTTAGGATGTGATAAAATCAATTCCCAGTTATGTATAAAAAATAGGACAGGGGGATGCTTAGAGCACTTTTTTTGTAGAAATCCTTAAATCAGATATTTACTCAGTTTCTCATTAGATGTTATTCAGAATTGCACTGACATAAATGGATTATGCAATAAAGTATGGGATAATATAAAAATGACAAAACAGCAGACTGAACTGAGACAGAACTATACTTTTTTTCTTTTGGGAGTAATAGGGCTGATGTTTTTGTCTATCCCTTCAAAAGTTTTAGGATAGGTATGGAAAATTTGTAAAGCTCTTACAGGCAACTTTGTAAAATAAAATAATAATAATAATAATAATAATAATAAAGATCAATAACTTTGGTACGTATGTCAATAAATGCTTTGAATGGTCTCTGTAATTAGCTATTGCTTAGCTGGGAGCAATCTCTCTCCAGGTTATTGACTTATGAGCTCTCTGGAGAGGCTTTGCCCTAAGCACTGTGTTACAGTCATTGGACTCACACGTGGAAGAGATACTCTAGGAACCTGCAAGCTTCCTGGAAATCTGTTTTGACCTGCTTTTGAACATCACTGACTGCTGCTTCTTGCCGTGTTTTAGCTCCTTATCCTGCCTTCTGCAGGCCTTAAGATAGATCCCATTGCTGCCTATCCTTGCTTATCCTGAGTCTTCTCATTTTTTGGGATCCTCTTTGCTATCTGAACTTCTGTGAATAACAGTTTTTGGCCTGATTCCTGACTGTGTTCCTCAACTCAGTTCATATTTTGGGCTTCTGGACCCTAACATTCTCTCTTTTTCATTGAGATGGCCATGCTCTTTTCCTCATGATCCTCCCTAAGCTCATTAATCTTTCTTCATTTTTTTTCACATCAGCTGCAGCTGGGACAGTATCCCCAGTCTAATACTTCCACAGGCCTTAAGGCAGACAGGCTGTGGGTTTCAAACAGGTTGATGCACAGAACATGGATCAGTACGAAACGAAAGTGCACTGTCTGATTACAGTGCATTTATCTCAAATCACTAATACAGTTAATATCTCTTTTCCCATATATGATACTCAAATCTCTATCCAGTAGCAGAAATCAGATGACAGTGCCAGAGTGATGGAAGACTGTTACACTTTGCTACAACTTCTGTATTGCATTAGTACAAAATGTTGACTGAAAATTCTACCTCATTTCCAGAGATGCCTGTAAACATGGACCTGGCATGCAGTTTTATATTTGAAGATGTTCCAATGAACATTGCTTACAGGAAGATGCCTTCAGCACATTCATGGTGGAAAGGAGGTTATGTATGTTCTGTGTCTGTATTAGCTTTCTGAATGATCCTGCACTTAGATCCCTTTTGGCTGTTACACATAGTTTGCACACATCATGCTCCCAACCAGGGGAAGTAGGCAAAATCTCAAAGAAATGTGAATGCTTTTGTTCCAGTAAAACTTTCTAAAAGTCCAGCATAATTTTTGTGGTTTACAGAATGTGAATTTGAAACCTAAAAGGCTGCCAAAGATGTTAAGGAATGTTGAGTACATTAATATAATGTAAATCTACTTTTTTAAAAGAGTAATTAATAGAAACAAAACTGGAAATCACAAAGGTGGTGTGAGGAAAAGTATATATTTCCCCTGTGCATTAGAGGAAGCTTTGTAGACACTTGGGAGAATCTGCCTCATAATACTTTCTTTTCTCTCTAAGTAGAAGAATATGTTTACAGTGTAGTTGTTTATTTTTTCATATTAATTTTTTATTAATTGTTATTGTTCATTATAATGTTTTAAGTTAATTTATCAGCAATATAGTCCATTCTGAACTTTGTGCATGGATTCTGGTTCCACTGGATGCTATGAAAGCATATCAGATGAAATAGTCTGGAATTCACCTGTGATATGCTTTCTTCTTTTAGTTTTAGAAGCATGAAACATGGTTAATTTGAGCAGGTTGATGATGATGATGAGTTACCTGGCTAAACACTTTTAATGTAGACTTGTTCCAAGTGAGCACTTAACAGCATCGAAGTGTCCCAGAGTTACACAAACTGGTAATTATATGAAAGTAATTGGTCTTGGCTCTATTCTCATCTTCTGTCTCATGATGAAGGAGCATCCCCTCCCCAAGTCCACATTTTAGTGAATGCACTGAAACAGCACCTGCTGCTGTTGTTGACTCTGAGGTCAACTGGACCATGAATTTAGGTTTTGTTACCCACTTTGTGGGTAGCTGACCACAGCATATCAAGGAGGCAGTGAAGGGAAGGATGTGGGGACATGGATGGAAAAACTGCTTTTACCAGCTCAGACAGTGCTGCTGCCAAATAGTTGGCTGCAGTTTATGACCACTAGGGCAGAAAGCCTTTGTATGAGAAGGTAAGATTAAGCTCTAATTAAATAACTGCAAGGGAATCATTGCAGTAGTCAATGTGAAACACCCATGAGAGGAAAAATCAAGTTAGGATGGAATGGTTTTATTGAGGCAACTGAGAGCATATTTGACATGCTACTTAGACTGATTCTGCTAGGCAGGAGCCAGAGAAACTGTTTTTAACATGAGAACCATTGCGACACAGGGAGCCAGATTGGCTGAAATTTTTGCCTTCTCTTTTTCTGGTAGATTGCTCTATTTGTAAATCTGATTGTAATTGAAATTGCAACCAAATGAATCCTCATAATATACAAACTAAATATACAGGGCCATGAAAACTGTGATTCAGCAGATTCAGTAGGTAGGGCATTCAGATGGGAGACAGACACATGTCTGAGTTTTTCTTCAGGAAAAGTTTATATCCTTGCCTTGATACATAAATAAATCTTTGGGTTTTATATTTCATGAGAATTAAAACTTTCAGGATGGACCAAGCTAAAAATTTCTTTTTATTTTTTTTAAAGTTATTAACATAAAAATTGCTAATATGCACTGCCCTAACTGCATGTCTCAGTCTTTGATTTTAGATCACAGCAGAGCTTGTTTACATTGCCAGTCCATTTTGTGTCCTGAAGCAAGTTACAGGAAAAAAAAAGTTCTACAAAATATATTTTAAAAAAATTTGAAATTACAAAACAAATTTGGAGTTCCTGAAAGTTTTCAGAACTAGAGTTATAAAAAATTATTAAATGTTTTCAGTATTTTTTTCTCAAAATGAAAACCTGTATGCAAAGTAAACATTTTTAACCTTAAAGATCCAATTTAAAATGGGCAGTAAAAAAATAAATAAGTTTAAATTTAAAAGATTATTAAAAAGAGAAGAAGCATCCACGAGCTTGTTGTGCTTTTCTAATTGGTCCAGGCTGTGCATGTGTGGGAGAATCCATTTGGAGCAGCCTCAGTGAAGATCAGCCCCCAGCCCCCAGTGCTCATGGTACTGCGCTGTAGCTGGGTCATTGCAGGGAGGAAGCCTCCTGTTCTCTTGCTACACATGATCGTGGTCCACCCCATGCAGTCTTTTAAATAGGCTTGAATTCCACTAACTCTCTCTAATGTATCGATGAATGGAGAAAATGTTTACAGTATTATCTATTTAACTGGTCTCATTTATTTTTATCCTAGTCTTCTAAATGAAATGTTATTAAAATTAATGCAATTAATCTATCTTCCAGCCATTTAACATTAGCTGTTTACCTAAAGAGTATAGGAATAGAAATGCTTTTTAATAAGAGCATTACTCTGAGTTTTACTTGTGCTTAAATAAAATTAAGAGGGTAATTAGAGCACTGATAATAGTGCATGTACTCCTCAGCAACTAAGAGAAGGCTTTTGTTGTCCTTCATAGCAATACTCCGAGCCCTCTTAAAGCTCCCTGTATCTTCTTAGAGCCTGTATCTTCTCAGATCATATCTGTACACATAAGGATACAGAATCATAGCATTATCTAGGATAGAAAAGACTTTCAAGGTCATCAAGTCTAACCACCAACCTGACCTACCAAGTTCCACCACTTAACCATGTCCTTTTGTGCCATATGTAAAAACTCCCTGTAGTGTGAAAGGAATATTTCATCCTTCTTCTTTATGAACAACAATTATATTTATTTTATCTTTTATCTTTTTATCCTTAATAATATATTTCATTATCTGAATGCTCTCATTTCAGCCTTTTGCAATAGTCTACCCCAAGAGATTCTAGTCTTCATGCTCAATCTGATCCATCTAATCTTTTCTGTATACGTTACCTTTCATAAACTGGTTCTTGAGGATATTATTCAGGTTATTTCAGGTAGTTTCAGGATGTAGCTTTATGGATGATGCAGCTCTTTCACCAGTTGTGCCACTGTGTCATTGCCTTACACTGGATGAGCCGTGGTCCCCATGTCTATCACATGTTAAAGACAAGGCACAGTGAGAGCAGCAGTTTATAAAATGATATGATACCTGAGTTAAATATGAGTTCAAATATATTTATATCCTAGGAGAAAACAGGTCCCAGAGGAAAAATATTTAGATATCTCAGCTAATTGATGGATGCAATTTTTTACTTTTAACTTTTTAGCTTTAGCTCTGTTACTCAGATCAAATTAAGTGAAGAAAGTGGTATCCTCAGGTTGTAAAATGTATGTCTATACCAAAGCTAATAAGTAATTGCTGCCTTTTAAGGAGTGGTAAATTCTAGGTTATATTTTTAAATTATGGTATCACTAGCTAGGTTTAAAATGTGGTGGAAGTTTGGTCCCTTAAATATGTAAATTAAGGTTCAGATGTTGCTGTACTAGTAGACTGCTGCAAATTTCACCTTTTTTTGCAGGCGTGCAGTTTATCAGGGAAAAAAAATATAATAATAATAATCTGATTGCTCTTCTAAAAAGGCAAATATGTCTATGTTGCATCAGGAGTCAGGGGAGAGAGTAAGGGGACAGTCTGAACACTCTCAAGGGAAAAACTGAGGAGAAATTGGAAGGATGGTGAGAATAGATGAGCTTGCTACTACTTCCCTGTACCTGCAGCCATCCTTTTATTCTCAGGATGTTCAGATACTACATGATATATGGAGGGAAGTCCAGACCAAAATGTGAATAGATTCAGGTCCCATTGCCTGTCTGGGAGCTGCATACAGAGAAAGATGGCAGGATTTGTTTTCTTTAGACACTAATGATTTCTTCTTTGAAAAGCATGTGTAAATAATGAGTGACTTCAGTTATTTTAAAGATGGGCATTACAATTCTTGATTCAGTTTTGCAGTTCTTCAGAGAGGAAGTTATTTGTCTGGAAGATACTATCAATGCCTATTATGAGGCCAGTGAGGTGCTCTAAATCAGTTAGAATGTGATTTAACTATGCTGAGGCTAGACATAGGAGAGAGAAATCAACCTTCAGCTAAAGAAATTCCAGAATTACTGTGAGACTCCTGGTTATGTCACTATTGAACTATCTGAAATGTGATCTATAAAGTGCAGCCCAGTCATTAAGTATTGAGAAGTCTCTTGCATCTACTTTATTTATTCTCTAATATTTATTTTTGAATCACTGAAACAGTCAGCTCTAGGGAACAGACAATTAAAGGGAGGATTGCACAACTATACACTATATAGTGATTACTCATTCCAGAAAAATATTTTTTCCTTGATATATTTGTATTAGACAGTACAAATGCATTTAGCTTTTAGAAGAATCTCACAGTAGAACAGTATATTTCTAAGATGTTCTATGAAATTAATCATTTTTTCCAACAATGTTTACAGCTTTGTAGGTGAACTGTGAAACATCATCTCTGAATCTGTTCATAAACTGCTTTAGGCACTTAATTCAATACCTCTCAAATGCCCCATATTTTGATGATTGTTGCTCACTTTACCTCTAAAGTTAACCATGTTACACCAAACCTTGTATCCCTCTAGTATCCCCTTAATATCCCCAGTATCTTCTCTTGTATTGAAAACTTCACACCACACTTAAAATATGTCAAAGTTCACACAGAGCAAGCTATGAACATGAAGGTAAGACATGAATTCTCCAGCTCTCCTTGCTTCTCACAGTCTCTTCTGTGTCACACTCTGCCTGAATGCCAGGAAGGATGTGTTTAGTGTTATGCCCAGCAGCCTCTACCCTCAGCCATACAGACCTGCTGGGGCACACAGCGACTGTCGCCATCCTGCCCGCGCCCTCAGTCTTGGGCTGACACGCAGCCAAGGTGCATCGCCAAAGCCAGGAGCTGGGAAGTGCTCCTGGGCTGAGTTCAGCTGGACCTGCAATGTTCTAAATTACATTTTTTGACATGAGATTTTAATACCTGTCACTTGAGATTTTTGTCCGAAGTTAAGTGCTTTTCCCAGTGTCTACTGCTGTCATTTTATTTTAAGCATGTGCACAACTGGCCAAACCAAGCCGTGACAATCTTGGCAATTTTCAGCGTATTTAGAGCCTCCCTGGCCAGCCGATTGTCCCCTGTGCAGTTAATCGTAACCTGCACTTGATCACGTAGCCAACTCAGATTGTCCTGGAAACCAGCTGTTGGTGCTGACTGGGTACTGACCACAGCCAGCAGCAATTTAGGAGGGACCACAGGTAATGGAGTCTATCAAAATCTGTTACCTGAATAGGCTTCCAACACAAAAGCAGACTGGGACCATTCTGTCTGCTCTCAAGATGCTCCTATGCCACCAAGAAGTTACAGCACAGCTGAACTTGCCTTAGGGATCCTGGGATTTGAGATGACCTGGAAGGAGAGAGGAGGAAGAAATCTACAACAGGATGTTGAGGGGTGTAGCTCCTCAGGCTGAAAAATCTTCTTGGTGAATGTGCAATACAGTGGTGTTGCTCAGTGGCGGCACAGAGTTACGATTTGTGTTGCACAGTCTCTGAACAGCCTGGCTGCACACAGCTGCAGCTCAGGCAGACCTTGGCTGGTGTTATGGTGGCAAACAGTAGACTAGGAAATGTTGGTAGAGTGTGTGAGTGTTAGATCCCTGGGCAGATTAGGAAACAGGAACAGGTTTCCTAGATAGGTGGTTCATGCCCAGGCCTGTCAGTATTCAAGAGACATTTGGACAATGCCCTCAATAATATGCTTTAACTATTGGTTAGCCCTGAAGTGGTCAGGCAGTTGGACCTGATAATCTTTGAAGCTCACGTTCTATTGTATTTGTAAACTGGACATTTGAAGCATTTCTGGTCTTGATTTTGGCAGCCAGTTTTATGAGGTGGTCATAGAAAGTCAGCCTTATATATATGAATGCTAGGAGGCACTGTCTGCAGAATGTTAACCATCAGCTCTTGGCCTGACAAGGAAGCAGTCACTCCCATGTCTGTGGGAAGGTGATTTGAAAGAGAAAAGCACACACAACTGGTTTAAAAGCATTCAGCAGAGCAAGCATCGTTTAAGGCTGTATGGCATATAGCTGTTAAGTCAGCATCACAATAGCAATAAGTTCTCAAAGACCTGAGAACTGAGACCTGAAAATGAGTGCCCAAACAGAAACCATGAGCTAAAAGAAACCTATAGAGCAGTTTCAAATGGATCGTGGGGGTAAAAGTTACAAACAGCAGGTGCTGTTACTGAGCCCTGAAGACAATAACTGAGCTGAAATTTTGAAGAAAGGCCTTTGTGGACAACTTCACTCAGAAACAGCAGCATGGTTCTTTCCACAGTGCAATGAGCAATGTGGGGAATATTCTAGAGAGTTTCCTGAGCAGATTGCTGGGCCTCACCAACTTACTTGACACATATATTTACTGTCCAAAATTGCATTTGTAGCTCAGGTTCCTACCCTCAAGGGAGAAATTTCAGGAATGTAGGTTCAGTGCTTACACATCGGGCGTTGGCAGTGAAGGTGGAATGGAGAGCAACTAGCAAACTTGTTATCCAGCCTTTCTTAACAATCATTAAAGTGTCAGTTCTCACTATTTTTTCGTAGCTGCAGGCAGCAACATTACTGCTAATTTTCAGCTCCCTGCTAACACTTAAATTAAGACTCTAGAGAGATTTGGTTGGGTTTTTTAGCGCCTGAGTAGTCATTTGACAACTTGCGAAGTAACAGATGAATACTGGTGAGGTTGAGAACTAGGTGTTGTCCAAGGGTAAATATGTGTGGCAGGAAAAAATCACAACAAAAATAGGCTGTACTGACCTGGGAATGAGGATATTTGAAATAGAATTGCTTCAGGCAAGCCTGTTCTCAGAGTATAAAGCCCAAAACAAGCTCCACTGCCTTGCTGATGTGTTTGGAAGAATTTGATGTGACCTTGGAAGAGTAGTGTGCTTGAAAACCAAGAGCAAAGGTCTAGGCTTGGGACTTAACAACTTAAACAGAAAGCCAGGATAAGGTTTAAGCCTCGATTTTAACCTGGTATAACATGCAGCATGAATGCCATGATGGTGTTTAAATTAGACTGAGGGAAGCAAATTTCTAGCTTTTCCAAATAACTCATTTTAGTATGAATTAGCAGTGCGAGAGGATCATGAGTGTTTGTGCACAGGATTTTCACAGTTAAAAAGTTCTCTGTTATGGAAAAAAAATGATTTGCTGAACCTGATTTTCCATAAGGTATGGTAAATAGCAAGCAACAGCACATGCTGATGGCACCAGGAAGGTAGTTAATTTCTGCATGGTTTTTATATGAAGATCTTCAACTGATGCTACAGTTTTGCACACACACAAATTTATGAGAACTTCAGATAATGTTATATGTGAGAGGGCTAATCAAAACTTTACAGGTTGGGCCAAATAAAATAATACATTTGTATATGTTTATTCATTGTTATGTGATAGTTTTATATGATTTTTTTTATTTACTTTTTTAAAAATTTTAAAAACACATATTTTGATTTTACTGAAACCACAATATAAATCCACAGTGTAAATTTCTGTAAAAAGTGTAAAATCTAGAGAAATTCATTAAATAAAGGCTTATCAAATTAGTGATATTAATGGCACTGTATATGAATGTGAACACTATCCACAATTTCTAAACCAGAAGCCAAAAAAATGATCTGTGTATAAATCCAAATATTTCCACTGCTTCTCTAAAATCTGAGATTTAAATAAATACCAAATATCTAAAAAGATTAATGAAAACATCATTACTTTTCTTTCTGCAGTCTGGAATCCAATAGCTTCCTGTAGAACTTGAGTCAGGTTTTGCCTTGTCTTGAGCATAAGAACATAATTTTAGTAGTCTCTTCTGACATTTGCATAATGCAGAATGTGAAACATTGAACTGAAAGGCATGGTTCATTTAATTTAAGTGAAGACCTGGATCATTTAATCATTACTGCCTGACAAAATAATTTATAAATTACTAAGGAGTCTCTGTCAAGGAACTATACTTTTTTTTTTTTTTTATATATAAAAAAAAGCGCACTTATTTGGAACTGTTGTAAGCAATTTCCATTTTATTCCTTTTCAAAATGAAGCTGCACTTACTTACCTCAAAGATGAACATAGGCTCCAAACTCAAATATTTAAGTGCACTAGGGAGAAACAGGCTAATACTGTGTCTTTCTGTAATCTGCAATGCATGACTCTAGTGTTTCTTGGCTCATCCCTCTGTGTTAAAAATAGAAACAGTATTCTAAAGCAAGTTGGCTTATAAATTTGACTCAAATACTCGCTTGGCACCCTGTTTTCCTGGTGATGATTTTGTGGAATATAGTCCCCTTTGGCCTCTTTTGCAGCTCCAAATGCTCCCTTGCAAGGCTTGTGTGACAGCTGCAAAAACAGATGTCAAACTCTGTATGATACTGTATTTTTCTGCGTATAATCCTTAAGTAGTTTGTGTTAAACAAAGCAACTCACCCAGGCCACTTCCTCTGATTCAGCAGTAAAAGAAAGTTATTTATGTGTACAGATGGTATCAAGGGAAATTTACCTCTTTGCTCCTAATATCTCTAATACTACAGGAGGTGCTTTCTTTTAGCCAGCAACCATCAGTCACTGCCTCTCATTTGTGTGAATTATAAAAATATGTCCTAGATACTTAGCTGGTTTATAGTTGGCTTATTGGAAGTACAGGAGAAATACACAAAATATATATATTTTTAAATGCATTATCATTTTCAGTTGGCTCCCTGAAGGTCTCTGTTTAAGGAGCATTTCCGAATGTGTAGGCACTTCAGAGCTGAAGTGGGGTGAAGTGGAGCGTACATTGCTTGTGAGAATCATTTCTACTGACTTTATTTCATATCATATATTTTTTTCTTACTGTACGCAATAAAGGAGGTACCCATTACTGTAAAAGGGAATAACATAATATTACTTCTTATGCTTTTATGTCTACAGTATTTAAAGCACCTCTATTTTCAGGCTACTTTCTAAAAACATATACAAGTGATGACTATTTTATATATTGCTATTTAAAATTTTCTCTCAAATTTGTTAAGCCTGTTTTCTCAAAGAAAATAAGTGTTTTCTGTTAACTTACCATTTTCAACAACAGTTTTCAGATTAAATATTTTCATTAAAAAAAAAATATTTTTGTTATTCTTAAAACATAAATTAGAACAATGTTCCTAAGCTTTTCAACTTGGCAATGTCTTAATCAATTTTTATGACTTTTTTTTCCACCTACTGTAAATGTAAGAACAAAGAATATAACCATAGTAACAAAAAGGATATATAAGCTTATATTCATGTGTCTATTTGGAGAGGTTAACAGATTATATTTGACCTTGAATGGCTAGGTTGTGTGTAGACTTGGAAAACAGCATTCTCTTTGCTTTATAATATAATAAAATTTACAGTACTTCATGTCACCCTGATTTCACTGTCCTGCATTTGTGACCCTTTGGTTCAGAAACACTGCCCTTAATCCTTATTTAAGTACCCTTTGTATTAAACTGTACTTGAATGCTGGGAGACAAATCATATTGAACATGAAGGAGCTAAAGTGAAGAACTGTTAGGATTTAGACATTTTGCAGTATTCTTGGCAAAATGTCTTACTGAGTAACTGTTTGAAGGTGTAGATCTTCATGCCTTCAAAATTATATTCACTACCAAAAGAGAAGAACGAAATTCTAAGTTTTTCCAAGAGGTTACTATAGAAGAGATAGAGACTGAAGATTTGCATTTCTTTTGTGTTTTAGGGCAGCTGTTAATATATTTTGTCCACATAACTAGAAAATCATACACACACATTGGTCCCTTCCTTAGACCTACATTATAAGATTTAAGAAAAGCTGAGTTTGTTAGCTTAATTCCAAGCCCAGGGTAATATGGTCATGGCCTCTTTTTTCAGTCTTAAAGCATGGGCAAAAGAAGCTCATGTCTGCTTGAAGTATGGGCTGAAACAAGTGTGGCTGCTGGGACATATTGTGCTTTCTTTGAACTCCAAGCACCTCCATGAATACATTATGGCCACTAAGACCTTTTCTGCATAACCAGAAAAAATCTTGGCATTATTCACATATACGTTTAGCAGTGTTGTAGCCACTGAATGTACCATTTTAATCCTCAGCTTCCCCATTTGTAAAACAGTATTAATGATGTGTATCCACTTCAGAGGCCAAAGTACAAATTCCTAATGCTATATTTATGCAAAGTATTATTAAATGACCATCTGGCAAAGGACAGATTCTGGCTTGCAGCCCTTTGTTCTTTCATCTAGGCCTTCTGCTACTACTTTTTAATATTTCTGAGTTCCAGACAGATCTGCAAGCCCAGCAAACCTTTTAACACCTCTGAAAGCTTGGGATAAGCTAAAGAATTCACAGTAACTCTTGCAGCACACAGGGGAAATGGGGAACAAGGATCCCAAATTCTCTAAAATAGCAGAGATTTTGTTCCTGCTATCCCCAATTATTCCCCACAGGAGTGGATGACAATTCATGGATCATTTAGTCTGGTTCCTGCAAACACAGCCAAGCATGTAATAGATGTAATAGTCCAGAAGAGACCACGGGAAAATTCAGCTTGTCTCTGCTACAGCAGTCACCACAAAATGCTTTCCTTCCCAGCATTCCTGTATATAAGGCACAGTTCTCCCAGAATTACAGTGTCATAGGAAGAGAGCAGCACCTGGATGTCCTGGATGCCCACAACACAACAGGCTTTGCAATAGTTCCATGCAAAGTAGACAGTGACTGTGCTACACAAGGCAGTTTTTTCCACCCTCACTGTCCCTTGAGTTGTCCACAGTCTGACCTTTATTTCTTCTTTCCTTCAAACCTGGTCACAAGTATTTTACCTCTAAAAACACAGACAAGTCACGAAACCAGGAAAGTAAGTGTTTTCTCAGCTCTACCAGGAAACCTGCTCTTCCTTTCCCAAAACCACAACGTCCAACCTCAGCTGTGGCAGAGTCTCCAAAGGATAATTGCATACATCCAGAGGAGAGAAGAGTACAGTTCTTTCTTCTTTAGTTCCTGAAGACAGCCAGTCAAAGCCCTGAGTCAGAGGAATTCAGGCCTGAAGTGTAATTTCAAAGAATCTTGATGATGACTTTGCATTAGTGCCTGTCATAGAGGTTGATTCATATACTCCTACTGTAACAGTTCTTTTTGCAAGTGAGAACTAGGCATAATAGGAGACGAGATGCTCAAAACTGGAGTAGTAGAATAAATTGAAATTAGCTGGTGGGACTAGCCACTGTTTAAGAAGGAACTAGAGAGATATTTGGGAAGGAAGTGGCTGAGCTGCTAATAAAAATGTAACATCATACTAGAATAAATTACCTACAGCCCTGGAGTGTAACAAATATTATACTTCTCTTAAAAAAATTATGAGGGATGATCCTGAGGAACATAAAGCACTGACCTTAAATTAGGATCGGGAACATTAGTTGAAAGAAGCAAGATAGAGTCTATAAAACATTAATCTAAGCATGATATAATAGATGCAAATTAGTCTGGCTTTTGTGAAGAAAAAAAATCTTATCTTCCTAATCTCATAGAATTCAAATCTGTCATTAAAATAGCAGAAAGCATTTTGTCAGCCAGTTCTTTATCTAGATTTTTTAAAAAACTTTGCCAAAAGCCTCTAGCAGGATGCTATGTCTGGAATTTGTTACAGTAGGAGGCTGTCTAGGGCAGGAGGCCATTTGGAGCAGCAGATGACTTTGCCTATGATAAAAAGACAGCCTAGATCAACTCTTCCAGTGAAAGGTGCCTTCCTTTGCAGTTCTGCTTCTGTTCTTCTTCCTAGTCCCTGGCAGGGTGTGAGGCACAAGGAAGTGTCTAGGGGCTGCTGCACAGGAGAACAGAGCACGATTGCTTGATTCAGGCTGGAAGCAGCAGAGAAATGTCAGCAGTTTCTCTGAGAAGGATAAAGATAAGCACTACCAGGGGGATGAACAAGAAGTCCTCAGAGAGAGCATGCTGACAAGAAGCCAAAAGAAGCCCTTCATGTACCTGCCCAAAACTTCATTGGTCTTTTCTCACATCCATGTGTCTTGTAACTCAAATTACCCTTTACCTGATTTTATTCCTCCTCACAAACCTTGAAAACCTTGATAACTCTTCAGGCATCTTAGGAGCCAGTTCTGCCATCACAGTGTTACTTCATCAAGAAAGGAGAAATTCAGACATGACTTGATATGAATTTGTCAGAGGTATTTAAGGAAATTTAGATAGGCAACCCCAAAAGTGTTATAGACTATAAACTGACTGTGGGAAACCAAGAGGAGCTACAGGTGTTTTATGGTCAGTATGGAAGTAGGTTAATAACCATTTTTTCCAGGGCATTATAACCGGACTGATGTGTTAATGACTTAAGAGTGAAAATAAGATGTGGTAAAATCTGAGAATAACAAAATGCTATTTAGCTTAATCCCAAACAATGAAGACAGCAACTCTTTCTCTTCTTTTTGAATCTAACTAAGGTAGACCCCAAACATAAGGTAAAATGGAAATAATACGTAGTGTTGGGATTTTTTTTTCCTGCCTGAATATATTAGTCTATCTTAAATCCATACATCATAATGGCTTCTCAAATGGCATCATCAAATGGTATACATTGCAAAGACAGTGGAAGTTGTTGCCAGCCGCAGAGATCCCATGCTTCACCTTCAAGATACTGAAAATCTTGTTTTACCAACAGAGAGTTAAATTTGAAAGGGGATCTGAAAAGCTATGAGAGGTCAGCATGTATGAACAGCTGTCTGTAGAGACAAGCTGGCATAGAAAGTGCTAAAGAACTGAACATTTTTCTTTCAGAAACATGAAGAATCAAATGTGTGCCCCATATGGTTTTGATATTCCCCTCCTCATAAACTAGTTTTCTAAAGATTTTCTCAATAATTTCATGAAGGGGGTGGTCTTCAGTCATTGTCTCTCATTCTCGCTGTCTCAGAGGGAGAAGGAAAACAAAATCTTGAGCCTTTTGGAAATTTAGAAATGTGTCAGGATGATCACAAATTCTCTATAGAAGGCTGCTAGCTGGGTTTTGTCTCCATATTTCAATTTTACTCTGAAGTGGGAAGAATTTGTCACTGAATTCTGGTCAAGGCAGACAGTTTAGTCTAACCAGCATGATAGTCCTTGGTGTATGCTTTATATTCAACATCTGGGCACTCCAGCAGTTTAAATATTTGTATCATAAAAAGAAATGAAACAAGAAACCAAAATGCACATCAGTAAAATGAAAAACCCATGGTTATAATTCCAGAACAAACAATAATTTGATAAAATTTGGTTCAGTTCTAATTATATGAGTTTTTCTGTCTGCAGCATGGAAGACAAATGAATCTTTTAACAATAAATTAACTGAACCTCTTTCAAAATACTTCCCCCCCCCCAAGGAACAGCACCTAAATTATAGTCTAGAAAAAAATAAGAAATTGGTGAATTAACTGGTGAATCTAAATTGTAAAGCTAATTGTTGGTGCCACTATAATCTGTACACACAGAAGTGCATAAATGGGCACACAATAGCAATAGTTCTCATGCTTTTTCTAGAAATCAAACACAGAAAATTGACCTTGATAAGGTTTCTTCCACCCCACAAGCTAAAGAAGTTTAAATAGTTCCTTAGAATTGATAGCAATGGTTGAAAATCTGAACCTGACATTTTAAATAGAGAAGGCAGCAGCTAAACCCATCCCTTTACTGTATTTCTAGCTAGCAGGTGAAGTGTATAAGCTCAAGGGTTACAACAGAACAAAATAGAGGTACACTAGTTCAAACAATATTTTTATTACTGATACCTGAAATATCAGCCTGATTATATTGCTTGGAGGAGGGTGAGAAGTGCAGGAGAACACTGTTCCAGCAGTGCCCTTTAATCCACTACCTTTATAGTTGAAATATTTCAGTTATAAACTGAAAAATATAATATTGAAGTTAGTCCTTTGCGTGATCCATTTAAATTCTTTATATCTGTCTGAGCTATTGACTATAGTAGACATTTATGTGGACTGGAAGACTAAGCAGATACAATATAGGGAAGTCATATCATTTTTACTTGTATTTGAATGATAATTCATGTTGTTAACATGGTTACAAACTAGGAATACATACTTTAAAAGGTCACAGATTGATTCCCATTGAGATAAAAAGATCCTGGATGTATGTTAATTATAGCCAAAATGCAACTTTAGCTTAATTTGGGCTTGGTAATGACTTCTTAGGATCTGGTGATACAAAAAGTATGAAGAAGAGGAGAGCACAAGCTGGCTGTTGTGAGAAATAATTGTGATATTATGTTGTGAGAAATAATAGGCATTTTTATCTATTACTTGGTATATATGTATCTCTATCCATTTTTTTCAAATAGAAGCATTTCGTAATTTCACTTGAGCAAAAATAATTTAAAAGAGATACTGAGCTTCAGAATCTGGGGAGATTCTAGACTCTGATTCAGATTCTAGAATTCAACTACCAAGAGTCCTAGACTACCATGATCATTGTTTTCAGGGTTTTTTTTTTAATGCACTATCATTCTGGAAGGGTATACTGCTGTAGGATCTTTGTGTCCTTTTAAATAGCGGGCAGTAGAATTTCTGTATATACTTATGCTATTAGAATTATACTGCATGTAGTTAGACACCTTATGGGAAAAAAAAAAAAAAAAAGCTGTAAAAGGGAAAACCAGTTTTCAAGATTTCATTACACTTAAGACATGCAGTGACAAATGATTTAGTTCATGCACGCTACATTGCTTAAGTCTACCCTTGTCTGCTTCTCAATTTAAGCTTTGCAAGACTAATTTTTCAAATTCTCTCTCATTTGTTGGAATCTCAAAGAGAATATAATTGATTACAATTAGGTAAGGCTTTTAACAGGCATAATACTAGTTTTGCTACTTGTGTTGGATACCATGTCATAACATAAAGTATTAACAAACAATTGCAAAAAAACAGAATATTTGCATGTTTTCATTTTGGGGTATAAGTGTATGCATGTGCGTATACAGAGAGAGTGCTATTCTCTATGTCGTGTATATATAAACCCACAAGAGGTCTGCTACTGCACATTCATATTTAATTGGAGAAGGGAATGCTTAAATATTTGAAATCTGTCCAATATCTAAGTAGAATTGTAGCCTATAATCCTCTCTAAAACTTTTATGCCTGTCCTATGTAATATCCCTACTTTTTGCTAAGAAAAGAAGCAGAATGTGTATTGTGATATGTATATTATACAGGTGGTGGGTTTTAATATTTTGTTGTTGTTGTTGTTTTGTTTTGTTTTGTTAATCTTATAAGATATGGCCAAAACCTAAAAAGATATTCAACAGGATAGTGCACAACAATCTACGAGCCCAAGCTGTAACTAATCCTTTCTGAATGCATAGGACTTTCTTCAGTATGTGTGTTAACAGTTGATTTTATTGGGAAGAAGCCAGGTTTGTTTGCTGCAGCCAAGGGCTATAGTGGTTTGGGATGAATGAACTGAAAGCATGCATAAAGGAAGTCTTATACTGTTCATAGCTAATGAATTTCTCTGGTGCAAATTCAATATTAAGTGCAGATTACAGCTGGAATTGTTCTTGGGGGAATTCAGGAGGATATTGCATCTTATGGGGATCCTAATTTAAAAGAATGGCTGGTCAGGATGCATTTAATAACCATTGGAAACCATAACATAAAAGATGAGAACAGGGAGAAAATAGTGCCTGATTTGATATAGATGGAGGGTAGCAGTCTTCATTATTAATTACCTGGGATTGTCATGACTTTTATGGAATAGACAGAATGCTTTTATTTCCTGAAATGTGAGAGGAATCACTGAGTTTTGATTTATAAACAATGTCTACAGTGAAGCAATAATTTTCCTAGTCAAAATTGAATTGGTAGGGTTCTTACTTACATCTAGCTATTTTAGAAAAACTGGAATCAGTGCTGTGCTAACGTATTAATTTAATAGAGTAGAAAATGAAGCTTAAAAAAAAGTTTAAGTTTCAGAAAAGAACAAGGTAGGTAAAAGGCCACAGCCATTTCTTCTCTTCAAAAATAATATATTGTTTCATTTAACATGGAATTGTATTTGTGTGTACAAATATAGCTATCAAACCTACATACATATTCATTCTGCAAGTATGTTTGTATCTCTGTTTATGTATAAGGTAGCCATGTATGTGTGAGGCAGAGTTCCAAGCCCTAAAAAGAAATGAACTTTTCCAGTTGCTTACTTTGATTCTTTTCCTCTGTTAAAAATGCTAGTTTTTCCTTTGCCTTTCTAGATGCTTCGAGATGGCTGGTGTTTTGGGGAAAGTGTAGGAGGGAAAAGAGAAGGTTCTGGGAGGAGGAGCTGGTGTTGACAACTTGTTAATGAAATTTCAACTTTAAAACACATGGAGGATTTCTGAGAGATAATGTTCTGAGAGATAAGAAAAAAAAATCCCTCACTTAACATGACATTTTAAATATAATCTCTTTCACTTATATAGCACCTGCCATCCCAAGGAGTTAGTATTCTGCAGATCTTAATTTAATTAGCCTCCAAATATACCTACCATGTTTCTGAATAATACCATTCCCATATAGAGATGAGAGATGTGCAAGGAGATAAAGAATGTAAAAAAATATTATGTTGCATTAGAATTAATGAATTAATGCATTAGAATTAATGACCTGTCTCATGTTTTCTTCAACACAGGAGAATACTTGGGAGGATATACTGAGGAGACAGGCAGGTATCTGAAACGTCATCTGCTTTTAGTTAGATGCTGAAAAATAGCTGCTGGTTCTTGTGTTAATATTTAAAACTATAGAAGTTGAAACAACATCAGGCTACAGTTAGGTGTGTCAAGCACTGCTTAGGCATGAACTTCCTGCATGTCTTTCCAGACTGGGATTTCACAGCCCAGTCTCCCATTTCTTGGGAGTTACTCAGCTAGAAGGCCACAGGAAAGGTTTGTAATAAGAGCACACTCTGCTCTTGATCGTTTAAAGTTGCTTGGGCCAGAAAAACAGAACAGGGGTTTAGGGAAACTTTGTGTGCAGGAGTGATTGAGGTTATAGCCTGTATCAGGTCCATGTTGAACTGGTGGCACATAAATGTTGGTACATCCCATATGGACAATTGCAAAGAGGAGATAAGGAGTCATTCAACTGGGCTAATATGGTGGCAGCTCTGGACATTGCCATCATTCAAGCATTCCTCATGAATGATACTGGAGACACCACTGATTGTTTCCTTCTCAGAAGATTTGTCAGAATTTGTATCATGCTCTTGGCTGTAGATGCTTAAATTAGTTTGTTTCAGTTCCATGTGCACACCTGTTTTCGTGGATCTGTATCTTATCTTTTTATACTGTGTTACTAGCCTTTCTATCACCATTTAAGTGATTCTGCAAGTTTATATTGTATATACTGTGAGAATTGAGACTGGATGTTCCTCACTCCATGTGCTAATCTTTTAGAGCATTTCCTCCCTTCAGCTTGAAGAGTTTCCCCTTGTCACCAGGATACAGTTCAAATCAAGCTAAGAAGACAGTGATAGATGAAACCCCACAGGTTTGCCTTGAACAGCAGTTTTAAATGGGAAGAGCTTAACAGGAACTTAGTCTAATTCCTTAGTACAGTAAAATTAATTTCAAGGTCTCAAGAGGATCAGTCCTCTTTATGACTTCTGGCACTCCCTGCTCCCAGTTAAGGTCCACTCATTGCAAACGTAGGCCAGATTCCCAGAGTGCTGAAATTTGTTTCATCAGCTTCCAGGACAGTTTGATATACTGAAGTCCAAGAACAAGAAAAAAAAACAATGCTGAAAGCCAACTAAAGGAAGGGATTTAGACTGGTTCATTTAGTTTTTTGTTTGTTTGTTTGTTTGTTTTTAATTGCTTTTGCTTGTTTAGATTATTTGTTTGGGTTTAATTTTGAATGGGAATGAACAGGTTCACTTATTTTTGATCTGTTCTTCTTTTTAGGTAAACTGGTTTAAGACCACCCCCTCCCACGCCCCCCCCCCCCCCCCCGCCCCAGGGCCCCCCCCCGAGAATGAGTTGTAACAGAAGCATTTACAGCTGGACAGCAAATTATAGCAAGGGAAAGGTAATACGGCCTTTATTCTGTCCACTGAAGTAGCACATGAGCCTGGGAACACTACGGGAACTGCATCTTGCAAGGCGGGCTGAAGGGAGAGGCAGCCTCTGGCTGAGCTTGTTCTTAGCCTTTGGCTGAACTTACTGGCTGTACCATTTTTTTAGAATTAGTTCAAAGAACTTCTGTCGATATTACCTCATTTCTTTGCCTTAATTTCCCTAGAATGGTTTTGTTCAATCTTGGTTTGTATCTGTAGAAAAAGAAAGTTAGGTCACAAGTATGCAGTCTCTTTTTGGGTGTCCAACAGATGTATGATATAGCATGATACAGCATGTCAATGCATATATATATGGAGTGTGAATGCATGCATTTACATAAAAGCATGTATATAAAATCCTCATCCTGTCCCATTTCATCGATCAGACCTAATATTTGAAGGAAGCTAGTGGGCTCGGTCCCACTGATTTCAATCAGAGTTGGGCCTCTGCCAATGCTTTCTGGGAAGTGGGATGTTTCAGTGTTCTGTGAAGATGTAGCTATAATGCGTTTCTAACATACAGTCATCTGGAGCCAAGCTTAATCAGATACACATTAGTGAATGGAATGCACTTTTCAAATAATGAAAATCTCGTTGGACCACTCAGTGCAAGATAAGAAAATCACAGCAGATGCTACTAAAGCAAAGGTGGGTGTTGAGGGCAGAGAGTGCCAAGAAACACTAAATGTATTTTGCAGAAAACCCACTGATTTTTGTGAGTGTCTCTTTCTTTGTGTGCCATCTCTTTGCAACTAATTTTCCCCTAGGAAGTTGTAAGGTCACATTGACCTGTATGTTCAAACCATGCAGTCAGGAAGGGAAAAAAGATAAAAATGTATCTGTGAAAATACTTAAATAGTCAGTACAAAAGGAAACCCTTGGCCCAGGAACAGATTTTTCTGCAGATTTTTTCAGACTTGATTTCGAAAGCAAATTAAAAGAGTGAATTATGTTGTTTATCTTGACCTAGGGTTTCAGTGCTTCACACGTATTTCATGCCAGTCTGCAGTCAGGTTTGGAACATGCACAACAATAAGGAAAAAAGAATCACAAAATACATTATTAATGTATTTTACAAGGAAAATATTTTTTTTTCTTGTAGAGATTCTATTTGGTCTTTTTGCTTTCAGGTCCATTTTGACAAGTGCAAGATGGAAAAACAGAATGTACTAAGAAACCCATTCAGAAATATACTTCAGTACCAGAATGTTTTTCTCTTCCTTTCAAGTAATTTATAACACTAAACAAGACCTTTAACTCTGTTAAAAGAGAAAAAGAAAAAGAAAATGAAAAAATACAGTGCATTGGTGCATTGAATTAAACAATGCACAGAGAGATCTTTAATGCCATTATGTGCCTGGTATAAATTAGTTAATGTGCAGACATGATTCTTGGGATGTTAGTATAGAATATTTGACTAGCATGCCAGTTGAAGTACCTTTACATACCTCTATCTCAAATGTTAGTAAAAGGTAGGGGGGGGTTCTAATTAGAAAAACAATCAAAGTATTTCCTGGGGAAATATAGCAAGGCAAAACAGCATACTTAGAACCACTGAAGTCTTTCTATGAGGCTTCCTTGCTATAGTAGTGAGTCTTTCTCCAAGCACTGGGCACTGTGTTCCTATCTTACTCCTGCCTTCGTCTCCCCATGGCTTCCAATTCTTTCACCTCTCCCTGCAGTTCTGGTGCTCTGAGATCTTCACAGAGACATTTCAGTAAGCTAAGATGACAGAAAACTAACCAAAACTTAAATGGGTTAGTTCTTGATCAGCATGGCACATTGAAAGAGCTCAGCACGAATTCAGCTGTGTGCAGAAGCTGGTGCAAAGAAGGGAGTGGGTTTGTGCAGCTGGGATTAGTGGAAGATGGGCACAATAGACGTAAGCTTCTGTGTAGGCATGGCTTTAATTGCTTTTTTTGAAATGGCCTTCAAGGCACAGGATCATATTTGTCTTGTATCTCTGTAGGTGCAAATTGCAGAGACAAGTAAATGTGAGCACAGAAATGGAAGACAGTAGCAGGAAACCTTTACGATGATTATAATTGTCTTCTTGCATGAAGAGATGCTTTGAGAAAGCAAAGAAATGCTGCCAGAAGCAAACATGTCAAAGCCCTTAGAAAAACAATAGAATCGAATACCCTTGCAACTGAGACAAACATTTTTAAAAGGTGCTTCACTTCCTTTGAGTTTTTTTTTTTTTTTTTCAAAGACCAGTTTTCAAACTTAATTAGCATTCCTAAGACATAAAAGACCTTCTCTGACATGGAAAATGGTAGAAGATATGTAGAAAGCAAATGCGTTACCTTAGCTACCTGTTTGGGGTGACATTTTAAATACAGAAAATAAAGCTGGCAGAATTATAGTGACCTTTCAGCCTGAACAAATAAAATAACATCTGCCAAAGCTAAATGGCTGCCTCTAGCTGTAGGAAATGATATGCGTCTTTGAACACTAATGCATAGGTCTTTAGTAGAGCTAGCTTTAGTAATACCTCCTGGACCTAAACAATTTACTTCCCAATGGAGCATGAAAGGCTGAAAATTCACAGAGTGTGGTATATGTGGCAAGGGTCACATGGGGAGCAACCATGGCTGTACATGTGGGGAAGCTGTCTGCATAGTTTTCATCCCTATAAATCTATCATAACACCCTCTTTTTCTTTGGAAAACCCAAGAGGAGCTGCTCAGTTTATCCATGTATGTTTGTGTTGTTCCTCCTATATGTTCACATTGCTGTGTACTGATGCAGTCTTCCATGTTATTTTCTCTTTCTAAGTTTCCTCTGGAAAACCAGGGCATCTGTGGCCTGGGAGCCAGTAGTAAGCAAACTATTTGCTGTCAGAAAGGAAACTAGTGGGACTAAAAAGGGAAAGCTTCTCTTTATGATATTCTCCATAGGAAAATAATAACTTTTAAAATGACTTTTCCTGCTTCCCCAAGCTCTTTTAGCTTCTGATGTCAGCTATGCCAGCAGAGAGAGCAAGTTCTTGATTGTGCTCTCAAAAAGCTGAGAAGAGCAGTTCATAGTTTTTATTACCTTCTTTATCAGGAACACTTATATGCCTTCACTTCAAATACTTCTTAAATTCAGAGCTGCTGCACATGGAAAACCTAGTTCTGCACTTGGGTGACTGGGATCCACAGGGGAAGGAAATATCATGGGGACACTGGTATTTTACCTACCTGACATAGAAGGGATGCAGGCCCCATGAATTGCAATAGTAATTAGCCAAAAATACTGAATTTCTTAATGGTTTCCAAAGGTTAAAGAAAGTTTATGCAATTTGCTGCCTGGATTAATATAAATGTTTTCTAATTTAAGAAAATAGTGCTTTATTATGATTATTATTAACAGTAGCATTATTAGCATTATATACAACTTTGGTTTCATTTGTGATATGGAGAGCATTTTTAATCACTGTGCAAACAGCTGCAAAGACATGTATCATATCTTCCTTGAAGAAGTCATAAACTGCAATCTAGGCCAAGAATGAGGCTTGTAACAGGAGATAATTTGGAGATGGGGTGTCAGTCTGAACAAGGAATTCCAGCTCTAGCATCTGGCATATGTCTGAGGGATTTTCAGTGACAAGGATGGGTAGTTAAAGAGCTATCTGCTCACTATACAGACACTAGAATTGCATTTTATTATATTTAATTTACTTGTAAGCTTTCATTTTTTATCACCAGTGCTGTATCTACAAACCTGGCCGTAAGACCTACCATACCAATATCTTTTTAGTTTCAGTATTAAACTCTATTAAATGACTGGCCTGGTAGATGAGGGGAGAGCAGTGGATATGCACTTCAGGAGGGCTTTTAATGCTATCTCCCATAACACCACCCACAGAGAAGCTCTTGATGTATGTACTGAATGAGCAGATGGTGAGGTGGATTGAAAACTGGCTGAATGGCCAAGCCCAGGGAGTGGTGTGACACAAAGTCTAGTTGGAGGCCAGTAACTAGTGGTGTACCCCAGGGGTATATACTGGATCTTATCTTCTTTGGCATCTTCCTTAATCATCTGGATGATGGGGCAGCATATACCCTTCACAAGTCTGTGGCTGACACAAAATTGGGAGGAGTGGCTGATTCATCAGAGGACCATGGTGCCATCCAGAAGGACAATGACAGCTTGGAGAGATGGGCTGGTGGGAACCTTATACTTGAGGTTCAACAAGGAGAAGTGCAAAGTCCTGCACCTGGGGAGAAACAACTCTAGTCACCAGTATGTGTTGAGGGCCACCTAGCTGCAAAGCAGATCTGCAGAAAAGGATTGGTAGTCCTGGTAAAAACCAGGTTGAACATGAGCCAACAGTGTGCCCTTGCAGCAAACAAGGGTAATGGTATCCCAGTGGCAAAGTTTTGCCAGCCCATTGAGGGATGTTATCCTTCTCCTCTACTCAGCACTGGAGAGGCCACACCTGAAGTACTGGGTTCAGCTCTGGACTCTTCAGTACTGGAGAGAGACAGGGACACACTGGAGAGAGTTCAGCAAAGAGCCATAAAGATGATGAAGGGACTGCAGCACCTCTCCTGTGAGAGAGCTGGGACTGTTCAGCTTGGACAAGAGAAGGCTCAAGGGTGATCTCATCAATGGCTATAGATACCTAAAGGGAGGGTGCAAAGAGGATGGAGCCAGGCTCCGATCAGTGGTACCCAGAGCCAGGACAAGAGGCAATGGGCACAAACTGGCACACGGGAGGCTCCTTCTGAACATCAAGAAGCACTTCTGTGCTGTGTGGGTGATGGAGCACTGGCAGAGATTGCCCAGAAAGGTTGTGGAGTCTCCTGCACCTTGGAGATATCCAAAAAGACATGTAGATGCAGTCCTGGGCAGCCTTCTCTGGGTGCCCTGCTTGAGGAGGTGGTTGGACAGATGTCCTCCAGAAGTCCCCGTCCAGCCTCAGCCTTTCTGTGATTAAGTTTGTAATGGAAGAGTAAAGTATATCACCCTAAGTTAGTCAGTCTCAATGGACATACCAGAGCCAAAACAAGGTTTGGAGATATCTTTAAGAGCTCTTCTAACCTGAGGTGTGTTTTGGGAACCAGCACTGGGGACTATTCCCTGGCCACGTGCCAAAGGGTAGTGCTTGATGCTGAGTGGGGAGCAACTGTTCCCTCCACAAGTCCTAGATGAGCCTTCCAGCTCCAGCATTTTCCCCCTCACCCTGATTAGGAGCAGATTGCACTGTGTTTCCTGGCAACCCTCCGTCCATCTTTACCCACTTGAAAGCACTCCTGTGCTACATTAGGCTCTTAATTGTTCTGATTTTCAGGGCAATTTCATGAATTCAGACTTGATACTGAAGATGTTGTACTTTGTTTAAGCTGTTTGGGAACTACCTGCACTCAGATTTTTTTTTTTTTTTTTTTTTTCTTTTTTTTTCTTTTTTTATTTTTTTTTACCTTTGTAGCATTTGAAGAATACAGTCCCCCAAATTTTAAAAGCCAGTTGTTATACCTTTCACTACTGGAATGAAGATTCATATACTGAATGGGAATAACAAGCTTATCCATATGCATCTGTATGCAAATATGATAGTGTTTGTGTTGCAAAACTTTGCTTATTTTTACCCCTACTAAAAATAGTGTTAAAAATTGTTCATATGCCCCTCGGGTTGTCTTTCTCAAAATGAAGTGTGAAAGAGATTGATGTGGTCAGGTCTCTTTTCTCCTGTTTGCCCAGGGAATTCCTGCCACAGCAAAAATATTTCTTCATTTTTATTATGTGCCTGTGTTATCTCTGCTGTCTTTTCTGAATAACTTTACAAACAAAATGGCTACTGAATTCACAGTGAACTTAAGGTTTTGATATAAATTCATACCTTTTGATACTAGCTATCCCTCGAAGCGTTTGTTCTCCGAGGCATTTGCTATCCTTCAGTGCTTTTGGGGGTTTGGGGCTATATGTTAAGATGGAACTAATAATGAAGTTGAATATTCCTGTTAGACTAAAAATTGTAACTCTCTAATAACCACAGTTTACTTTCAAGTCCTAGATGTAATTGCTGTCTTGCCAGCTCATACTGTTTTCTTTTTTCCTTTGGCTTATGTGCTACTGCCAGCATGTCACCTCTTATGTTCCTTCATCTTTCTCTATAATGCACGATTGTACATTGCAATATTAAAAGGGCAAACTGGGAGGTCTGTAAGTTGTCAAAATTCCCATTAGATTGCTAAGGGTCTTTTTCTCACTGGGGCCCTTTGGATTTGGCCTATGGGAATTGATGAAAGACTGAAATGAAAATGCTGCCATTTGCTCTAGACCTTTCTCCCTAGACAAAACCCAGGCCAGAAACTTTATTCGAAAGATTTCTGAACATTATATTTGCAAAGCGCAAAGTCAGAATTCATGGTGCGGTATTCAACTTAGTATTCAAGATCATTTCTTTGTGAGATGCTGTTCAGCACTGCTAATACTATTAGCTGGCAAATTTGTTTTTGAATTGAATCTTATATAAAATTCTTCAAGCAGGCAACATTTAAAGTACATTCACCATTAGTCAGGACCACTTATAAGCACCAACAGGAAGTTAGCTTGAATTAATGTTAAATAGCACTGACAGTCATTTGCATATCACATAGAGATCACATGAGTACTGTCTGTCCATGTCTTAATGAGTGACTAATCCCACATTCCTTCCTGAATGCTTATAGATTGCTCTATCCAAACAATGAACATTAAATTGTTAGGTGTTTTGTATTGGAGGATTAACTGATAGCTTTTCCTGAGTACTTCAAAGAGAAAGCTGAAGCATAGACTGCTGTATAAATAGGATGAAAAAAATAGTTATTTACAACATAGATATTTCCAAACAGAATTCTCAGTTGTGTGTTTTCCCTGAGCTAGAAAGAGCAGGCAGGTCCTATCAAAGCTCTTATAAGCAATTTGGAAGTTTTTTTTGGAGGCAGAAAAAGGAAGGTTGGCAATAGTTCATTTTTACTGGTTAATGCAGGCAACTAGCTCCTGCTGTTTCACAGTGTAGGATTACATGCAAGGCCCCAAGAGTGACACAACCCACATTCATCCTGGCACACACCAGTAGTCATGAAAGAAAGATGTGTATATGGAAGGAAACGCATTATATTTTGTCTATGGGGATGATATATAGCCTGTACCCTACCCATTCTCTGGTATTTGTACTACTGCTGCTTCTTTTGACTTTTGCAAAAGATACTGCAAGCATCTCCTCTGCTTTATTTTTTTTCTTTCCTGTACCAAGGAAATCACAATCACCATCTCTTTTCCTGTGGAAATTGACAATGGAAAGCTGCTTTTTCTGCAGACAACTTCATCTATTTAATTTATCAAAGACACCAGAGAAAATAACAAATAACATGTGTTCTTGTGAATAACAAAGTGAAGTTTTTCCCATTTCCAGGTGGTGAGTCTGACCAGACATTCATGAGCTCACCACTGAAGGGTTTCCTAACAGAGCTTGCTATGAGCTGGTGCAGATCTCAAGGGTATTCAACCCCCCTAGCTGCTCCAGTGCTTCACCTCCATGTTGAACCTACTCCCTGAACAGTTCAGAGCAATAAATAGCCCATGTCCCTCTGGAAATGGTTTGAGAGATGGATGCTGGGAGAGAATCAGCTTCCCTGGAGGGGCCTCAGCATCTCAATGTGTGCAGTGTGAATAATAAACACCGGTACCCAGGAGGAACCTGCTCCCAGACTGCAAGGTCTCCAGCTGTGGGATTTTCAGTGTGCCGTTGTACACTTTGCTCCTGTGGAAACTAATACAAGGCTAAGAAAGGCAAAGGGTTCTTGATGCCTTATTCTAGTCTTATTCTAATGTGGTGTTGGGATGCTGCATGGCTGCTTATCTGGAAGCCTGAGAGATACACTTGCTGCCCAATGCTTCAAGTAAGCCAGAGGCACTGCTTTCCAGCTGTGCCCATTTCTTAACTCTACAAGTGGTCAGTTCTTCAAGTGTAGTCAAATAAGTGATCATGAGACAGGTGCATCTGGTCTCACGAGGAGTGTCTTGGGATCATTTCCAAGGGCTATTATCATAATTCTGTCATAGCTGGGATGGAACAAAGGAACAATTCAGCTTCTGCTGCAACCCTGGGGGCTGGTGAATTGAGGATGCCTATGATTATATTCCTGTGGCAGCTGCATGGTACAGATTCTTGGCCATGAATAATTGCCTTTCCAGGGAATGCCTAAAGATCTCTGGGGGAATCAGTGATTTTTTGCCCCTTGATTCTTCTTGATATCTTTAGCCTGGGACACGGAGGCAAACCTGGATTTGTTTCCCAGGATGTTTTGGGATGAATAGCATGCAGACAGACTTAGTAACAAATGAAAATATGATGTGAAGAGGAAGGTAGGAAAAGAAGGGAAAGAAATTCTGTGTAAGTCACTATTGATCATGGATGTCAGTTGTTGTTCAGAGGACAGAGACAGCCTTTCACTTGAAGACACCCGAAAAAGCTATCAGGCTGCAGGAGGAAAAACAGGAGACTATAGAAGAGTCAGGAACTGAACTTAGCTCTTTGGAGTGCCCTAGCATTAATCAGCAATCCATGCTTCCCTAACAGTTTCAGGTAAATGTTGGTGGTTTAGGAAGCCTTTATAGACTCTTTGAACATGATGGAACATCCCTTGGCCTCTCAGAGGACACAGAGCAGGGAAGATCTCTACTCTGTCTGGTCTGGTTTTGTGTTCCTTTGGGAAGCCTCTCATTCCCAGGAGTCTGGTCTCACATGGGCATCACTTCCAGAGCTGTAGCCATGGTGACACGTAGAAAACTCCAGTATTTCCCACTAGTGTAAACCAAGGGGCCTCTGGGGCCCACAGCAATTTCATCAGCTTTTGATGAAGCAGTGACTGTGGTTAAAGAGCACGCAGGTATGTGGTATCATACAAGAAAAAAAAAAAGTGCAGTAAAAGTTGTTAGCTGTGCTGCTGAACATCTAAATGGCCTTATCCCTGGTTAATCAGGAAAGGCAGCTGTTACATGGCATCAGTGGCAACAATGAGCTGAAGAAACACTGTAAGATACACAGCTATAGATGGCTCCACCACGCTTTGGAGTTTTTTTTTTTTTTTTTTTTTTCTAATTTCATTTCATCATTTTCCTTTTTTATTCTGGCCCATAGTGGGTTGTGCAGAAAAAGCATGAATGTTTGCCCCCATGAAGTTTCAGGGCAGCGTCTTGAGGAGCTGCAGAGGATGTCTATATCACATCTTCTGACAAGGTTGCACCATCCTTATCTCAGAGGAGCAGCTGATGTCCACCGAGTTCTGCCCTGGGCCCTGATGCTACAGAGGGAAAAGCTGGTGTGAGGACAATCTCCACAGACAGGGCAGGGACAGCCTGTAAGCATGGGGAGGCACAGACCAGTTGGGATATTCTGGGGCTGCCGGGCTGACAGGGAGACCTGGCAGATGAGCACATGTGGAATGCTCCAGTTTTGAAATTAGAAACATGGAAATAATGAAACAAAATGGGTTTCTTTTGTCTATCCTGTCTTCTCCTTATTAAATCTGCATGTCCTCATACCTGCTTCAGCCGTCTCCCTATAATAGCAGTTCACATACCGTAGCTCTGCAGATTGGCCTTGTCAAGAAAAGAAGAGTGCTGGGGTTGACTGGTCACATTTGATGAATTCAGATGGTAGCAAAATTCAGAAGGCCATAAAAATTCAGATGGCCATAAAATGCTGCTATATGACTCATGGCCATTTGGGAAGGATCACCTAGTCATGGAGGATGCTGGAGAATGCTTTAGAGGTCATAACAAAACAGATGTAATCATTTTGTTTATGATCATAAAGTATCCTGCTTTGTACAAAAGTAAAGGAGATATTTCTCTGGTATCTTTGAATAGTATAAGGGAAAAATAATTACAAGAATTTAGGTTTTTGTTTTGATTTTTGTAATGGAGGTGTATTCTGGAAATAAGGCTTTTAACATCTTTTATGATGAAATATTCCCCAGTAGGATCTGTCCTCATGGATCTCATCTTAGTGACACAGATGAAGACGCTGCACTCATAATTTAAAGTAGATTAAGCCCAGACTTTTGACTGATAGTAAATTGCCAGAACTGTGCTTGGTTGGACAAGCTTTGGTCACTGCTGTGCTACAGAATGTATTTCAGTTTCCTTTTGCACATTAAACCTTAATGCTCCCATCAAAAAATAATTTGATTGGATAATTAAAAATTGGCTGTTACATCTTGTTCTTTCCTAGAAAAAGGAATTAAAGCTGAACTGATTTGTCCCCTTTTTCAGAACAAAAAGAATAAGTGTTAGCATGTTCTGATAAGAAAGTAAGTGTTCCTGCTAAGGAAACTTTTTTTTAAGTATTCGTGCACACCTAATAAAAAGGTACATAAGAAGCAAAATAGAACAATCTGTTGTTATTTAACACAGCAAATACTGTTGAGATACAAATACAGTTAAGTTTTTCTGGTAACCAAGCAACAGAAGAAAATACCACTTATCTGAATTGCTGTTTATTCTACTGTTTTTTAGCTCTACAGTAGTGATTTTTATTCTCCACACCTCAAACACAGAAAGAGTAATTGTTCATGGTATGGCTAAATTGTTTAATCTACTGTTTGATACGGGCCAAATTAGACATAAGAATAAATGTCTCAGATTGCTACAGCTAGCCATTAATGATTTTTGATCTTCCCACAAATGTTTCAGTAGATTATGTAACGTAAGCAAATGTCCTCTACTGACTTATGCAATTGTAATAAATATGGACTATATGAAGCATGAAATCAGAACACTTTCATTTTTCCAAAGAATGCAAATGGTCTCTCATTCATGTGTATCATCCTAAGGACTTTTTAGATTAAGCACATGGTAGCAATGTAATCTTTGACACTTCTAAACTGAAGGTTTTTTCCAGAGCTGCATATATTACCATCAGATGGATGATTTCATTAAGGTGAAAATCTGTAGCAAGAAGTGCTCAGAGCCATAGCCAGGCTGGCCTTTCGTATGTGTTGGCACTTGTTCATGCACATACTTGCGTACATTGACTAAATGAAAAGGAACTGAATATAACTCTTATTAATCTCTAAGATCTCAATTTCTGGCTAAAGATTTTCAATAAAGTGTGCAGGTGGAAGAAAGGAGGTGAGTGCAAATGGAAAACTTTGAGATAAGAAGCCTAGAGGACCTCAGAAGACTGAAGGACATTGGTTGAGCCAAACTATATGCAAAGAAAACATCTCAGTCCCACATACATGGGAACAACATGTCCACCAGCAATAAGAATTTGGTTTTGCTCTTCCATTTATTACAAGACTCAATCTTCTATGCTAAAGGCAATCGTGTCTGTGAAGCACAATGGAGCAGCTTCTGAAATAATTTCTTAGAAAGTAGTAATGGGCATAAATGACACCCAGTTATTGTGAAGAATACTGAGTAAAAAAACAAGCTCTCCTCTTACTCCCAGAACTCTCCAGGTTTAATGACACCAGGATATTTACAAAAGGTCTTTAATGAAAAAGTTATTTGAGACATTAAGAGGCTGTAGTCAGGTTGGAAGCTTTCAGCCCAGCTGCCAATGGCATCTCAATTTTCTCTTCCAGAATACCTGAAATCTGAGGAATTGTCTACTGTTTGGAAAGTATTTTGAGGACCTCTTTTGCTGCCTTGTACTGGGGCAACTGCTGGGGGATATTTATTCACATATTCAGGACAAACTATCACATTCATAAAAATAAGGGAGAAAGGAGGGAGATTTTTCTGCACAACGGATAAGAGCAACTTATCCCTACCATGGTCTTACAAAAAGTCACGTGGTTTTGAATTTGCTGAGTAAATGCAATACCTCACTCCTACAGGAAAGAATTACATTGGTCAGCTGCCAGTTCCTGGGGAATTAACCCTGTGAGATTATTTACATGCATCCCAGTTGATCAATTAATGTTTGTAAAGCACTTTAACTTGGAAAGCACTCTTACAAATATTTGGTATTATCATATAATTACACTACCACGTCTCAATTAAATGAGCAATTGGGCATGGTTTAATTATGCAATTAAATTGTCACAAGAAGTATTTCAAATGTAGGTATTTCACTCTATACTGACCCTCCTCAAGTTTAGCAACCTGGAGCAAAATGAGGACTCTTGACTTTTGAAACTCTGGAGAGTTTCTGATCAGAATGAATGTCTCCTTTGCCAGCACAGAAATATTTTTATTCATTTTTTTCTGCAACCACAAATATAGGTGACTCTTTGCTTCTATTTGACTTACGTCCTGAACATTTATTGTGTGCAGCACAAAGACTGGTCTGCTTTCCTGTTTGTTTTTGACGTTGCTGCCTTCCTTTATTAATGTAATGGAAAAAAAAAAAAAAAAAAAAAAAAAAATTCACTCCGGATCTTGTCTCAGAATTTATATCCTTCAGTGTTATGCACTGGTGTGTATATCAATGTATTATCAATGGTGTGTATACTGTGCTGTTTGATGTACTGAAGTAAATTAAAACAATTAAATGCTGTAGCATTCTCCATTTCCTCCAGAGAGTAAAAAAGACATTAATAACAAATAACAATATATAAGTTGCCATCTGATTATTAGTGATATAGGAAATATTGCTTCCTACTCCCTTCTCTTGGGTTTTGTTGTGGTCTGTCTAGAAAGGAAGGAAGGAAGGAAGGAAGGAAGGAAGGAAGGAAGCAAGGAAGCAAGGAAGGAAGAGAAAAAGAAAGAGAAAGAGAGAAAGAGAGAAAGAGAGAAAGAGAGAAAGAAAGAGAGAAAGAAAGAGAGAAAGAGAGAAAGAGAGAAAGAGAGAAAGAGAGAGAGAGAAAGAGAGAAAGAGAAAGAGAGAAAGAGAGAAAGAGAGAAAGAGAGAAAGAGAGAAAGAGAGAAAGAGAGAAAGAGAGAAAGAGAGAAAGAGAGAAAGAGGAAAGAAAGAAAGAAAGAAAGAAAGAAAGAAAGAAAGAAAGAAAGAAAGAAAGAAAGAAAGAAAGAAAGAAAGAGAAAGAAAAAAGTTAAAAGAACTGGTATTAATTTTTCATAGTATATTTTATATTCTTCTAACCTTTTCCAACTATATGAAATGCTGTTACTTCTAAGCTTTTCTCCACAAATATAAGAGCTATAAAACTGCAGAATATGAGAGGGGTGGCAGAGGGTTTGTTTGTTTGTTTGTTTTCTTTTTGACTTTCCCCATTATTAGAAACAGTAATAGACTATCTTGATTTATTAGATGAAGTACTTACTTTCCTATATGGCAGAAGTGGTTACTTTCCTAGGTGGTAGTATTGTTACCATACTTCCCATTTCTCCTTTCTTACCTTCCCCCTCTGATGCTCAAACACTCTCTTCTTCACTCATTGTCATTTCTTCATGACAATTAAATGCTCTTTGGGAAAATGGATAGGCAGCCTTTGTATGTTTGTACAGCACCTGCACAAGGCTGTAGCTGAGGTCTCTAGATGTAATCACAACTAAAACAATAACATACCTGCAATTCTGTGTACATTGGCAACAATTTGCTCCACAATGAACCTACGATAGTTTCCAATGCAGAACTGACATTAATTCTATCATTCACCAGAATGATACCAGAGGACCAGAATAAGAAAAACTCTTCAGGGCAGGAACTACCTCTGAGTGTGTCTGAATAGCATTTGCTGACAACAGGACTCTTGTGAGTGTCTAAGATCCAATTACATAATGCATATATATATAATGGAATGTGTCATTACTGCAGTGTTAAGCTATATTTGGAATCCACAACCAGAAAAGTACTCTTTTACTCTTTTTTATTTTTTATTTTTTTTTAATTTAACTGTGGGTAAAAAGAGTCTGATATATGAAGCACTTTATTAGACCTTCTTTTTATTTTAATAACTGCTAATTTACACACCTAACATCAATTGCTAGTACAATTAATTGTGGATGCAAATGAGAATGTTTAGCTGTCTAATCACCTGATTGTGTCTATAAATCAGTGACAGTAATTATGTGTGTAAATGCTCATTTCAGCCTGCAATTAATTTGGCCAAAATTGATAGGACAGAAAGGAAAAAAAAAAAAAAAAAAAAAAAAAAAAAAAAGCTCAGGCTGAAATTTGGTCCCCCATGTGTAAAAAGAGAAAGTATCTTCTTCCTCTGCCACTTGTGTCTAAATTGCAAAGAGCTAAGTAGACAAAGAGCAATGACTCCCCAGTCCCCAATAACTCACTGCCAATGTTTCACAATAAAGTGCAATGGGAGAGGAAATATTTCCATAAGGGTTCATTAATCACAAAGTATTTGCCATGCACAACCACTCTGCAGAGCAGGTAAAGAACCCTCGGGAATGTTGCCTGGCACAGCATGTCATTTTCGTAAAAAGAAAAGTATTTTTTGCACAAATGCTGTAGAACTGAAGTTGCAGATGGTTCCATTGGCAGGGCTGGATCCTCCTGGCACAACTCTCAGCAGCCCAAGCTACTTTAGATATTAATAGCAAGGGTTAGTGATAGCTTGAAAGAAGGATGCTGAAGATGCTGTCTGCCCCACTATGTGCACTATTCCTAGGTGCACCTCTTGAAAGGACACATGAGACTGGCCAAAACCAAACAAACACAAAACATAAACTGCAGAATGATATGCAAGTTTTACCTGTCCCTTTTGTGGGGCAGGACACTAGGGAGAGGTCTAGGAACAATTAAACTCATTGCAACTGAGAACCTGGTGGTCCAACAGACCGCACAAGCAGAACGATATGGAAAAAGATAGTTTTTCACCTTCTTTCAGAACTGGACATCAGGCCATTTCACTCTACCTAACTTTGAGGACATCAGAGAGCCCCTGTTATCCCAGTATACTCTAAACCATCTGGACCTGCTCAGTTTATTTGCATGAGAGGTAGGGTTGATGTCTTGCTTACAGTACCTCTGTGGTCTTGGTTTCTGAGTCATTCCTTGCTGCTTCACTCCCAGATGTAACTTTGATAAAATTCAGAGCCACCTGATACACTTTTAATTTCAGTGTGCATTTAATGCGTTTTCACTATATACAGCTACAATGTTCATTGTCAATAGAAATGCTGCAGGCTCAGATGTGGGTTCTTAGTTCTTTCCCTGTGCTACTCCCTGTTTGTGTTTGATGCACAGTCCTGAGTGAAGCTGTTGCTCTGCTGTGATATGTGTGTTGGGTATTGGTTCAAGGACAGTTGTCCTTGCTGGGACAATTGAATCTTGTGCTGTTCTGACAGACAATCTGAGCTATTGTCAGGCAATGGGTGTTTTTGTTGTTGTTAGGTGGCTGTTCAAGATATAAAACCTTGCATGTGACACTGCCAAGAGCTGACCCATGCGATCCATTTGCCTAAGTACCACAAGTGATTTTATCTCCCCTTGACAATGTGCAACATTGAAGGTTCCCTTTTCCAAGGCTGTTACTTGGACCCACTGTGTGCTAAGGACCTCATGGCTTCTAGACATCCAGAAGACAGCTCCTGGTCTGCCTGATGCCCAGCCTAGCTCTGTCAGGAACTGACCATAATTTGTTTATTTTTTCTATGTATGAAATGACAATTTGTGGGATTTTATTCCAGAATACTTTTAAAGCTTTATTCTATTTTGTTTTAGGTTTTGGTCTGATTTGGGATGAAAATCTTACCCAAGAATTACCACAGAATAGAAATTCCTTAGCAGAAATTTCCTGCTTCCTTCAGAATCTTGGTGGGATGGTTACAATGAAGAATAATGTATCTGAAAGAGAAGGAGAGCCCAGAGAAAACTCAGCCAGACCTACCAACAGACAGACATAGCATTCAGAAACAATTCAGCTGACACGTGTTTTCTGCCCATCACTTCTCTCATCCACTGGTTACAACTAACAGCATCAGCAGCCAGTAGGGCTCCTGGCTCCTGCTGCTGCTCCCTGCTGCTGTGGCACATGAGTGCTCTTAGTGAGTCATTTACAATCACCAAGGGGACTCATAGCCACATCTCCACTTCTCCTAAAATAGAAGTTCACTGCCAGATCTTCTCTCCTTCTAAAACAGGCAACCTATGAGAAAAAGCACTATACATCTGGCAGTATCTGAAACATAATAATAAACTCACTAGAGCTGTGGAGAAGCAGAACTACGATCTAAGAAACAGCAAGGGCCCAAGGTGGCAGTGCAGGTGGTCTTCCAAGGTGAAACAGAGCCACATGGAAATGGGCTTCATTCTTTGTAGTCTGTAGTCTTTGCAGTAGAGGCCATTGCAGAATCAGCTTTTTTTTTCCTTCTACTATTTGAAAAAAATCTCTGAGGGAGGCCATATAATCAACACATCCCCTTCACATTTCAGTTCAGAAAACTGACTTTGAAAGGAATACTATTTAACAAATAAAAAAATGCTAAGCTTTTTAAACAGATTTATGAAGGCAATTCTTGTCTGTGGTTTAGTTTACTCTTATCAACTATTATAAATAGCAGGATGATATTCCTTTTAAATAAACGTTCATTACATGGAAGTACATTGGGAAAATTGGGGTTATTTTCAAGCACAAGTGTTACCAGTAAAACATCATTCTGCATTTCTATAACCTCTCTTTTTATTTCTAGGTATTTCCACACTATATATTTGGGTATCCGGAGTCGACGGAGTGGAGAGAATGACAGATGGCGGTTTTATTGGAAAATGGTGTATGAGTATGCAGATGTGAGTATGCTGCATTTGCTAGCCACGTTTCTGGAAAGTGCACCACAGCTGGTCCTGCAGCTCTGTATTGTTGTGCAGACTCGTACACTTCAGGCTCTCCAAGGTAGGGGTTCACTTAATCTATTTGTTTTTTATCATTTTAGGAAGATGTAATTCCTATACATACATATTTATCCTTTCAAACTGCTGTGTGCCTTGAATAAGAGCAGATCTCGCCTGCTAGCTGCTATTAAGCTATTAAGCTGTTAACTATGACTCTGTCAAGAAAGCCTGTGCTGTTGGAGTTTTTTAGCATTTCTTATTGGCCCTGGATTGTGGGTAGGATTTACAATGTTTTGCTTTCTGCATATCCTTGTAATAGAAGAGCTCTTCTGATTATCCACCAGGCCAATGTGAAAATTGCATCAATCAAACTACTGCTCCTCTCCCTACGCTTCTTTCTGTGAATGTTCAAAACCCTCCGAACTCCAGTAATGATGTTCATAGGGTATTATGCAAAACAGAAAACAACACAGCAGAAATAGTTATTCTGTGAAGAAAATGCCAGAATCTGTGGAATACATGTCCATCAGTTCTTGGCCATGTTTTTCTGAAATAATACAAGTCAGCTGCTGAGCATTACAAGAACACTCATTCCTTCAAGCTCTGGGTTTTCTCCTAAGGCTGATGCTTTCAGCAAGCATGATTACTTCTTTAAAATGGTAAATGCATGCACATGTCCTTCCAGGGGATTGTCAGTCACTGGAACAGGTAAAAAAAATACCTAATCCTCCACTTCTTTTTTGATGCTACTTTTGGATATCTGGCAGCTTTCCTTTCATGTTATACAATTGTTTTGTCTTATGGCTGCATGTGGGCAGAAATTATCAGCAAATGAATGAGGTGAATGAGAACTTGGGATCCAGGTGTCACAAACACCATGAGGCAGTGAAGAGGGAAAGGGAGGAAGGGAGAAGCGGGGAGGGGCACAGAGAGGAAGGAAATACAACACTTTTGCCATTTGTTTTTAAGAAAAATCATGTGCTTGCCACTGGACAAGATTGAATTGTGACAGCACCTTGCTCTAGGAAGCTCTCAGTCTCATCAGCTTATTATGAGTAAACATGCAGTGAGGCTGTTTAGATGTAAAGAAACTGGGAATAAAGGGGATAACAGTGTGAATACCTTGATTCTGGGCAGTTTCCTGTGGATGGATCAGAGGTTTTTCGTTTACTCAGCTTTGAACTGATGCCTATCATACAGGCTCTCCTGGTTCCTGTGGTGGTTTGTTTTGTTTTGTTTCTTTAGATCTGAAACTCTGTCACCTTGAGGGGAAAAGAAAGCCAAAGTTTCTATTTTAATTAGTTGCCTAAGAACTTCCTACAGCTATTTCTCAAAATGCTGCTGTCCCACACCAACAAGTCCAAACCCTTATTGTTCAAGAGATGGTATTACCACTTCAAGAAGCTTTGGTCCTCCAGAAAAAAATGCTCCAGAGAAAGACTCAGGAGATTAACATAGCCTGAATACTGTATGGTCAGCTGTAATTGAGCTATCTTCATAAACTATTAATACAGAAGGCCTCTTGCACTTATTTTTGTGCAATAACAGATCTGTCTATGAGAAATGTGGCTGGTGAGTAGGCACTAAGCCTGTGATGTACTCTGTAAATTGTTGTTAATTAGAGAAAACCTGAAATGCTTCAATTTAGAAGGCAAAAATGGTTCCTGAAGCCTGCAATCAACTCTGTAAAATCTGTGTATCAGAAACCAGAAAGGGATAAAACTATAATTGCGCATTTCAGCTGAGAAGGTTGACAATATTTACTGATCCTGTCTTCCCCCATCTTTTTCCAGCATCCCAGGAGAAAAGGCACCATTTAAAAAATTAGGAAAAATAAACAAGGTTGTAGCATTTTCTTAAACAGTGGTACCATTATATTATCGTGATGAAACTTAATGTGTTAACATACATTGCCAGCTGTGAAAATCTTTTTTCTATTCTCTGTACTTCTTTAAAGAGATGCTAAAGATAACACATTATATTATAGGTTGGCAGATTTGCTGTGAGGTTGCATAAGGAGAGCATAATTTCTCTCAGTTGTATCATGCTTCAACTGGGTGTTTAAAAAGGCTATCCATACTGTACATGCTTCAGCTAGCTGTCCGCTCACTGAGCCTGTTATAGATATTTCTAACAAGGATCAATGAACAGAGGTGTTGATTGATTTTCTTTGTTTAGAGAAAGCTGCTTGTTTGTTGCTATAGTTTCTTTAGCTATCTCTCCCACTGGATAGCATTATCATGACAATTGGGAAGTGCTGACATTGCTGGTCCACCTCCTTAAAAGTGTGCTTGCATTACAAACCACAAATTTGGCATGGGGAGCAAGTGATACTGGAAACGTTTTAGTCTCTAAGCAGGGTATTTCTAATATAAAGCCATTAATGCCCACAAGAAAAACTGTTAAATATTTTATTTATGAAACTTCATTTACTCCATGCTAAATGCACCAATATAGCCTCGTTCCCAACAGGAGAATGCTGTCAGCATCTCTGTAGATCCCCTGTTTTGTAATGGGTGTTGGCTAGGTGCATTTTCCTGCTTCTTTCAATCCTTAAGTCCTGCTAATAAAGGTAAAAATACATACTGACATGTGCAGAATCACAGAATCATCTAGGTTGGAAGGGACCTCCAATATCACTGAGTCCAACCTCTGACCTAACACTAACAAGTCGTCCATATCCCTAAACCATATCCCTAAGCTCTACATTTAAACATCTTTTAAAGACCTCCAGGGATGGTGACTCAACCACTTCCCTGGGCAGCCTATTCCAGTGACTAACAACCCTTTCAGTAAATAAGTTCTTCCTATTATCCAAACTAAACCTCCCCTGATGCAACTTTAGCCCATTCCCCCTCATCCTGTCACTGGACACATGGGAGAATAGACCAACCAACCCCCACCTCACTAGTCCATATGAAGATCAAGAAAAATGTAATGCAATGCATGCAAATCCTCCCTCTCAGTCTTCCATACAGTGCAGGGAGGGCCATTTCAAAAGCCCACAGGATGCACCACAAGGATCCTTTAGCACTTGCTTGGGCTCCCTAAGTATGAATTAAGAAAATGCTTGTTAACTTCTAGCAAGGACTGTGTATCACTGTACCTTGAATGCTGCAGCAAAACATTGCTTAGGCAAGAGGCCATAGACAGTCAATACTGAGTGTCTTCATTCTTAGGCATTGGTACCCAACGAAATCTGAATGTTGATAAAATAGTTTCAAAATATCATGCTTATTAACTTCAAATTTCATTCTTTAAGATTTCATCAGAACTTGAAAAATTAGAGGCAATGATCTTTCTTATTCTGCCTGCAGCAAGCAGCCATCTCCCTCCCAGAGTGGAAGGAATCAAACAGGTTATGGGGGAAACTGATGATTTCTGAGCACTAATTGCTTAAGAAGATAAACAAGTTCATTATGATGCTGTACTGAACGGGAACTCTGCTAATCTTCTCTCACTCATTTTACATATTACCTCCACCTTCTCTACCCTGGTCCTTTGTGTCTGAGGTAATATCTACTGTCTAGAAGACAGAAGTGCCTAGAAAGTAAGTAATTCCTCAGTCTTTTCCTCGTGGGAGCCTGTTTCCCTTTTCTCTTCATGTGCTCTGAGCACAGCACTCCCACAGCAGTTTCTCTGCTGAGCCAGCAGCACCTCCAAACTGCATTGCCTTTTTTTGTAATTACTCTGTAGAAAAGTAATCTAAGAAGCTTCATGGTGGGAGTCACTAGCTTCAACAGCCTTATTCTAGGTGGGAACTGTATGAGGAATGAGACAACTCTGTATGTGTGGGGAACAATAGCAGAAAGTCCAGAGAAAAAACTGATGCTCATCCTACATCTGTTTGTATAAGGACATATATGTGGATAGAAGTGTCTAAGCTGTCTGCAAATTAGCTAGTTCAGGTACTAGAAACAGTCTAACAGCAATATCCCAGAGGCCAGGGTGAGCGAAACGATCTCAGAGCAAGCCTATACCAACCGTCTGAAACTCCCTGTGTGCTTTAGCACTTCTCTTCATATTTTCAATTGCACTCCCAGGGCTGGGCAACCAGGCCCTTCATTGGACCTTTGGTTCTTCAGGCCACAGAGAGATGAAATCACTAAGTTGAACATGTTTGGATTATAGGATTACCCCATAAATTCATTCATAGTGCCATCACTGGAGAGGGAGGGGGACACATGATCAGCATGGGTCAGGGCTGTCCCTTCCCATGTCATATCATTTTGGAACCAATCCCTCAGACTGGCAAACATCCCTGGGCCTTTTCTTTTTATTTCTTTGGTTTTTCCCATGGTGACATTTGATTTTATAGATTCCCTGTGTTAACATTTGTGAAAACAAGCAAGCAAAACAGCCTGCAGTTCTGACTGGAACTCCTTTATGTTAGCATAGACTTACTGCTATCATATTCAGGGACATGGTTTTGTAGCTGCTCCTAGATGAGCAGACAGACAAGATTCCTCCCTGGATTTGCCACACATTTCATTATGTATATTGTATTAATTAAGACATTGTTTAAATTATAGATTAGTTTCTCATTCCTATTTACTACATATTATGCTGGCTAGTAAACACTTGACATTTTATTCTCCATCAGCCCCTGGGGAGTTTGCTCTGGCTTCTCCATACAGTACTATATATCAAAGTCTCTATCAAATTTTGATCAAAGTCTAACCAAAGATTTTTATCATATAAGGCTACAGTTCTTTATACAGACTGACAGTAGTGCAGAAGGAAAATGAGAAGTTTGGAACAGTTCATAAATTCATCAATTTTGTTGAAGTTACCACACACACACTCACAGGGCCACTGGATTCTGCTGAAACCACATTTCCATGAAATCTCTTTGGCCAACCATCTTTCCATTTTCTATCAGCTCTGCTGGAAACTCCAACACTGCTTGTATGCTGACACACAAATACCCACAGTGGCAGCAAGGATCACTCTCTAGACTTTCTGCTCCAAACACGTCACTGTTCCTGCCTGAGCTGAGCAAGAATTTCAGAGACTTACTGGTAGTTTATGACATGGCTGATAGCTCCTAGCTTTATTTGATGGAAGGAAATTATGTGTTAGCTAGTTCATTATAAAAATCCTCTGGAAAAACTCATCCTCACGCATCAGGAATTCAAATTCTTTTCACATCAGTGCAATAAACTGAAAGTAATTTAAGTTTATATATATATATATATTATTACTATTTTTTTGTGAGGACAATGCTGTGCTTTACAAGGCTTTTTCTTGTTTTGTGACCTTCACAGCAATTTTGGATTGCTGTGTAAAATGCTGTGTACATTTGCAGTGCTCTTTAAATAAATAAATAAAATAAAAATAAAAATAAAAATAATTCCGATGGAAAATCTTATACAATTCAAAGTATATTTGTATGGAAATACGGTGCAGCTCTTGAGTTCTGGGCAAGCTGCCACTGCTTTTCTCTGTGCTGTCAAGGTTCTGCACCACTGCAGTCCAGCACCCAGCCCTTCCAGAGAGAAAGCAGAACAAGCAATAGTCACAGAATCTGCCTGCAAATTGGCAAAACAGATTTTCAGTGACAGAGATGAACAAATATGGTACACTATGGAGTAAATGTGTCATCTATAAATGACTTAAACTGATCTATATGTCCCTCTTGCCAATCTTAAAATGCTGTCTTGCACTCATTAGGGTAGAGCTATCATATTAGCACATCTGTGTTTCTGATAGGACAAGAGAGGACTTCCTGAAGGCAATCATGTCATACAATCCATTTCATAACCTGATTAGAATCTTAAAACTAGTTATATCCTCTGTCCTCAATGTACCAGTTGGAAGTTTAATTCTCTGATTGATAGAGACCTGCTGCTGCTGTCCTGCCTTTTTAATTTCATCAGTGGTCTGTCCCTATTTATTCTTAACCTATCCCTATTTTTACACTTGTTCCCCATGGAAATGATGATTCTGTGATCATATAGTCCATTTCTGTCCTTTGTTCCTGACTTTAAACAACTTTTGAACTATGTACTATTTCTATCAAATGTAAAAATACAGCAGAAATCTCAAAGATAATTTTCTTCAAATGTTGTGAAAAATAAATAAATAAAAACAAACTGTCCTGGTTTCAGTTAGGACAGAGTTAATTTTCCTCCTAGTAGCTGGTAGGGTGCTATGTTTTGGATTAGAATGAGAAAAGTGCTGATAACATGCTGATGTTTTAATTGCTGCAGGGCAGTGCTTACACTAAGCCAAGGACTTTTCAGCTTCTCGCTCTGTCCTGCCAGCGGGCAGGCTGGGGGTGCAGCAAGAGCTGGGAGGGGACACACCCAGGACAGCTGACCCAAACTGGCCAAAGGGGTATTCCATACTATCTGACGTCATGCTGAACAATATATCAATATATAGGGGTGGCTAGCCGGAGTGGGGGGCCGGCTGCTCGGGGTTGGGCTGGGCATTGGTCAGCGGGTGGTGAGCAATTGCATTGTGCATCACTTGTTTTGTACACATTATTATTATTATTATTATTTTCTATCTTAATAAACTGTCTTTATCTCAACTCACAGGCTTCACTTTTCCATTTCTCTCCCCCATCCCAGAGAGGGAGTTGGGAGCGTGAGTGAATGGCTATGTGGTGTTTAGCTGCCGGCCGAGTTAAACCACAACACAAAAACAACAGGCTAGTTAGAGGAGAAGAAAGAAAAAAAAAAAAAAAAAAAAAAAAAAAAAAAAAAGACAAATTAGACCCTCCACAAAGGGAAAAAACAGGCAGATTTCAGATTTCAGCCATTATCCATTTTGTTTGGCACCAGCCACTAGCCAGCTATCCTTCCAGATGAGCCATTGCATTGCTCTCCCCTATCCAGTGGGACTATTGTGATAGGCAGAATTAGGGAATAGGAGACACTGTGCAAGGAAAGTCGTTAGTTCTGCTGTTCATTCTCTCATCTCATGAGAGGTTCTGCATTCTCTTGATTATCTTCATAGACTTTGCAGTTTTAATTCATCAGTTCCAGTTTGAATTCATCATTGGGGAATATGGGTGACCAAGACCATAGATTATCTTAGATTGCATTTTGCCAGTACTCTCATATTTCTACTGGCAATATCTCTCTAGGTATGACCTAGAATTGTAATTCCCCGTTGACTCAGACATTGCACTGGTTAATGCTAGTTGTTTCCTGATCCTTTAAAACACACAGTTTCTTCTGGTGTCATGTCACTCTGATGAGGCTTCAATTACATTAAAAAAATTTATTAACAACTAAATGAACTAAATGCATGTAATTCAATTTCATCTCTCTTTTTTTTTTTTTTTTTGTTTCCAAACTGCAAAGTACTTGTGAATTTTCCACATATCACTTTCCTTTTCTACATTGATAATGTCTCCCAAAACCTCATATTGCTTTTTAAAACCAAGGTCAGTAAGAGAAACATTCAGAGAAGATTGGTTCCAAGTGTAATCAGTAAAGAGAAAATTCATAGTAATCCTACTCCAGTCCAAGAGTTTTTCAATGACATTTCTAATTACTTATACTTGCCTTATCTATCTTCTACTAATCCCCATCTTCTCACACTTTACCAGTGTTTTCCCACCAGCATGGTAATAGCTATTCTACAAAAGTTTTGATAGATTAGACCTCCCACATTTTATTTGTTGAGACAGAAGTTACAAAAGAAAGCTATCAAGTTGGTCTCCACTCTGTGACTTTCTTATGATCCACTCCTTTTGGGGGGAAAATATATGTTTACCTTCATTTTCAATTAGTTTTTGCTTTAAAAGCTGCTCTAAAGCTACAATATTTTGTTTTGAAGCTCTCATTGTAGGTCTGTTTTAGCCCATTACTTGTGTAATGCATCATATTTCCAGTCACATGATACCAGTTTTAAGTGGATGGACTAATTTAAGATGCTTCTCACCAGAAGAAAGACTTCATACACCAGCTCTTTCAGGATCCTAGAACAGAGATTTTCTAGCTCCACTGAGTTATAACATGAAGCTTGGAGTTCTGCTTCTATATGCAGTAACGCAGACGTATTTTCTGTTCTCTTTTCCCATTAGCTGATTCTATATTTTATCCATTGATTCAAGTGCCCTTATTGAAAACTGACCTTCAAGGTACTGTTTTATTGTTGATCATCCTTTTTCCAGTTCTATCTTGGCATCGTTTTTGAGGTGGGTTTGCATACAGCTACAACTTTTCCAGAAACTTTTCCTTTTTCAGAGTTTAAAAGATCCAAAAATTCCTCTGTGTTTTGACTGAAAGAAAATCCAAGCCTCTCCACAAAGAAGCCCCTGAACAATTAATGTGTGGCCTTCACTCATTTCCCTAAATTTCTTATAGATAGACTGACTACGTATCTATTTTTTTTATCTCTTCAGAATGTTTAAATTGAACAAACATTCATGTGATCATTTTTTGTTGGTTTTGTTTGTTTGTTTGTTTGTTTGTTTTTACAATTAGCCATCCTACAACAAGCTCAATACTTTCTATAAATAAGTTTAGAAAGAAACATCTCTGCTTTCTGTCAGAAAATCTGTCAGTTGTCACACTCCATAATATCTGGGCTGTCTTCAGTAGCATTTGGTCTCCAGCATGTATCTGGGAATCAAAGTCTCCCATAATGAGATGATTCTCTACAGAATTTCTCCCTGTAATAGCAATTTGATCATCTCTATCCATATCCAAATTTAACCCTGGAATTCTACAGCAGACTGTAACAACTACCCAGTATCTTTCCCGCAAAAGTAATTTTGTTTGCAAACAGGATGTTATATTGGCAATCCCTTTCTGAAACTTCACTTTGCCCTTCCATTCCCACACACCCCTTTTACCATTATTTCTATCTTTCCTGAATACCAGATTTCCTCTGGTATCTATATCCAGGGAGTGATTATGAGTCCATGACGTTTCTGTTATCCTGTAGTACACTTTGTAACCCTATAGTACTTCATGTCCTACAACTATGGCTTTATTTCCTGCTTGATACCCAGATTCATTGCAACAGTACTGCTCTTATTCCTTAAATCAACTGGTTCCATGGATTAGACACTATCCTTTCACTAATCACCTTTAGCCTCACCCACCAGACTACAGCTCTCATTAATCACTTTTTTCACACTTCTTATTCCTGTATATCTTGATGTTACTGACATCCATATGCCAACTGGTGTATTCTTGTTTCCATATATCCTATTCATTCTGCATTCAGTCTGCAGCTATAATATATCAGTAAAACTTCATATAAAGGAGGAAATGTATGCAGTATGGTATTATCACAGCACATGTACAACAAACCCAGCATTCAGGACTTCAGCCTCTGAAAATCAACTAGAGGAGATATTAGTGAATATTTTTCTTCTTTCCATTTAAGTGCAGTAAAAATATTTCTCTAGCATCATCAGGAACAAGAGTGGATCTGCCTCCAACATTTTTTTCCAAATTGTATGTTCTAGTTCATTTCTTTCTTACTGAGTTTATGTCTGTATCTTTATCCCATGGATTCTGTCTACTTCCTATTAAAACCATCATAAAAAGTCCACAGAATCACATAACACCATATCAGTATATCAGTATGAGTTTCTGATATTATGGAGAAAATAATATTTGTGGAGCTTTGCCACTTATTACTCATTTTTAGCACTCAGTAAATCATAGGAAAAATAAGAATATACTATTATTCTGATGGAATAGCAGTAAGGCTTCATAACATGCCAGCTTGAAATCTGCATGTGTCATTTTAATAGAAAAAGGTAATTAAAAACGGTATTAGGAAGACTTAATGTATATGCTGCTCTCTAATTTAGTGCTACTATTTTTGTCCCCTTTTTTTTCTGGCCACATTAGTGAAATTTTCAGATACAGATGTCTCCAGTTTAGCTTCACAATCCTATTAAAAGACTGCAAACAACCAGCTGATTACCAAAGATGTTAAGTGGGTGCCTCCTTCGCTATTTTTTTTATTGTCATATTTTTTAACTGTGAGCCCAACTTTATGCAAATAATTTGTAATAACTTTAAAGTATTATGCCAGTCTGAAAGAAAAGAAAGTCCCAAAATGGCATGATCACAGTGGTGTTTACCTTGACCTTTGCGGATCTTTGTGAGGCTCTGTTCAGCCTGCTGAGTTTCCCCTGAAGGGCAGCCCTGTCCTCCAGCACATCCCATCAGCTGTTCCACTCTGGTTGGTCCAGGCTTAAAGACTGTTATGAACCCAGAGGTCCTGTGAGGGAAATTCTTGGGGGATAATTGGAAGGAAAGGAAAAAATAAAATAAAATAATAATAAAAAACACTCTCATGTCATCTACAGGATTTTAATTTTAATAGTGGATCCACACATCTGCTAAGATATACATAGTGGTAAAGACAGCCCAAGATGCAAAGTAGTGCACTGAGTTTCTGTAAGCGTGATATATTGCCTACACACTGAGTTTTATCTGTTAGGAAATGTCACAAAATTAGTGGTATATCCTTCTGCTCCCTTTATGTTGTGCTAAAAGCACATTTGCCAAGGAACAAATTCCTAGTTTCATACCGTGGGTTACTATATTCTATGACGGGTACTTTTGTTCATGGGTGGGAAAAAAAGTGAGGTACACTTGGCACAGAAAAAGCTTTTCTGTGTCTAATATAAGTGAGAACTTTCAGTCATGATTGTTTCTTACCCAAAGACTGTACAATGCTGCAAAGATAAAAATTAACTTGAATTTTTTGCCATGCAATAGCCTTTAAAGCTTCAGTCAAGGAGACAACTGGCATGTCTGACTTTACTCTGAATACATATATCCAACATTTTCTCAGCCATTTCCTTGCCAGTCCATGATATCCCTCTCCCTTATTCATCTTGTACATTTGGCCTGCCTGCAATATTGCTCTTTTTCCTAAAATTTACGAGAAGAGTAATCCTTCCTGTTGAGAGTGATTTTAGCTAAAAGTTTCATGGCAAAGTGGGAATGCATGCATTAAAATGTGTCTTGTACGATTTTAAAGTTTAAATGTATATGGGATATAATAGGGGTAATGAAATGACCTATGGAGATGAGTATCCATAAATTATGTTATGGATATTAGTATTTTTTCTGTCATGCATACACTAGATGAATAATGAATGGTGAATATAAATGAAAACCAGTTGTATTCCTGTTTTGTGCTCAGAGTTTCATATGTATCAGTGAATAATATCCTATGAAAAAGTGAGACTCAAACAAAGGGTCCAGTATGGCACAGGAGGGTCACCCTGTGGGAGACTTTTTGTAGCAGTCAGTGGAACTGCTTTCAGGAATAGAGACTACTCGCTGGACTGGGGCTTACAAGACCATTGTTTTACAAAAAGTTATTAAATAGCTGTCTTTTGTGTTAGGCTTGACAATATACCCAATCTAATGGGGATACAAACCCATTAAATATTTTGTATTAGTTTTTTGTTTCCTAACTAAACTATAATGACAATGGATTTTTTTATTTATTTTTTTTTTTATTTTTTTCCCTGTGGATGTTATTTTTCATAGTGTGTCAGTTAATAAAGTGGTAAACTGGATTCTGTTCTCTCCCTATAATGAATACAATTTAAAAACAAAACATTAATGGGGTTTGTGCTACAATGGGAGAAATAATTTCTGGATTTAATTCTGATTGAGGCATTTAGCATATCATTTGTGCATAGGTGACCAGTGTGCTCTCATGAGTTAAATAGCCTGGGCAGGAGGAATTCTATGATATGAAGCTACTGAATCACTATTGATCCCAGCCCATTACATTTAATAGATGTTGCGTCTGCATGCTTTATACCACCCAGTGGACATTTCAAGGTGCAGAGGAATTCTTTCATTCTCACATAATTGAGTTCAAAGCGTGAACTGAATCTTCTCTCAATGTAGCTTTCCTAGCAATAGTTTTCCATTTCACCTTCCAGCAGGCATCACAGGGTCTTACAGGAGCTGCAGAGTTTTGCAAAGTCCCTCCTGGTGTCCCCACAAAATAACGCTGGACCCAACAACTTTGTGGGCCTGTCAGAGAGTGGCCAAGTGAGTGATCAGGAACATCCCACAGCTGCTGCACACCGGGGCCATGAGGTCTTTGGGACTCACATGTGACAGCAACCCCTCTGCTAGCTTCTGCATGGCTATGAGCAAGGCTGCTGTATGTCCCAGGTGGTGGGGACAGTCAGGTGACTCACAACGGATTCCCTGATCTGCTGCAGTTTTCAGTCTGTGAAATTAAATAAGCTAGCCCCAGTCTGAGCTATCTTATGCCCTGTTAAAATCAGTGGTATCTCAGGGACTGCTTTGTGAACCATGCCATTGTCCCCTTCCAGAGGACAAGCAAAGGGCCGAGTAGCCCTCCATCAGCTATCTGCTGCCACCCCTGCACCAAAGCCTTCAGAAAGCTTATGCAACTTCAGGCTGTTCTCAGGTTTTAACAAGTGCCTTCAGTGCTCTCATATTCTCTTTCCTGCTCTGTGGTAAGATTTGTTGAGTGGTTAATTGTGACTGGAAAGGCATGCTGTAGATAGCAAAGAGCTGTTTGTGTGCCATCTAGTTAAATAAGATCCTTCTCAGGTCTCTCATGCCACAAAAAGGCATCCATGGATCATTTTAAACTTCTAGGTTAGTCACTCTTGGTTATGAACTTTAATAAACAAGACATCCTTAAGCCACAAAAAAAAAATGAGCTCTAGTGATCTTCTTGATTCTGAACCTAAGTAGCATGGAAGCATTTACTGTCTGGGTATTTGTAGCAGCTTGTCATCTCTATTACTTAAAGGAGAACATAACTGCTTCCTTCAGTAACTGGGGTTTTTGTTGGTTTTGCTCAGCAGAAAAAAAAAAAAAAAAAAAAAAAAAAAAAGCAATGCGAGTCCAAGGCAACAGCAAATGGTAAATGGCTTCCCATACATTTTTTTCAGATCCACTGCAGTCCCAGCAGACCTTGTAGGCATGCCATGAGAGCCATACTTTCATCTAGAGGTTTTTAATCAGGTGTTTTCACCTCCAAGCACAATAGACACTAAAACAGTTTGCTGTATATAGTGACTTTTCTAAGTGATTAATATTTTATATCTTTTTCTTGGCATTTCCTTCAAAAAGTATCTTTTAACTTTCCATTCCTATGGCATGAGTTTTTTTTGGTTTTGTTTTTGTTTTTTTTTCCTAAAGAGATGTTTCAGAAACACCAGAAAAGGTCTGGAATGATGGATTCAGCAGGAAAGAAATGGGGTTACAATCATCTCCTCAAGAAAACGTCCAAGGTGTTCTCTATTTCTGTTGTGTTCTCTTCAGACTTTGAATAACACTTCCTTGACAATGGGGATAGCAGCAAAGCTGGGACAGCAAGTTGGAAGGAGTGCATTATGTAGGCTATGTGTGGCTAACTTCTTCCCCACACCTGTTTCTGGGTGTTTCTGTTTTCAGCTACAACAGTGCTGTTCCTTGAGACTCGCAGCAGCATAAACAAGGGCAGAATCAGGCCTGTGGCTTCGCAGCAGCACATCGTGTGGTAGCATGCTGTCTTTGGAACCAGATGGGTGTTCTGAGCAGGGCATAATGGATTGCAATTGAATTGATATTTTAAGCTAACAAATGTTTAGATCAGAGATTCTCACAACACAGGCACTTACAATACAGGGTTGATTGCAGCATGGCAGAATGCAGCTAAACACTGTAATGAGGAAGGTGGTGTCAGCATTTCACTTCTAAATTTCAATTTTCAATGACTTTGAGCAGCTGTACAAATGAATTTTAGCTGAGGCTTGAGTAAGGACACAGGCAAAGACCCAGAGCATTCTAAAAAGAGATCCCAATTCACCTCTGTGTGAAAAACCTTAAATGTCAGAAGGTAGCAAAATACAAATAGGGTCCTATGATTTTTCCTGAATCTGTGACATAAATGAGACAATGAGAATGGGTGGATCTTTGGAAAAGCTCTCCTGAAAAGATCACCTGGATGTAACATACAGAGCAATGAATGACCTCTAGGAAAACACACCAGCCATCCCTCAGCTAAACGAAAGTTGAAGAACTGGACTGTAAGTAAATTGAACAGTGGCACAGTCACAAGTGTGTTTTGAGAAAGTGCTCTCTTTAAGCCGCTAGCCTGTGGTTTATGACACAGATATTCCTGTGTCATAAAGTATCGTTGAGGCCAAGCAACCAATAAGAATAACCAGGGACTGAATAATCTTACTAATACTAATGATATTCAGAATTGTATCAGTCAATGCTCAAAATCCAATGATCCCGAAGGTATTTCCATGTTTATGTCTTTTAGAGTTCAAAATTTCTAGTGGGAAAAAAAAAAAAAAAAAAAAAAAAAAAATCTTCATAGCAGGATATTCCTGAACTGTTTATTGTAGAATTTCTCAAACTTTTCAGTGAAGTGTCTTTTATCAGTTAACACAAATGAAATAGGTGGCCTGCAGGTCCAATACGTATGACTGGTGTCCATCCATTACTACATTTGGGGAAATATTCTGCTTTTTTTTTTTTTTTTTCCTCCTACTTTAGGACTCATAAATAGGGAATAGATGGCAAGACCAAATCTTCCAGATCATACAATCAGAAGTATTTAAACTGGCTCCACAGAAAAAAAAAAAAAATAAAAAATAGGAAGATCAGACTTAAAAATATACCCCATTTCAACAGTCTTGATATCTGTATACACTGTGAACTGATTTTGAGATTTGATGCTAACTATAGAGTTCTTTATTCAGCCTTAAAGCAAAAGAAACAGATCGCTGCATACAGAGAGGTTAAAAGTAGAATTGCAAGATATTGTAGAAGATGGACAACTGTCCTAACATCAGTAATTTGTAGAACAGAGTCCTCAACTTGGAAACAATTTCAGTTAGAGACTTCCACATATTTTTCTACATATGAGCTATACCTGCCATGAAATAAAATAGCCCTGCTGGTAAGACTGCAGAAAGATGGTTCTCAGATACAAAATTCCTTGTTCCAGAAACTGTATAGAAAACTTTGCCAAATGTCTTCACTTCCAAGCCTGGAAGAAGAGAAGATAAAGATATGGGGGAAGCTGGAATATAATGAAGATAACACCAGATTTTAAGATCAAGTCTTTGGGATGCTATTCCTGTTTCTTCCAGTAACATACCACTAACCCAACATTTTGACAAACACTTTTAAAACTGGGTATCTAGAGTTAGGAAAAGGGATCCATAGTTAATCATGTAAATAGGTAATCTGTTTTTCAAATGAATAAGCACTTAAAACTTTCAAAAATTTTGCAGTTTTGTGTTTGCATATATTTTATACCTATAGATGAATTGTCTAAGTATCTGTTAACTCAAATTACAGCCTGCCCCATCAGGGAACTGTAATCATAAAATCTTGAAATAAATGAAATTATATGTGATTCTTTTTAAGATATCCTAAGAAATCATGATTATCTTGTAATGTTGTGCCTGATGATAATTCAGTAACAAGGTATTTTGCAACCTAGAATATTGCTTTGACTCCGTTAATAAATGCTATAAAATCATTACTGGATTTTTAATATATATAATGAATATATATATTAAAAGATAGGGTTGTATGAAACACAGATTTTCTTTAATTTTTACTTTTGTATTGAAGTTTATTGTGTCCATCAGACTGTTAACTTGCATATAAGTAGATCCACATTTTTGTTGCTTGATAAGATGGCCAAGATGAACAAAATCTTTTCTTAGGGATAGTATTAATTAACTAAGATTTAGTGTTTGATTGCTTCCTCCACAAGGACATAAAGACATACATACAAGTTTATTAGCACCTTGCTGGTGAATGCTAAAATGTGTATTAGTTTTTCACAGTGTCTGTTTGATGCTGGCTCCAGTTAAACACTGCTGCCCAAAAAATTCATTCTCTGGTTTATTAATCTACAGTGACAAACCCTATTTTCTCCTTCTCCCTGTCCTCCCTTCCACTCCCCCTCCCAAACTCACATTTCCCTCCCTGCCATTTGCAGAAGATGCTGGTTTTAAAGGCAATATCATCAATTTTGAAGCAAAGGGAGGTGACTCTTACAAACAGATATCCTGTTCGAAAAGCACCTGTCAAAACAAAATGCTTTAGCTGCTGAGTACTTTTGCATACAATCATTAAAATATATTGAGCCCTCCAAAGCCATTACAGAGACTGTCATGCTATAAATCACAGTGTGTTTTTTCATGACCTGTCCTAACAGTTATGGAGATGTTAGGTGTTAGACTAGAAGGGATCTGTCTGGGCCACCAGACCCAGTCTCCTGCAACAAAAGACAAAGAAGCAAATGAAACAATGCCTAGCTGTAAAACACAAAACAGTAATCAACAAAAATAAGATATATACCATCTATTTGTGTCCAAAGTGTGGGAAGAACAGGCAAACTGCCCAGAATGGGGCATTTATTTATGAGTGGAGGGAGTCAGGACTGAGATCAGAGACTTCTTGATAAGGTACCAAGTCTATTGTCCTCCAGCCAGGGCATGAGCAGTTATGCTGCAGGTGGTCACCTGTTCCAGGATACAGATCCCTGAGGACTTCAGAGGAGTGAATGCCCCACAGATGAATGCATGGCTGAAGAGTTATTAAGATGGAATACCAGCCTCATTTCTGTTTGGCTGGCACAGAGAGAAACAGTGGTGGAACACAAGCCCCTGGGCAAGTCCTTGGGGTGCTGACAACCTGCTCCACAGTGGTTTTGCTGCTGTTCTGCTGTGCGACTCAGCTATTACTCCCATGTGCTGCAGTCCCAGCAAACCCCACAGCTAGGGCGCACTGCAGTTCCTGTGGTGTCAGCACTACTCCAACCATCTCAAAGTCTGAGGACAGCAACTTGTTTTCATTTAATTTGTTCTCCCAGCCAGGACTGTTACATTCTGAGTGAAATCCTGATCAAATTGCAGTCAGTGACAATAATTCCATTGACATTTTGGGGGCCAAGTAATCACCTTCTGTCTTCTGTCTTTACGTGTGGATCTTAGCAGATCACAGAAAGATGTCCAAAAAGTTATTCAGACTTGGCAGAATTCTGTATCCGTCTCTGCAGACTCTACATTTACTTTAAGCAATCGCAAAAAAAAAGTTTTGTTCATGATCAAAAATTGTTCTAGCCAGAGTGTTTCCATGTCCCAGTAAACTTCAGGGTGTCACCAGGGAATACAAATTAAAACTGACTGCAACAGTTGGCTCTATATTTTGTTGTCAGGGAGCAGCATTCATTTTCTTCAGTGCCTGGTTTCTGTTGCATTTCTGCTTAAGAGAAAAAGAACAAAAGGAGGTAAGGAAGCAAATCGAGAGAGCATGGCACAAAAGCTAAAATATGCTAAAATTATACCTTCTTGTTGCCACGAAGTTCTATAACCCAAGGATAGTGAAAAATTAGATCAAAAATAGCAGAAATATATTGTTGTGTGAGGGGAAGAAAGAGGCCAGCATGTAAAGGTAGTGGCCAGCAGAGTGCAAGCTCATAACTGACCCACCAAAACCTGAACTTTGTATTTCAATTCTCATCCACGTACAAGCTTTCCTCAAAGCTGTTCTGAGATGTAGGACTGAGTCCTTCCCCAACATTAAGCTGAAGAAAGACACTTGGACCATATCTTGCTTTCCAGCCAAAGCAGCTTCCTGGAATACCTGCAGCACCAGCACCATGAGCCCTCACAGTGACCTGCGAAAGTGTGGCCTTCAGCCTTGCTTAGTGCTGCCCACAGAGGCCACCTCCAGCCAAACCCCTGGGATAACTCATGTTGCAAGACCTGTATGTGTTTGCAGGCAGTTTCTCCTACCACATATGTCAGTGGCAAAACTGCTATGGGCCCCGATGAGCAGATCTTTATCCTGCAGGAGACCAGCCTTGAGCTTGCTTAGAAGCAGGCTGCTACCCGGATGGGCTGGGGCTGTTTGAGCAAGCTCTGGGGCACTGGGACCTCAGCTCCAGCACCTGGCACAGAGTAGGTCCAAGGGAACTCTGCAGAGAGTTCACGTAAACAGTTTGGGTTCAGTTTCAGTTCCTGAAAAAAGGAAAAAAATGGTTTACACTGCTCTTGGCTCATGTTCGGGTGCAGTTTGGCTCAGTGCTTTTGACTTATGCTGCTTGGGCGTCATCCACTGTCACACGGTTAATGGGAGTGATTATTTCAAATGGATGCTGGTAGAACATGCCAGTCCTTTCAAACATCATTGATCATGTGGCTCAGGTGCTTCTTCTGACTTGTATATTAAATGAGATTGTTTGTTTTGGCTTGTTGTGTTTTCTGCCAGAATTCAAGCTATCTCCAATGAGATATAACATTCTGCTTTTTGTTGTCTGCTTGGATGGGATCTTGGTCTTATCCCATTGATTTCAGCCAGCATTTTATTCACACCTTCTTATAGACACTGCTCTGCATAACCAACTCTTTATAAGTTGGAGTTTTATTCAAAAACATGAATAGTTAGATCAGCAAATGGGAAAACTTTGTCTTAAACAAACTATCCCTCAGTCAGTTGTAGAAGAAAAGATTGCCTGAAATCAGCATTACAACAAATGGAGAGGTGTCAGCTGCTTGTATGTGCTCCCTAGATTCTCATATGAAGGAAACATTGGGAGCTGCTCAAAAAAAAAAAAAAAAAAAAAAACCACCAAAAACATACAGGGAGAGAGTGCGGGGGGGGGGGGGTATTTATTATTTATTTATTTATTTTAATTGGGAACATCAAATGACAACAGTATCCTCTTTACACAATTCTGATACAATTTATGGCTCAGTACTGTTATCCCTACCATCAACTGCCATGGGAGCTACCTGAACAATGAGTCTTTATTATGTGTGGAGCATTTCATACCATCTGTGTCCCAGAACACTTTACAGAGACAGATAAAACAGTCTCAGTAAATAACAGCAGAGAATAAATAAATTTAAAAGGTTTAGGCAAAGGGAAGCAGAAATAATTCAAACTCTTAGTCAGACATGCAGCACAAAACACGGCAGTAAATGATGCCATGTATTTCTTTTGAAAATACCAAGAAATTAGAACAGCTTTTTCCATTTACTCTCTAAAATACTGACGTGACTGCTCAAGAAAGCTAAAGAGAATTAGTGTCATAAACAAGCAGTCTGGAGTCGAAGAGAGGCAGCAACATGGTGTTAAGCCTTCAGTTCAGGAGATCACAAATCCTGGTGTAACAAGATACTTAAACTGGTCCATGTGATTAGAGTTGTTCAACTGTAGAAAACTGGGCATGTATGTAAAAAACTTACTGAACTGTGAAGATGATACCAAGGAAACTTCATGTTAAGGCTAGAATTAATCTCACAGAACTTTAATTCTGTTTAAACATTAGATGTCCCATTTAAGCTACTTCTGTAGCCAGTTAAGAAAGGCACCTGAAGGGGATCCTTCCTTGCTTGAGAGGCATCTAAGTCAGGTGAGATGTTCTGCCCTTTAGACATGTTTGCTTCTCTCCACCAACTAGAATCAGAGCCCAGATAATTAGTTTAATTTCAATGTCTGAGTTTAAAATGACTAAAACCCAGAGAAACAGTCACATATTCACTTGTTCTATGTCTTTCACTGCAAGGTAGCTGTCTGAAAAATCTGTGGCTTAGAGAGCTTTCCTGTGGCTGTGTGTTCATAACAGGAGATTGCATTTATTTATCTGAGAAATCTTGAATCCTAAAATGCTAGAATGCTAAAAGTTAGATAAGTATGAATATTGAAGTAGGATGTCACACTTCAAAAACTTGTGGTCAAACTCACAGCAGTTGCACGTCAAGCCTGGAGCAAATGTTTGTGACTTAATACTTCCACAGGTCATGTACTGAGTTATAATATCTAGGTTGCCCTCAAAAATGACAGAGTGCTGCTGTCTGTAGCAGGAACAGCTTGTTCCACCTGCACCAAGATCAGCCTTGCAGCCTTGTACAGAAGGTGGTCCGATATGCTACCTTGAGAGTGCCCTTGTACAACTGGTTTGTCTAATTCATATTGGCAGACACAATCTGAATTCAGTGAATCATAAGGTACACGAGATTTCATCAATGAGACCGTTTGGATAGAACACAGGAACACTGGCATCCATGAGCTGTTTCAAAGAGCTGTTAGGGAGGAGAAATGTTCAGTGGCCAGTTAAATCACTTGGTTGAAAGTGCCTCTATTACAAACACTGTATTGTTTTTGATCTGGAAGGAGCATGCATAAGGAAACAGGTTTTCTAGGGATGGAATATGAAATATCTGGCCCATTCTTAGAGCCTATTTTACCTGGTTCTCAGACAGACACGTGCAGATTCTGCACTATGTTTTGCAGTTCTTGCTTTAGTAATTATAAAAGCCTCTTGTATACTGTAGATGTATCTTCACTGTCTCAGGGATCTTAATAAGGAGTGAATAGCAAAACACTAACATTATACTGTGTCAGCATAAACAAAGCCACTATTATAACGAAGGTCCTACAGGCATTGCTAATTTGTACTAACAATTCTTGCTTTGCAATCAAGCGGTACATGCCAAATTAATTATTTTAAACACTTTCCACCACTTGGCACTTGTTTTGGACTGCAAATGGGGAAGTGAGGAGAGGACCAAAGAGCAGGGAAAATAAATTCCTTCACCATCATATAAGCAAGGCATATGATAGAAGCGGATTTAGGAGACAAAAAGCCCTGAGGAGACTTCTGGAGGTCTCACTAGTTTGTTTAATGGGGAACCATCTAAAATTAAATGTCTGAGAAGCTGGAGGCTGAACAGCTTAAGGTACAGTGTGCACACAGAAACATTGCTGTATTAACTGCTAGAAGAAGCATAAATTATGCATTTCTGATGTGTCTCTATAGGCCCTGTAACCTTTTTTGCCCCTTAGGGTGCTCGTTATCTGCAGGAGCAATTAACAGATAGTATCTAGCAGCTAGTGTGATTTCTTACCTTTAGAGTGATTTCAAATCAAATAAAAAGGAGGCTAATAGGGCCAAGGAGACCTGAGCTGTGAAGTTGTTTCTGATGTATGTTGGATAGAAATAATCAGTAAATTGAAGGTACATGCTGCCAGGAAACCTAGATTATGTCTAACTAGTTTTGCTTGCTGAATCTTTTATGTTTCTGACAGATATTATTGTTACTGTGAGACACTATGCAAGAAATACAAATAACGGAAAAAAACCTTTCATTAAGTAATTCTGAAAGGACATGTATAAATTGTCTTACTTCAGCAACTTTAAGCAGATTATTCAAAAGATCTGGTTTTTGCACTACCAAATAAAAATTAAAGACAAGGAAAAAAATAACAACACACATTTAGAACTGGTCGTCTTAGAAAAAGAAGTTCTGGTGACTAGAAATATGCTTAATTCCTAAAACCAAGTGGAAAATTTTCAACATTTAAGACATCTGAATAGCTTAGGAAAAAAAAAAAAAAAAAAGAAAAAAACTACAAAATTCTAAGATTAAATTTATACAAAACTAATTATCCTATATAATCAAAAATCTAAATGAAATATTTCTCAGCTGAAAAAGCAGATTATTAAATTCAAATCAATATAAATTTTGAAACCTCTTGAGCTCTCTAATACAAGGTCCTCTAATACTATAGGTGATACCCCATCCTTTTTTTAGTGGTAATGTGCATTAGTTTCAATTCTTTCCTAGTGCTTGAAAATCATACTGAATGCCTTTTATGTACTGAAACACATTGTAAAAGATATGTAATTTAAAAATAAATGTAAATACATTGTTTTATTCTGGGTCAAAAAAAATAAAAAAAAAATAATAAAAACCACAAATTAAATATATACGTCAAAATGTTAATTACTGTCATATCACTTTAGCCCATTGTTGTAGTTTAATCCAGCAGGCAGCTCAGCACCACACAGCCTTCACTCACTCTCCCCCCATAGTGGGAGAAAATTCAAATACAGCCAAAACCAGGACACCCATTTGAGACATTATTCTCCAATGCAACTTTTTTACTATCTTTACCATATAGTGAGTTTGGGAAACAGATTTTTGTAGATTCCTACACCATGCAGAACTTTCTGATTTCATTTAGGATCCAGGCAAAGTCAGAGATCTGGCTTCTGAAATCCAGAACAAAAGTGAAGTTTTATATCTCAAGTTCTTGGTGCTGGGGATATTTTTCTCCTATGAACTACAAAGTCTTGAACATTTGAAAAAAATATGTTTGCCAAAAGCCTTGATTTTATCATAGTTTTCTGATGATTTGTTAATGAACTATATCAAATTCAAGACTTTATATTTTATTATGTTTAAAATCAAAAAATGATTTATGTGACTGGAAGTATCAACTCTTTGAAATAATTTAACTGCATTTGGGAATAGTATAAGAAACTGTCGGGGAAAAATCTTGGACTCATTCAGTTCACCATTAATTTGTCATTGCTCACATTGTGGCCAGGATTTCACTTCCAGGAAAAGCAAAACCAGGTAAGAAAGGAGATGTGTAGAAACATGCTTTTATTTTTCTCAAAATAATTAAAATAGCTATTGATCCTTAGAAGTATGTTTAACTTATGATTAAAAGTACAGTTTCATCTTACATACAGAAAAAACAGCAGCTTTTTGCTTCTTCCTTTTTTTTTTTTTTAATCCTGTTCTTTAATTATTATTTTTATGAGTCAAATGATACAGAGCTTTCAGAAGCAGAAAGAAAGGATGATATTCATCTTCCAAGGAAGGGACATATTTTGGCTGACACAGCAGAGACAGCCTGGTTAGCATTTAGGACAACAAAGACAGTCATCTAACTCTGGTTGTTGCTGTCCTCATCTACAAGAGATAGAGAAAGTAGACCAGGAAAGAGGGCAGCCATAAGGTCACAACTTTGATCTTGGAGGATTTCAATTATTCAGGTATTGATTAGGATGACAATTATACAAAAGCTGTAGAGAGGAACACATTTGTAAAGGTTGCCCAGGATTGCTTTCCTTAGCCATTTGTTGAGGTGACTGCATAATGAGAGCTTATTTTAAAATGTGCCTTAATAGATGTGACAGCTGTGATAAATAAGCAGAGTTCAGGAAAGAGTGAGACCTTTCTAGAACTGGCTAAAAGTCTGCCTTGTGGTGAGGAAACACATCACAAGAACTTAAACTACTTTCCCCATCACAAGAACTTAAACTACTTCCAGAAACTCCTGTTAGCTCACAAATGTTAGAGATGACCATTCTCCTTCCAAAGATACTGTATCTCCCCTACATTAACTCAGAATAGGTCTCTATGTTAACCAAATTCCCTAAAAAGTTAGATCTGAATCAAGAACATACTACCAGCACAAGGACCCATGTATCTCCACGTGTGTGTGTGTTTAAATACTTACTTATTCATCCACCTTATTCATCCACAAGGATTTTGGGGGGGACTGATGCCTTGCATTCTGCATTTACATTATGTCCAGGACAATGTGTGATTATGCAGTGCACTGAGATAATGATTTTGATCTGACTTTTTGCCACTGCATGAGCTTTCTGATTCCAAACTGGGTGATCCTGTGAAAAGTACACCTGTGTAAAGTAATTCTGATTCTCATTGTAGCTCCATAATCAGATGGAACATTCTCAAAAATTGCCACAATGGCAGTTTAAATTTCCTGTGCAGTATAGATTTAAATACATTGTTCCATAGTCAGTGACAAATAGGTCAGTGGAATTGAAATCTTACTCAGTTGGAAAATGATCCACCCCTACTATTGAACTGTTTATTCATCATACACCGACAGCATTTCTTAGTTACCGCAACAAAGGTTTTTCCAGGAGTTTCATTAAGCTAAGGACGGCTTCTGGGACAAAGACTCCAGACCACATTTACAATTAAGCCTGTATATTTTTTCTAATGCTTCAACACTGGCTTAATTTATAATTTATCAGAGGATTTAATGCATTTTTATTTCTTCGTTTTCGAGAACTGGAACGTGGAAACACCAGTATCGCCTGTAGCACCACTGTTTACCTAGCATCCTTGTGCCCCATTTTAGCCAAAGGTGATTCCTCTGCAATTAAAATGGGATTTCATCTATTTCCAGCCACTCCTCTGACACAATCTGTAATGAGCAGTTGGTGTCCAGCTGGCTTAGTCGTGTTCAGAATCCTGAAAGTCCAGCCTCTCCATTAGCTCAGGGATGCTGCTCGTCAGCCGCTGCATGTGCGTATTCAGTCTGGGAGGGAAATCCCTGCAGAGGCTAGAGGTCTCTGTAGCATCAGCTCTATTTTGAGGAGCCTTAAAAGGTACAAATTATTTTAGAGCCCAAGAATCACCTAAAAATACATTGGCTGTACGAGTCAAAGTCGAAGCAAGGGAGCTGTGAAGCATGATTTGCTGCTCCTGTAGGCCACAGCAATTTTTGTGTCAACCAGCCTCCACGTGCCTGTTAGAAGAAACAGCCCAGAAAAATCCTTCCAGGTGCTTTATGTACTGTAGAGAGCAGGAAAAGGACTATTCACCCGGCAGATCCCATTTTTCTTTCACTGTCAAAATGTGCAGGAAATCCTTCATGCCTTGCTTAGGCTTCGGTAAGACAAACTTGAAGCAGGCAGGCACTAAAACGTACCCGCGCTGGGCTGCCCTGGGGCTGAAACTCCCCCAAAGCAGCATTGCAGTGCCATCTAGTGAGAGCCACCAAGACTGGGAGCAGCTTGAGTATTAAAAGCTCGCCGTTTATAATCCTTGACCAGATCTGGCCCTGCTTTACTTGCGTGGCTCCAGCTCCAGGTTACACAGCTGTAAGCAGTAAGTTTTTAGAGAGTTCCTCTCAGGGGGGACAGTACTTGGGCTGAACCTCCAGGAGGATAGATGGTGGCCCAGCTCCTCACCAACCTCTGTGATGCTGCAAAGCAACGGAGTTATACATACCTCTGCCAAGTGCAGCTTTAGCTGTTCCTTTGAAGAGCCTGAAGGAGGGAGAGGAGGTGTGGATGGCTTGAGCAGTTCAAAGCAGAGACTTCAGCATTTTAAACACTTCAGAGAGATCCCAGGAAAGCAAGTCTTGTTCTTGCAGGAAGAGATTTGGAAGCCTTATGGTGGCTTCTGTGAGAAAAGCTGAAGGTTGAAAAGATGAAGCTGTGGATATGATCTAGAGATTGCAAATCCAAAAAACAGAAGAAAAAAAGAAAAATAAAATAAAAAAATCAAATGGGAAATCAGGTCAAACTTCATCTTTCACATCTATTGCAGTAAATACACTACCGGATACCGGCATTGAGAGCAGTAAAAACAGACAGGTGAAAGGGATGCTGAAAGCAACTGGATACAGAGAATAATGAGCAGGATATTACAGCAAATGAGTGCTCATATCTGCTTGCAGAGGTCGGGCTGCTTGCTCATCCCTGCTGGCTGCCTTAGCTTTCTTGCTGGTGCTGCTAATGCATGGTGTGCCTTTAATGCAGTCCCAAACTGCTAAAAGAAATCATGGCAAGGCAGATTTGTTATATTGCTTGGCAAAAACAACTCCACAAATAATAAATAATCAAGGCATCAAAATTCATATTCATTTTTTGGAAAAGATATGCACACATTTATTACCAGTTTTAAATTCTTTATAATATCAAATGTAGCTACATCCAAATCCAGAGGGAGTCCCCTGCAGAAAAAAGGGAAATATATTGCATCAGTATTTCATTACACAGTCCACTGATCACAAAACACATCCACTCACGGTTTACCCCAGAGTCTCTATTCAACACGCTTCTCACTCTGCACAAATGCAAGCTCCAGAGTCTCAGAAAAGGGATTTTAAACCAGAGTCTTTCATTGTAGCATCTTGTACCCTGTAGATAATTAACACACTTCACAAATCTCTGGTTAAAGTTTTGTTTTGTTTTGTTTTGTTTTGTTTTTTAATCTTGCCTTGTCATCTAACAGTGTGGATGCTGCAAAAATGAAAATGCATTCATTGAGTTAATGATTTTGTGGACTGACATTCAGTATCTCCTGTATTTTCTGCCCCCCTAATAACTGCCTCAGCTATTGTCTGCCATATTTACTCATTTTGGAATATAGGAACCTCCAGCTTCTGTGTAACAAGTTGAGAGTAACGGGTCTAGGAGCATGCTGGCAGGGCATCCCCTTAGCCCCAGAGGTATCATCTGGCCTACTTAAAAAGTTCTTTATATTCCCTTTATGGTGGTTATATGGGGAAAAGGAGTTGTGGAGGCAACGCTCAAGCAAGTTAAATTCTCTAAAAATGCCCATTTAATGCATCAAGGTGCTAGTTCTTGAAATGGGCTTGAGGAAAAAAAAAGATTTTTATGATTCCAAATATGACAGATTTCATAAGTTAAGAGATCATGATGCTTACCTTAATGGACAGAGTGACATACAAAGTCTGATCTCTGCATCCTGTGCAAAGTAGGTATTAAATGTGATTAAACCCAAAAGGTATTTTTCAAATACCCACTTTACACAGCCATAAACCACTTCAAGAGGTGGAAAGCAATGAGAAATCAAGCTCCCAGTCATGAAGAGAGCAGTGGTATGCAGGGACACTATGCTATTCAGTGACAAAGTGGCTACAGTGCAATGCAAATTGTTCACTTTAAAATTGAAGCTGCCTGAAATGCTCTCACTCCTGGTTGCATAACAAATCCAAACTCAGGTACTGATTGCTTTCCAGACTCAAGCACCATTCAGCTAAAACATCACTATTGTTCAGACTTTTGGGAAATTTGGAGCAGTTTATGCTGTTAAATCAAGATTCTAGTTTCTTGGTTTGATTCAAACTGTATGAGTTTATAACTGAGCAGAACATTTGTGACAAATAAGTTAATAGATGAAAGCATCCTGTTTTCTTATCACAAATGTTCTACTACAGTTGCAGTTTCAACAGTGTGTCTTTCATGTCTCTTGAAACTGAAATTTGGAGTGTAACTTTGAGAGCATACAGATGAGAAATTGGAATCAGAGATTATCATAACAGTCCTTACAGGAAACTTCTACAGAGCTGAATAGCATTTAAGTAAACAGGTTTCTGTCAGGGTACATGTAGGAATATGTGTCTTTCTTTTCTTTAATTAGTATTTTAGTAGGTTCATAACTGGTCAGCTGCCTTGCCCATCTCACAGGAAATGAAATTTAAGGAAGAAAAAAAAAATAAAAAAAAAAATAAAAGAGTTCAGTTCTGAATGTGGGTATTTTATTGAAGTTTTTTCTGTGAGTGAAAGAGACCAGAGAAAGAAAGACTATAAAAGACCATCAAGAAGATGTGGGTTGGTGGACAATGGAGAGCTGTATTTTTGGCAAAGCAGAGGCTGAGAAAGGAACAGAAGACAGTAGATGAGGTAATCGTAATGACAGTTAAAAGGAGGAATGTTGACAGGTCTTGCCCTTAACTAGAGGGTAAGCTCACTGGTGCAGAGCAGGATACTTTGGCTTTGTAGGTGATCTGTTTGGGACCTGAAGTTAATATAAGTAATAATTACACTGGCTTCCTGGAAAGGACTGCAAACCATATTACTGTCTGCTCTCTTGTCTAGTGGTTACATCTGGCTAGCACAGCAGGCCTGTTGGCCACAACTTAATAGGATCTGGATAAAGGAACAAAAGTGAAGAGCCACTTAGAGACTCAATGCTGTGAGAGCTGAAGAGCTCGGTGCACACTAAGTGCCTTGGAGTGCCTCCCCTATGGCTCGAGTACTGGCACAAGGGCAGCTCTCCCAGTTTTCCACTTTTTTATTCAGCCTCAACAGGCTTAGGTTTCCCCTGGTCTTCCCTTAGTAACACAAAAACACTTCTTTGTAAGCAAAAGCTGAAGACATCATCCCTATCCAGACACCTGCAAAGCAGAAGCTGTTGCTACATAACAAATGTGTCGCAAATGTGAAACTATTTCTTCACCTAACTGGCAGCAAGGTTTGTAGCAAGTGTCCATCCTTCTCTTTGCATTCCTAATCTTCCCTTTGTGGTACTTGTGTGTGTGTATCACAGTTTAAGGCAGCTATACACCTAACAAGAGACACTCCTCTGCACTTTCTTTATGTGAAGCCCTGCTGGCCTGCATACAGGAGAGGAAAGGACCAGGAAATGCCTCATGATGTGTCACCCACCTAAAACAGCAGGCTGGGATGCACCACCCTGGTCTCTTACAACTGATGCACAGCCTAGTGCCCTCTATCCCCTTTCACTAGACCACTTGCTAAACTTGTACAGGAGGTGCTGGTACTATGAGGAAGACAAGTTGGGAGCAGTTTTTTGCACTAAATATGGGCTGAACAGGGATGACATGCAAAAGTGTACATCATGGATGGTGGGTGGGGTAAAATGCCAGATGACTTGGGAAGGGTTAGAAAAGACAAATGGAGCAGGGCCACCACATTTAAGTGTGATATGCAAAGCACTGAGAAGCTGCAGGTCATGCTCAGGAATGAGAAAAAATAAAAATAATAATAATAATAATAATAAAGAATCTGAACTGGAATCATGTATGTACCTGGGGAGAAAGGAGAAAGTTAGAAGATCTGATCAGTGAAATGACCAGAACATCATGTTTTGTGGTTGTTGTTGTTGTTATTGCTGTTTGTTTGTTTGTTTGTTTGTTTTGAGAGCCAGAGTCTGACAAGTACCAACCAACAGAAAGCAACAGTAAGACTTACTTAGGGCTGGAAAGCAGGAGATCAATGGGACAGAAACATTAAAGATTAGCTTTAAGCTGTCATGGTGACAATGAAGAAAATGGCAGAAGAGAACTTAAGAGGAAAAAAAACCTAAGGAGATTTTTGAAGGTTTTGCACAATGTAATGGTGAGCCATCCAAAATGAAAGGCCTGAAAAGCTGGAGGCTGATCAGAGGAAGGCAGACTGTGCACATAAAAAAATCTGTTCAGTACAAGACCAAGCGGTACAGCTGTTCATCTGCAGCTGACCCTGCTCTGTTGAGACCAGGCACCTTCTTAGAAAGCCAACAGAAAACACATCTGGGCACTGACAGGAGGATGAACCACTTCTGGCCAAAGACCTTCCTTTCATTCCTTGTAGCTGGGCTCAAGCAACCTATGCTGAACCACTGGATTTACCATCTACAAGGTGGTAGAGTATCCCTACTGACGTTTGTCATGCAAATAGAGTTAAAACTCCTTCCATGGAGTAGAAAGAAATGTCTGAATATGAGTCAGGCAGAGAAGGGAATTTTGCCAGTGCTAGTGCTTGTTGCAGTATTATTGGAACAGGTTGCCCACGGAGATGGTAGAGTCACCATCTCTGAGGGTGTTTAAAGAGAGGTTGGTTGTCATAGTTAGGGACATGGTTTAGTGGGTGACATTGGTGGTAGGGGGACAGTTGGACCAGATGATCTTGGAGGTTTTTTCCATCCTCAATGATTCTATGATTCTAAGATTATTTTACAGTGCACCAAGCAGGAGAAGAGGAAAGGATGCAGAACTAAGCAGAGGAACATCAAATCTAGCTATGAAGAAGAATGCATGAATCTCTTACGAGTTTTGAAAATAAAAGTTTATAGGTTTGGTTGCCTTGGATAAATGGGTGCAAAACCAAATAAAAAACATAGGTCTGAAATTCCTTCTCAGAATGGTTAGGAGAAGAAATAAACAACAAATCACAGAATCATAGGCCAACTGAGGTTGGAGGGGACCTCTGGTAATCATCTAGTCCAAACCCCTCACTCAAAACAGAGCCATCAACCTAGAGCTGGTTGCCCAGGACCAAGTGAAATGAATCAATTTCATCATTAATTTTGGTACTAAAAGAGGATGCTTCAGTAGACTATTTACTGTTAGAAAGACTCTCATACAGTGCCTGGGAATCTGTACAATGTGACATTTTTACAATTTTTCCATGCAATTTTTCAGGAATTGAAAAATGAATGATATGCTCCTAAACACTGCAGCTTGTTTAAGAAAAAATAAATAAATAAATCATAGGTCATGATGACCTTGTTTTAGATTAATAGAGAAAAATGTTTTCTTTTTCTTTTTTTTTTTTTTTTTTTTACTTTCAAAAGTTTTGCAAACAATGTCTGTTTGTTCTACCACAGCTTGGGCAACTGCAGCATCCTGGCATGGTAGCTTTACCCAGCTGGGCAGCTGAACTCCACTACAACCATGCTATCACTCCCCCTTCTCAAAGGGAAAGGGAGAGAAAATACAATGAAAAGGGGCTCACAGGTTGAGATAAGGACAGGGAGATGACTCAAAAATTATCATCATGGGCAAATCAGACTCAACATAGGGAGATTAATATAATCTGTTGCCTGTTAGTAACAAGCTGGAGCTGTACAAAACTAAAAGCAAACTAAAAACACCTTGCCCTCATCCACTCTCTCCTACCTCCTCCCCTGGAGCAGTGCAGGGGAATGGGGAATGGGGGCTGTGGTCAGTCCTTGACGCTTCGTCTCCAAAGCATCTTTCCTCCTTCTGTGCTGACCTTGGGGTCTGCAGGGCTGGTTCTCAGTCCTTGCTCTCCCAGCTGCTCTTGCACAGCAGGGTTTTTTGGTTTTGTTGTTGTTGTTGCTTTTGATTTTGTTTGTTTTTGTTTTTTGTTTGTTTGTTTTTCCATTTCTTAAATCTGCTCCCACAGAGGCAAAACAACATCACTTATTGGATCAGCTCTGGCCAGCGGTGGGTTCCTTTGCAGCCAGCTGGAACTGGCTCTGATCTTACATGGAGCAGCTGCTGGGATCTGCTCACAGAGACCACCCCTGAGGCCCCCCAGCTACCAAAGCCTTGCTGCATAAACACACTGCACCTGGACAGGGGCAGCACTCCGCTCTGATTCCAGCAACCATTACCAGAATGGGGCTTTAGAAACTGAAACTAATTTTAATACAATCACTGTAGATTAAAGACAGAATTGAGCAAAAGGTATAGTACATACAAACTTAATTTAATGAAGATTATTAAAAGATAGAAACACTATGTCCAGTCCAATAAATACACTCATTTTGAGAAGTTAAATTTTCAGATAAGGAAAACCATTCATTTTCTCTGTTTCAGTTCTGGGCCTTTATTACATGTAACAACTGGAGTGAAAATTTCTCTCTGCCTTCAGGTATCCAAGGGTTTTAATCTCTGGTGAAAAAAAGAAATTTCTGATGGGTCACAATTTTTTTTTTCTGTGCAGTCTCCAAAATAACTTGGCTATATTGATTAGTGTTGCTATCATAAAGGTAAAAGGTTGGTTAGAAAATTTAGCTTTTCTGAGGTGTATGCTTATTTTATATTTAGGCATATAATTGGATAGTTATATTACAATATTAAACTGTGCAGTCAAGTTGGCCATTAAATCATCTTTCTCCTTATTTTTCCTTTCTATTAACAAAAGAGTATTTTAAATAGATCTTCAATGTTTCTGTGCATGACAGAAAAATATTCATAACACATTTCTTCAACTTTGGCAGAAGTTTTACATGACTGTGAAAAAATCCTACCATTATGGGTTGGCCCCAGCCAGCAGCCATGTACCCACACAACCTTTTGAAAGAAAAAAAAAAAGAAAGAAAGAAAAAAGAGAGAGAGAAAAAACTCCTGGGTTGAGATAAAGATAGCTTAATAACTGAAGGAAAGAGAAAAAATATATAGAGAGAAGCAAAGGCAATCACCCACCAGCTCCCACGAGCAGACTGCTGCCCAGCCAATCTCTGAGCAATGGCTGCCTTGTAAGCCCAACCCCCCAACTCCTTTTTTTTTAATGCCATTGATTTTGCTTAACTTTTTATAAGTTCATTTTTAGAGTGAGGCTGGCAACTTCATATTTACCTATGAACATCTCGAGCTCAAAGTTCAACAATAAGTAGACCTCAATGCATTTAAACGGCTTCCCTGTCCATGGCTTTAAGGCTGTTTTGTTTTACTTTGCTTATGTGGGAAGCTGCCTTGCTACCTCAGTGCATCACCACAGAAATTAACCTGTACAGAATGCTGTTCAAATAATGCTTTTTCATGCTTCTCCATTGGTCCTGACTTTTGTGGTCCTCCATATTGATGTTTCTGTATTTCCCTCCTCTGTTGTTAGTTTTCACATTCTCTTTCACATTCTCTTTCACATTTTTATCTGTATCTATATCTATATCTATATCTATCTATCTATCTATATATATATGTACATATACCTATCTATGTATATCAATATATCTTTGTGTACCCACATACAGAAAACGGGACCAGGGTGTGGTGTACTTGGGCATAAAATGTCCCCCCAGGCCACCAGCGCTCTCCCAGACAAAAGCTTGGCATACCTGTGTAATTAGTACAGAACCAAGGTCTATTTCCAGAGGGCAGTTTGGATGAGACTGCAGAAAGGAGACTTCAGACATAAGGGTGCATGAAATTCTTCCCCCATTTTATTCAACAGTAGACATATTTCTGCACCATATTAAGGTATTTTCTTCTACCTCATTGCCTTCCATCCACCACCATTCTTGCTGTCCATTTTCTTGTCCCTTTGCATCACTCAGTCTTGTCTTCTTACAGTTATATTGTATAACCCCCAAATAAATCTTCTCTAAGGGCCTTCTGTCTCCCTGGAAACAGTGGGAACTAATGCTCGTTTTACTAGGGCAGCAGCGTGCACAGCCAGCAATGCCCACGTCTTACCTCCTTTGAGCAGGGACTATTCCAGAAAAAGAGAAATTTTGCAAAACTGAAATTGGGATATTCTTTGAAACTAAGTTGGACTGATTAAAAATATATCATGATAAGATCAGAGGGGCTGACAATGCTGCTATTCCAGGGTCATTTGCCAGCAGGTCTCATCACCCTGGTACCCAGACACACCTCATAGGAGGGAAGGAATGTGACATCCCTTCAGATCCCATGCAATGAAGTCCCTTTGCTCTGCAGCTGCTTTCATATATCAGCTAGAAGAAAAATATGGGGAAATGGCAACAGGCAGGTCCATACCAACACACATAAGTGCTGTCATGAAGCCTGCACAGGACTCCCAAATTTCTGTGTAGGGTCAGTATGTGCAGGCGGTTAGCTGATTCCGGTACCTGTGAGGGACAGCAGGGAGACTGAGGCAGCATTTCCTCCTTGGGACAGAATTAGAGGAATGGGGACAAGGATGCAGTGGTGCCAGAGGCCAGGAGAGGGAGTAGGAACCCATGGGAAGAAAAGGGAGCAGTGAAGAAAACCTTCCACAGCTGCTTTCTTGATGGTGGGATTGATGGGTGCTCTCCGGGAGCCACAGCAGGGGTGGCACATGGTGAGAAGGAGGAAACCAAACCCATGCTTGACCGGTTGCATGGTGCACTCCCTGGGGCTGACAGGAACCCTGGCCACTGGTAGCATAGCCTGCCCAAAATAATTCCCACAAGGAAAAAGCCTCCCTGCCCATGACGTTGTATCCTTGCCTATCAGCTCAGGTTGTCAGCTTGCTGCCTGCACATGCTTTTCTGCACATGCTGAAACGAGAAACGTTTGATAAGTGAGCTTTCAGTGGTATCATCAAGCAGACAGCAGCAAGTGGATTTTACACCTGGATTGTGAATTATTGTGACCATTTTGTGAAGTGTTTTGTGGACAATCAGATATGTTTGTTTATGTTTATGTGTATGTGTGTGAAACTGTGTCTTTATACCTACTGGATTTTTCAACCTATAGTTTATCCATGTCTATATTTTATATAGATATATGTGATTAATTATACAAATAACTAAATATATTTTTATCCAATCTTGTGATTTCCAAAACATGAACCCTCCTGCAGCCTGTAATCAAAATGTCATCCACTTTTCCCACCTTTATAATGTGAAAATGGTGCAGACTGTGGATGTGTATAACTTAAACTGCACTTCCTTACTTCTGTGTAATCTAGCTATGAAATAATGTTTAAACACCTTCAGGCTTCAGTATAATATAAATGATGTGATAACTTTTGAAAAATCAGACCAAGACGAATCAAAGAGCAACTTATTTTTCATTGGTTTTGGTTTTGGTGTAAAACTGAACTGGCCTTGATAGGTTGATTTTTAAGTGTTTAAAGTGAGGTGAAGCCTGTTTTTCAAGTTTCTAACTTGTTCTTCAAAATAGGTAGCATGAGTTTTTTATTTATTTATTTTGTTTGTTGTTGTTTTTTTCAATTTTTTATTTCAAGCCTTGAAAAGTTCATGCATTGATGTCTGATAACATTTTCTTTCCTTTATTCCTCCTATCATTCCCCTTCTTGAACCCTGAGAGGAACTATCCAGAAAGATCTCAGAAAGAGCAGTCAGGCACTGGAACGGGTTGCCCAGGGAGGTGGTGGCATCACTGTCCCTGGAGGTGTTTAAGGAAAGATTGGATGTGGTGCTTAGGGACATGGTTTGGTGGGTGACATTGGTGGTAGGGTGATGATTGGAACCGATGGTCTTGAAGGACTTTTCCAACCTTAATGATTCTAAGTATCCTTACTCTTTTTCCTGATATCAACACATAGGTCCCTTTGGAACTAGGAGCACATTAAAAATCAACTTTACTGGTGCCTAGGTGAGGGTAGAAGAGAGAACCAAAGTGAAAACAGTCACTTCCAATCTGAGAAATAACTGTTTCATCATCTTTGTCTCTGAAGCGAAGGCTCAGGGGGGATCTCATCAAAGTTTATTAATACCTGAAGGGAGGGTGCAAAGAGGATGGAGCCAGGCTCTGTTCAGTGGTGCCCAGTGCCAGGGCAAGAGGCAATGGCACACAGCAGGCTCCCTCTGAACATCACGCAGCACTTCTGTGCTGTGTGGGTGATGGAACACTGGCACAGGTTGCCAAGAGAGGCTGTGGAGTCTCCCTTCCTGGAGATATCCAAAAGGCACCTGGACAGGGTCCTGGGCAGCCTTCTCTGGGTGCCCTGCTTGAGCAAGGGTCAGGCCAGATGTCCTCCAGAGGTTTCTTCCCACCTCAGCCTCTCTGTGATTCTACCCTGCCATAGACTCCTTGCAAGACAGTCATCACCTCACTGCCACAAATATTTCCTAACTACTTGCATCATACCACCACTGACAATATAAGACTTACCTCACTTCAGTCAGCCTTGTGACAGCACTGTGGGTTGTTAGCCGGCTTTGTCACAGCAGCGAGTGGGTGCTGTGGGCAGCTCAGCATGGGGCAACTGCCCCATGGCCGCCCACTGCCTCCACAGCTCAGCAAGAACTGGTCTGAACACAGCTGGAATGTTTTAGTAGGCTTGTTAAAATGTAAAATTACACTGTTTCATTGTAGGAGATCAAAAATAATGATACTTAATACCATGTTTAACATTTACTGAATGGCCCCAATCAAAATCAGACTTTTTCCAGGCAGACCAGGAAGTCATGGAGTAAAGCAGGTAATAATTCCTTCAAGCATGCCCACCCCACCTAAACACAAAAAAATAACCATCAGCTGAAGACTGGGTGCACAGAAACAGGCTTGGGATTCTCCTGGATTTCATAGTAGTCAGGTGAGGTGGCATTTGTGTGTGTTAGTGTCTTATTTTTACTCCAAGTACCTTAAGCTTAGGAGAAATGTATTGCATCAGGCTGAATGTCAGCCTCAGAGCAATGCCTTGCTGTGGGATTTTCCAGGGCTTCTATGACTTCGGTTTTTGTTCTCCAGGAATGAAAAATAATTCCACATCCCACACCTTCCCCTCACACAGTAGGCATGAGGATCAACTGGATGAAATTCCTATATTTTGGCAGCATCTGACCCACCTTGACAGCTTATGTTAGGCCACCTTTGAAAAGCAGTGGCAACAAAGTCTCCAGGAGAATGAAGTACTTAGGATTTTCTCATAACGCTTTTTTCCTTTTTTTAAAAAAAAATAAAAATAAAAAAAATCTTGGTTCTATTGTCTACTGTATCCCCTGGTGCCCACCTCAAAACAAAACAAACAAAAGTCACCCCAAGAAGGGGCTGGCTTTTTCAGTTGGAAACACATATTAAATGTTCTGTGATTATGATGAATTGTGGAGCTGAGATCAGACAAGTGTGCACATAATGTTTCCATTATTTTGTCCTCTTTAAATTAAAGCTTGATGAGAATCAATGTCAGTGTCCTTGCCCTTGTGAGAAGAAAGGCAATACTTCACCCAGAAGTATGAAAGTGGTCGATACTTCTAAATGGAAATAGTTAGAGATGTAGTATGTATGTATGAAATACGAAACCTAAGGCAAGGGCACAAAGTGCCCACTTGCTGTCTGAACATGGATAAAGGTACGTGATTTTGACCCCTGTTCCTTTATTGCAAACATGTAAGAGACTTTAATGGGAAGGCAGAGCTGAACTGGCTTTAATGTCCAAAAATGACAAAGTGAGAAAGAGCGAAGTATGTTTGTGGCAGAAAGCAAGACCAAGAAAGAGATAATTACATTAATTTATCTTTCTCTATTAAATTCAACTTTCATATTTTTTCTTAATGGACTAATCTCTACAATTTGCCACATTTTGTGCTGGTATTTTTTAATACCATAATGTAATGGATTCTGTTCCTCTCAGTATGCCTGCTCCAAAAAATTCTGCCAAGTATATTTGAATCTTCTTGACACTGCTATTTGACGCACTTTCCATCCTATTATACAATAAAGTACTTTGAGTGCACTTTGTTCTGGATTTGTCTTAGGAGATGCAGTAAACTATGCAATAAACTTGCCACATTTTGTTTTACCAAACAGAATTTTGTCTCCAAAAACTATACTATACATATCAAGCTGGACTGTGTACAGCCTGCCATGACTATTAATATTAATCTTTGCTTTTCACATTTTCATTTTTCTAATGCAACAGAGAAATTATGACCATAATTATAAAGCCATTTGCCATTTATATTCCATGGTAATCTATAGAATTAGACATTGAAACAAAGGTAGTTTAGGTAGTTTTGTTAAATTTATTTGGATAATACACATAATCAGATACCAAATTCTAGCACTTTAATGTGACCTCTCATCTTATACCTTCCTGTCTCCTCTTGATATGCTTTATTTTTTATTTATTTTTTTCTGCTTTCCTTCTTGTCTCTTTTCTATCTTTTATTTCTGCTTTCTGTGTCTCTCCTCTCTCTTTCTTCCTCTATTTCTTTCTCTTTCCTCCTTCCTCATTGTTCTTTTTCTGTACTCTTTTTCCTCTCCTTTGTTCTTTCTTTTCCTTCTGCATTATCCATGGCATTACTTTTCTTTCCCTGCTTTCTTGATTTCCCTTTTCTAAGTATTCTTTTTCATTTTCTTCTCATACAAGGCTAGATTACAGGAGGATAATAGAGTCTGATGGATATCAACATCTTTAATAGTGGTTCCATTCCATTGGCAAATACTGCCCAAGAGAGTAAATGCTGATAACCACATTTGTACATAGCTAATGTGTTAAGGAATAAAACCAGTACAAGGTTAGACTGTAATTTGTGGTTCACAGGCAGATACAAAAACAGGTTCTCTGACCTAGTAACCTTCTAATTTAGCATCAAAAGATGATGAAAGATAAGCTTAGAAAGGCATAGGGCATGCTGTCCTTAATATGTGGGTTTTCTTTGTGATTCCATCACAGTTTTAACGTGTGGTTCTGGGCAAGACAGACAATTTCAATGTATCTGTTTCGTCATCTGAAAAGGTGAGAATCACATGCCTGCCTTACAAAATGTTGTGAATGGAACACTGGTAATCTATGCCTCAAGTATTATGGGAGAGTCTGACAGTATTGTGAAGTATTGATATTTATTTTTTTCCTACATTCAGCACTGTATCCATCTCTCAGTGTACAATATACATAAGCACATAACTGACCAAATATTTCCTAATATATCCATGCTAGTCATGTGTACTGCAATCACTCAGCACCAGTGCATCTCTTAACAACAACCTCACTGACTGTGATTTCTGATAATAAGTGCTGCATAATACAAACCTCTCCACACCCTTATAACCAGTTCTGGCCTCTCTAAGAGATTCTTAAATATTTAACTCTCTGCACTGTTGAGACAACTAATTTATGCAATACAGTAATAGAAATTCTGAAATAGAGTAGGTTTCACTTGTGGTAAACCTCTCAAGCACTGATATATTTGCATACTCATAGACGTAAGTACACAAAAATAGATGCTATAGAGGCAGAGAAACAAACACCAGTTCTAGCAGTTGCTTACCCAGTAGTTGTTATTGTACAGAGTGTGATACTACAGTATTCTTTCTACATGTGGGCTGAAAGCTGAAAGCACAGTATTTCATTTACTGATATAACACATCCCGACCGCTTAATCCTGGGGATAAGTAACACACTTTGATCTATCTTTGGTCAGTAGTAGAGGCAGTTCAGGTATCCCCTTACTGTTGCAAATCATATAGACCCTGGGTTGGAAGGACCTCTGCTGGAGGCAGAAGCAGGAGTGTGATCACAGCAGTCTGCTGAGGGCTTTATCCAGTCAGGTCTTGAAAATCTCTAAGGACAGGGGACTGTACAACTGCTCTGGGCAGTCTGTGCCACTGCCTCACTGTTCTCATGGGAAAAATGTTTTTTTACATTCAGTCTGAACCTCCCTTGTTTCAGCTTAAACCCATTCCTTCTCTTCCTCCCACTTTGAACATTTGTGAAGACTCTGGCACTCTCAATTTCTTCACGTTACTGACAAAGATATATCCTGTGACAGGTTTCTGCAACCACAGGGATCCCTGTGGTGCCCTGCTCTCACCAGCCTCCAGTTAGAGAAAAACCCATTAGACATCATCCTCTCAGCCCAACAAACCAATTTCTTTACCCACCCAGTTTTCCACCCCTCCAGACTCTAACATCCTGTCTTGAGTACAAGTGTACTGTTAGAGAGCTGAAAGCCTTGTAGAATCAAAGTAAATGACATCCACTGCTCTCCCTAGTCCACTAGCCTTGTCACTTTAGGATAGGATGTAATCAAGGTCATTGGGCATGATTTACCCTTGATCAATCCACACTGATTGTTTACAGCCATGTTCTTCTCCATATGCCCCAAGATGTGCACAGATGTGCTCTAAAAGCAGTCACACCACAGTTCTATATTAAAAATAATAATTAAAAAAAAAAAAAAAAAAAAAAAAAAAGTGTATTTGTGCAGAACTAATTCTGCAGAAAAACAACCTGGACAGAAGTAGTTTCATTTTGTATTGGATGTCTGCTGTGATCCAGTTTGCTGCAGGGCCGTGTTTTCATATGGGCCATGACAAGTACAGTGGAGGAGGTGTGGAGATGGGAACCAGTTCAGGGCAGGAAGGGTGGTGACTGATGAAACCAGTCTAAGTGTCTCCACTGATGAATATATTAAATGTTAATTCTTGAAATCCCTTAAATTGCATGTAAATGCGTATGAAGATTGCTTGTCATGTCTTTGTAGAAGTTTACTGCAGCTTCCTACACAAACTGGTTGTGCATTCAAAGTGAAGACGATGTGTTTACAACAAATAATTTGTCCCTTGACTGTTTAGTGCATGTAGTTACAGTAAATAAAGTAGGATTTGTATTTTGTTAATCTCTTGGTCTTTGTTGTGCATTCATGTGGTAGGTTACAGTCTCAAGTGAAAATGGAACGTAAACAAAGAAAGCTTGGAGGAAAAGGTTACTAGGGCTTTTAAAGGAAGCCCACCACACAACTGTGAAATATGCACAAATTTCCAGTGCCTTAATGATTACACTTTTTATAACTGCAAAAGCATATGTTCTTCCATGCACTGACCTTAATAAAAGCCAAAACCAAAACCCCGCAAAAAACAAACAAACAAACAAACAAACAAAAACCTATTTGTCTTGTAAAGCAAATTAAAAGTTTTAAATTAAGGAATTAAAAAGATTAAAAGATCTGCCATGCTTACTTTATGCTTCTAAAGTGTGTTTACTACTTACTTTATGCTTACAAGAAACAATGACTTAGAAGTTTTTTTGAGCATTCTCTGATTTTGAACAACTGTTCCAGCTACTTTTTGAAGGTTGTCCCTTCAATCTTATCCCAAATTATATTGTTTTCTTTAGAGAACTAGTGGGCTTCATAGCCCACTTCTGGTAGTCTAAAATCCTAAGTATAGATATTAAGGCAGAGATTACAAAATAACAGTGGACAAAAGACAGTGCAACACTTTCTCGTTAAGTCTTAGTAAAGAAATCTCAGTGCCCTATTTGCATCCACATGAAACATAAGCTCCGAAAGGGATTTGACACAGTTAAATGTTACATTTCAGTTCACTCTGCTAGTCTATGTGAATTTTATGTGAAGAAACAAAGATGGTGTGTTCTGATTGTAAACTTAATAGTGGCCCATTTCAATTCCTGATGGCAATTCTGTTTGAGCAAGTCCCATTGAATCAGCCTCCTTGTTAAGTGATAGTACTCTATTGCAGTACCCATACCCTTATGGTTCATGTACTTCTAGCTCATATGTTAATAAACCAGTCAAGTCACTAATTTCAACAGCTTTGACATCACCTCCAAGCTGCAATCCTACAGGCCTGAACCTGTTGTTTTTTCAGCAATGCCTGTGTTCTTCCCAGGGTGGAGGTGGTTATAATCATGTATTCCCACCTCCATCATACTGCTGCTAGTTTATTCTCTTTCTTACAGGTTTATATAAGAGCAGAGATGCAAGAGCACTAGATGTGGTAGAAGATACTTTCCAGTTCAGAATAATTGTGACACATTTGGTAATAAATACATTTGTCGCCTGCACAATTTTTCCTGTCCCATCTCAATGTCATTTTCTATTCCTGATTCCTGCACCATAATTCACCAGCTTCTGTTGTTAACTGATGTTTTCCATGTGTTGTTTTACCAACAATTTTCTAAAATTTTCTAAATTTTCTAAATTGCAATGTATAAGGTATTTAATGCCTTAATTTTTGTAATCTCTCACTTCACTTTGTAGATCAGATCCTTTTTTTGCTGAATGTTTCATCAGTCATTGCTAAGCAGAAAAAAAAAAAAAAAAAAGGAAAAAAAAAAATTGAACTTGTTATTAATATTCAGTAGTCTACACAGAAATATAATGGAGGTTCCATCACAGTAACACGAGGCTCTGCATTTGATCACACTAAAGATTCTACTAAACCAATAAATTATTTCTGACAGAGGCCAATAGGAGAGATATTTAGGAAAGTGTATAGGGAATATGGCTCGTACCTCTTGACATGAAGTTTTTTGTGTTGTACAGCAGAAGTATGAGAAACAGCAATCATAAATTGAAACAGGAGATATTCTGACTGCATATACAGGGAAAAAAAAAATCATCAAGAAGAGAATTAATCATGAAACAGGTTTTCCAGAGAGGCTGAGAACCCTCCCTCCTTGGGAGGGTTCTTTCAGAAGCTGTGAACAGCTTGGCCTGTATTCAGTGTTGCTCCTGCTTTGAGCTAGAATTTGACTAGGTGACCCCAGTCTTTCTGACCTGAATGATTCATTGATTCTAGAAAATCTAGAGGAGTAATTGCCAATCTGCAATCAGAGCTATCACATCTCTGAGCAGTTCTCATTCTGATTGCATATGTCTAAATTTGTTCATCATGAAATGAACAGCTGCAGTTTTGTCTGTTTTAAAGGCAACAGTATTTAGAGTATAATTTCATATAATTTTACTCTAAGTCCATTATTATTTTTATTCAAATATTGGCTCAAATGCCCTCTCCTTAAAAGCATGGACTAACATCTGCAGCTGTCAAAAAGAAAGCATCAGTAACACTTGCAGAACACCTTCTTCTGTGGAAAGAAGTGTGCCTGATAGAAAAGCTTAAACTATAGTCCCATGGGGCAATTGAGTGCATCTGAGATGCATTTGTAAGATGTGTATCTGCTATACGTATCAGCCCTTCTTTCTACAATAATAATGCAACATCCCTCTGTTTATGATATGAACATCCAGTAATTGCATCCTGTTTTTCTCTTTATCCAAATGTTCATGAACTATAGTAATAGTTCATAATAATATTACTTAAGTAATATTATAAAGAATTTACACTATTTATGTTCCAAATATTCTATGAACAGTTTGAGCTTTTTTATTGGTTTGGCAGCTTGCATTTCTAGAGAAAACTATAAATCAATCCTGCAGACTAGTGTATTGGCAGTTGCAGCTAGGGCCAAAAGTCCTAATTTGTCTGAAAAAAACATATGTGCTCCACACCGTAGTTGTGGCAAAACTAAGGCAGCATTTAAATCTGGAATCTTGTGAATCTCCATTCCAGTGGAGACAATTTGAAAACATTTTTGCATTGTGAAGGGACTAATTTAACAAAAGGATTCTGTTAACATATTGATTTCAGACTCAGTGAGTGAAGATGTGCATTTTTACCTATTGTTTCTGAAAATAGTACAAGAAGTTAAGGGCGTACAATGCCTGTCAGATCTCAAGGAGTCGTAACCCATTGCCAGTTCAGGCATACATAATTTTTTTTTTTTTTTTTTTGTAGCACTTGACTTGAGATGACTAAACTAAAAGATTTCCTGTCATGTTTGATGAACGGGAAGCAAAAATCATTTGTCCTTTAAGATGTCCTAGGAGGCACTGAAGAAATTTCAGAGACTGTCCAACATGGCTTTGATGAGAAAGTAATTAAAGTCACTGACTGAGCTGTCCACATGTTTGAGTCAGATAACAATGTAATTGACTGTAATGGTTCCCTTGCTGAAGGACAGTAATCAGAAGATAAATGTGACTGAAACCAAATTTGCTGAGGGAAATTTTATTGACATTTCTAGCTAGTAGTAATAAGTCAAAAATTAGTTTTAGTATATGCAAGAGTTAAGTAGGCTATGCTATGCTGATTGTGAAGAGGAAAAAAAAAAAAAAAAAGTTAAGGGGATATAATTCAGTGACTATTTTCTTTGTTTGTTTTAATAGCCTACAATTCATAGTTTACAGTTACTGTTATTGTGTCTTTTGTCTTGTAGAGGTTATCACTCATGCACCTCAGCTGCTCTACCAACAGCAACTGACTTTGCAAATAGTGCTGATGGACCCAGCCTACATCACACCCTCATCACACCACACAGCAGCTTTAAGAACTCATCTATTCCCTCCCCAAGATGGTTAGAAACTAATTTTAACTACAGATAATTTTGTAATTTGCAGGCAAAGAAGTCAGTTTGACATATTTCTCTTAGCCTGATTGAATTAATTTTAAATGCTTTGGCAGCTTTTCTCCTTGCTGCTGTTAAAAGAATTGTAGATAATGACACCACTCACAGCTGATCTCAATCCTTCCTCAAAAGGAAGAAAATAGCAACCTCTACAAAAAACACAACTTTATATTTTTTTATCTTCATACAGTTTGAATTGCTTCTTTTCTCCACCCACCCACCAGCCCCCAACCCCCTACACAGTTTTTTGTCAATTCAAGGTCACATGGCTATTTTGGAACATAAAGTAACTAAGTATATATATTCTGATTTTCTAACTGTATGTGTTTTTCTGGGTATGCTTAGAATCAACTATCATTTTCCATTTCTTATGTCAACTTTTTACAAGACACGATGCAAATCAGCTGGGAGAAACAGATAGTTTTACCCCTGAAACTCAATGTGTGTTGGAGTGCATTGGTCATAGTTCTCTGCCACTCAGTGCCAGTCAGCCTTGGGGAAGTTTCAGCTCAGAGGGGCACCAAGGAACCTTCCTATGAACCAGAATTCAGCTCTGAATTCCAGCTACACAGTTCTCATAGTTGCTGAATACACTAGTGTCACTTTTAGGAGTATCCTGAATTTATATTACTGACAGCAAAAGCCCTACCTTTAAGTAGTACATAAAATATATTGGATTTGAAAGTAACAAACTCTACACCTCACTTTTCTTCCAATATTGTTCTTCCAGAAACTTTTCAGCACAGAATCTTGCAAAAAGGTCATACCTGAGGGCTGGATCACCTCTCCTATGAAGACTGAGGGAGTTGGGGTTGTTCAGTCTGGAGAAGAAAAGGCTCCTGGGTGACCTTGTAGCAGCCTTCCAGTACCTAAAGGGGGCCTACGGGAAAGCTGGGGAAGGACTCTCCTGGAGTCTCTCAGGGAGTGTAGGGATAAGGCAAGGGGACAAATAGCTAAAAGAGGGTAGATTTAGATTAGATACAAGGAAGAAATTATTTTCTATGAGGATGGTGAGGCACTGAAGCAGGCTGCCCAGAGAGGTTGTGGATGTCCCATCCCTGGAAGTGTTCAATGACAGCTTGGATGGGGCTCTGAGCAACATGATCTAGTGGGTGGTGCCCCTGCCCATGCCAGGAGGCTTGGAACTATGTGATCTTTGAGGTCGCTTCCAACCTGAACCATTCCATGATTCTATGGTTCTATGCTTAAGACATCATTTTTAAAGGAACCCACAGCCAGCCTTCAATTTACACATAAACTAACCATGCACACACTTAAGCATAAAAGTGCACTCACAACTTTTTATATCTCTTAAATGAGGATGACAAATTCGGGGCTCATAAATCATTCTTATTATTCAAATTCAGCATATAATCACAAGATAAATTTTAAAGCAACATTTGTTCCTATTCCCTCCTGAAGCTGGTCACTCATACTTGTACTGGTTGCAGCTGCTTTTGGCATTAACTTCTAAACTGGATCACTTAAGTGATAAAAAAAAATTTACATTCCTGTATTTCTCAAAGGCTTTCATAATAATGTAGACACTTCTGTAGATAAAATGAAGTTTAATGCATGTGAGGATGTTAGGAGAGGAAGGGGATAATAAATTTTCAAGCTAGTCTTGATTAAAAGGAAAAAGGATGTAGGACCAGACCTTCATCCTTTTAAATCACAGGCTTGGAAAATATAAACTGAATATAGGAAAAAAAAAAAAAAAAAAAAAGAGTGATGTTAATGGTCAATTTTTTGTAGATGACTGTGATGGATTGATTGATCCTTCAAATCTAAACTGCAGCTTAAGACTCTAGTTCATCAAAGTCCTGGTACGGATTCAGGCATTTGAATGCTTTTACCAAAGCTCATTATGAATAATATTCACCTCAACTATAAATGTTTCACTAAACTCACTAAATTCAGGTTCATTTTTTTGAAACTTTGAAGTTAAGCATTCTCCTACGTCTGGGCCATTGTTATGAATCCCCTGCTAAATATATATATATAGAGAGAGCTGATAAATGTTTTTAAACACATTTTATGGAAGGAAAAATCTCATTTTTTTCTTGTACTAATGGCTTTAATCATGATAGTTGTTCAGAAGCTTTAGCCCTGCCAAAACATAACATGTACCTCTTTCAGATAGCAGTGGACTCTGATCACCAAAATGAAATGGCTGAAGCCCCAGAAGATGCTTCACACTGAGATCCAGTGACATCAATACATTAATTCTTTTGAAAGCATTTTTCTGTTTAGCATTGGCTCTAAGTATGAAAGTAATTTTTACCTGAAATTCAGTTCTAGGTCTAGTAGTATCACAAGGCACTTACACAAATTTCTTGGCAGACTTTTCCTACTTTTCCATTGTGCTAATGATAGGTCTTTCTGGGCTCCACAGACCCTGCTGAAATGAACCCTGTGCACAAACAAAATGTATTAGTTTTCAGCCAGATTGTCTTGACAAGCCACCAATTGCAGAGCTGTGCAAGTGATGGTGCTGGCACAAGGGATGCGCGGGAGTGAACAGAACAGAGTAGGAGTCTGGGAGCCCTGCAGGGAAAAGGAGAAGTGGGCTGGGAGACCTCAGCCCTGTTTTTCTGGAGGAGAAACTCCCACTATCCACCCAAAAATCCTCACTTAATCAGAAAGCTGTTGATAAAATTGGAGGTTCACTCAGAGAGGGTCAAATACAAAAGTACAGTGAGGATATCTGAAAGTCTCTGAAGGAGTGAATCCAAATGCTTGTGTCTTAGAAATGGTTTGGCCAATTCTACAATCACAAAAAACAAAAAGAAGGCATTCAATCTTCAGTAAAAGCTCTTTACAAGGTTAGAACAAGAACTTGTTTTATGATTCTGATATATAAACAGAGTAAAGGAGCTGCTGAAATGAAATCAAATCATTGCTTGTATTATTATTTTCCTATTCTTTTCACAAAAGAAAAAAAAATGGTTTCTAATGCAAAATTCACATACATATTTTACAGTGTGGGATATTCATTAATAAAAAGCAAGTTTTTACTGGCAAAGACTGTCAGAAATAAAGCTAAAACTACATATTTTGGTTCTTCAAGGCAAAATCTTGATCTGGTCTATACAGGACTGTCTATTTTAAGCATAAGGGTTAATGATTTAACTTCACTGGGCTTAAATGGTTAAAGTTTGAATCCAAATGTTTTACTGTGCTCCATTTTTACTTTATTCCCATTTTGAGTGAACAGCTTGGGAAGAGAATAGTGCAGAGATTTTAGCACAACAACTCAGAAATGTTTAATTTTCAGTATGGTCTCATAACTGAGTCACTGAAAGACCTTGTGCTAGTTTTCTAACTTTCTTCCCACCTTGTTTGTTCCTCAGATAAAATTAAGACTTTAAATTTCCATTACAAAACCTGCATAGTGCCCTCATATCAGTAGTGACAAAGCAACTAAACACATTTTGCAGAGGCTCTGCAAGGGCTACTTATTTTCTACAGCACCTCAAAGATTAAAATTATTTGTTATATTGCAAGGCAGAGTGTAGGCAACTTACTCTAGAAGGTCAGATCAGCAAAACACAAAGAAAAAAAACTCCAAATCAGCTGCATTGCACTCAGTGCTTGGTGAACTCCCAGTGCTTGCTGTCCTGACTGCTGGGACCCATCTCAGCTTCACTTGGCTGCAAATAACAATTTCTTCAAAGCCCCTAAGCCCAGGAGGTTTTGAAACTCTTTCGAAGCCCTTTCCTCAGCATTTGTTACTGGGTCAGCCAGGGTGAGGCTGTTGGGGATCCCTCCTTAAGCACCTACCTAACCTCATTTTGTACCTCACCCAAACCGAGAATAAAGCACCCACATTTCACTGCAACATGCAGCATCGTTGGTGACTGTGGGTGAAGTTATCAACATAGTACAGAAAACCGTGTTTTCTAATCAGTTTCTAATAGGCCTACTTTCCTTCTTTGAGAGAGTGGTGCCTTCCCTAGCATAACCACTTATCGTCTTAGAAAGATCTCCACAACAGTGTGTTAGGCAATAGCAAGAGTTTTTCAGTCTCTTTCTTTTATCTGCCAGCTGAGGTAGTGGCCAATTGAAATGATTGCTCAGCAGCTCCTTCAAATTGAAATATTATTTACAGTTTCAGGTACAGAGAAAACAGATGGGACATATAGACCCTGCTTAAGTCCTGAGCCTTATAAGCTTCTTCATCCAGGCAAGACACCTGCTTCATTCTCTCTCCCAGAGAATGCAATGCTGCTGTTGTTGCAGCACCTCCCCACCCCAGCTTTTTAAGAGCTTCTCTAGCTGCTTAAGACTTTAAAACTCTGGTATAAGTCATGTGTCCCCCAGACACCTGTGCTCATAATCCATTATTATATCTTCACTTGCTTCATTTTAGGAAATAACTCTTTCTATATTTGCTTTTCACCTGCAGTAATTATGCATAGTTACTTACTATTACATCTTTTTTACATCCAGGGAAGATAATTTCAGCTAAATGAAGTGAATAACCCATTTTCATCCACCAAGAAGTCTGAAACCCAGGGTCCCTAATTCCTAGGTCAAAGATGTCTACAGTATCTCTCAGGTACTACCTGATTTCACTCAAATACCATTAGCTGCGATCCTAGTGAGATGCAGGAAAAAAAATGGAAGTGGTTCAGAACTGCACTACCTTGTTAAGTAGTCATGATCCCAAAGATAGGTGAGAGGAAACTTGGAAGAAATAAAGAATTAAAGTATTGAAAGATGCCTAAGCACTTTGGGCCACACAGTCCACTGCAAAAAACACTTCAGACCCAGATTTACTGTCACTGAAGCACAGTCTTACATAGCTCTACTGGCATCTCTAGAGCTACAGCTCAGGAGCTGCTTTATTTAAAGGTGTCTTCAGAGAAAACCTGTACTAATGATGCTTGTCTGTGTAAGCAAATTGTAGTTGTAAGGGTAAAATTATCAGCAGTCATTCTCTCTGTTTCTTCATGGCTGTCTAATATATTTCTAATTAGGAAAATAGCAGAGCTGATGGATATATGGGCTATACTTTTTGTGTGTGTGTGTTTTTTTTTCTGTTGTTTGTTTTGTTTTCTTTGTTAGTTTGTTTGCTTGTTCTTAGATAGGTTACTCACTCTCCTTTAATTTTACCAACAATGAAAATCCATGCTCACTCATTTTAAAATTCAGATCTGAAGTTTCTCTTTCTGTGCACACTTCTTTTTCATCCTATGTTAAATGCCAGCATGTTACCATTAAATTACCTTAAATTTTCTTTGAAATGTTTCTGTACCCTTGAATATTTGGGAGCATTAATAAATTCTTTATTCATTCTTAAACATGGCATTTGTAAGAGGAGTGCAAGGCAGGAAAAGAAAGGCAAGATCTCCTCAATATCAGAAAGACACCATTGGATTTTCTAGTGTTGTATCCTGATAAAAGTAATCACAAAATAAGAATATCACATCAGACAGTACCCGAGCAAGTATCAGGAAATCAACATTTCAAGAGTGTTTAGATGTGTAGATGAATGTAACCCTAAAACAAATGTAAATTACATAGCCTTAGATGAGTAACTTGTTGGTATAAATAATCCCTCACCACAGCTTTTATCAGAAACTCCTAGTATGTGTGGTCACCCTTATGTGACTGCAAACTTCTGAGTCTGTTTGTAAAAAGCCTGGTTAGTCACAGTATTATCAGCACTATCAAAGGAGCTCTTAGAAATGAGTCTGACGTTTCTTTAAAAATGCATTGGAATGATTGAACAATACCTTTGAATGATGTAAGTTTTATTTAGCAATTTCAAGAATTCCACCTGGTTGTATAATTCTTCTCAACAGATGCAATGGCAGCAATTAATCAATTCATGAGCCATTTATCTGATATACACTCAACAAATGCATTTGAACTGCCTCATATCCATACCCAGTGCACACAGTTAACTGTGTTTGCATCACTAGGATCTAGGAGAAAATCACTAGGAGAAAATCCAGACAAATCCTCATATTGCCTTTCCAGAAGGAAAAAAAAAAAAAAAAAAACACTTTCCTATGAAATGGCATCTAACCCACAAGTGGCAATGTGTGGGTTGAAATGGCAACTAACCCACAAGTGGCAATGTGCAGAGAAATAGGAAGAACCACTCAGATAAAAGCATGGTTAAAGGGGTTGATGTTCACAGCCTTTGGACTGAGCTCAGGTGTGATACCCCTTTGTACCAATGTAATATCTGGAATGACTTTGATTTAAGGGTTTGGTAGTAAAGGAGCTCTTAGTGTTGAGTAATGGCTCAAAGGTTTACTCCAGCCTCTCACTGCATCACCCTAATGTCATTTCTGTAGTGGCCTACAGAAAACCAGACAATAGTGTGGACAAGGCAAAGGAAAAGAACATTGTGCAATTTATTTTTTCCTTTTTTTTAGTTTATTTCTTGTTAGGAGAAAATGATCAATTGCCATGTTTCTAACCTGGTATTTATCAAGTTTCTGAGCCAATATCATGCTGTGTGGCCACTGTATCCCTAACTACTTTCATAATCGGTTGTAGTTGTAGCTGGGCTTTCCAGAGGAGCCTGCAGACACTTGTTTGAAGTTACACTGAATAATATTATAACTGCATAATGTGAACAGAGCCTTTTAATATATATGGAGAAATATCATGCTTACATTTCAAATATTTTTTCTAGTAAGCTTTCATGAATTAAGAAAAGACCTTTTGAAGTCTCTTTATAGTCTCATATTTCAGCTTAATTGAAATACTTGGATAAAAGTGAGAACAAAACTTTAGCATTCAAACATTCAAGCAGAATATCTTACTTTTCTCAGAACCTTTAAATTGGTTCTAGGGATGACCTAGTTTGGCCCTCCATAGCTTATAAAATCCTCAGAGGCAAGTAAGAGAAAGATGTAATCACTAAGTAGCCAGTGAATTAATCATTTCCAAGAAAATTTCTTTATAGTTATGATGTCAGCTTACACTGGCAAATATAAGTAATATTATTAATACTTATATTTCCTTTTTAAGAGGAAAATATAAGTATTCCTACATGAGGACCAACAGCCCTGAAGTCCTCTGCAACAGAAGCATGTGTCTAAGGTATCAATTGGTTTTACTTAAGACTTGGATCAATAACATGTTATACAACCTATTAGGGAGTACATTGCAGATCTCTTCTTGCACCTGTGCTATCTAGCAAATCTGCATTTTTTAGCTCAGGTTTTAGTGTGTAGATTTTTTTTTTAGCTATAGAAGTCCCCATTTTATTCTTTCAAGTTTTAGCCAGTATGGCTATCCTTATGTGGTAACAACAAAAGACATCAGCTACATAGCACTTCAGTGATAAATAATACATAAAACTCTCCCATTATAAAATGCACAGCTTACACTTACTTGGGAAGCTATATCCCACATAAAAATGTGAGCAGGATCCATGCACAAAGCTATCAGAAAACCCTTAGGTGAATTCTTTCTAATTTTGCTTGCCAAAAAATAGAAAATGAGTTTTCAGACTCTAGGGCCTCTCAGTGAATACACCGTATGACTGATATGCCTATCATCTAATAAAAAGGAGATGTTAGTTTAAGAATATTTTTTCTAGTTTCTGATGGCAGTCTGATGGCCAGAATCTAAATCAAACAGAGCTTTGTCCCTTGAGCTGTGCCTCTGTAAACCTTACTGTTTAATTAAGCAACTATATCAGGGATCATCCATATCATATAAATGATATATTGCTTCTTTTCAGTACGTACTTACCTAGTAGCCAGAGAACACTTGAGGGTTTGTGAATAAAATATAAATAAATAATAATAATAATAATAAAATGGAATTACAAATTCAACAGCTGTTCATGAGAAGTCTTGAAGTTATCACATGTTTATTACTCTTTTTATTTAACTCTTCTTATATAATGAGCAATTTGGCTGCTACCATTTGCCAGGACTACGAGACTGTATTAATCCAGAACAGAGAACAATAATACAAGCTGCCACTTTAATACTTTTTTTCACAGATGTAGCTTTGATGCTTTTAGACAGGATGAATATCTTCAAATTCCATTTAGTACTCTTCATGAATGATGTTTACAATCAAGGTACAGCATGATGCTTCTGCTACCAAGCCATACATAGCATTGGCACCATACATTCTTGGCACCAGAAGCAGAGTTTCCTCTGAGACAATCTTTTTCTTTTTGTAATTTAGTTAATTCGGGAAATCTGAAATTCACTGGCAATGAAACAGTGCTGTAAGGTTTATCTGTTTATCAAAGTCATATGCTTGACAAATGACTACAATGGTGAATGGGAACATTTTTTTCCATACTGCTTTGGCTTCAGCATTAGACAGTATGATGTTATCTTGAGATTCCTTACAATTAGTCATTGTCTTTTATTCTTCCATGTAGACTTGCAGATGAATAGGCACAGGAAATATTGTGCATTAGTGGCTCACAACGTCAGGAATGGTTTCTTTTGCTGCTCACAAACTCTGATTTAGAAGACTGCTCCAAGTGGTTATTAGTGGGATTTTCTTCATTTACTTATTTTGTAGGTTATGTACCTCAAATCTGTACTTTCCTGAGAATAGCACTGGAAAGCACTCCAGACACTGAGTCACCTTTTCAGAATCCTCATGCATGTTCTAGAACCTCTTTGAACTACCAGACTATGAAGGCCACATGCTTAGGGTAGCTGGACAGTGGAGTGCTTCTCTTGAAAAGGAACAGATTAAGCTGTTCGTCTTCTCATAAAAACTCTTGACATTCCATGGTGAAAGTCTTGACTCTAAATTGCCAAAGTAACTCTGGCCTTTGGTTTTCATTGGATTCTTTGATTGGAATCTGAATGTGGAAGAGAAGTTTCATGACCTGTTCACCTCTTCCTGGTAGCAGAAGGACCAAGTTACCAACACTATGGTTCTTACATTATTCTGTTTTTGTTCTCTTGCAGGAGTTAATTCTTACCTGTGGGCAACTGCTCCCCTGTCATAAGGTCTATTTAGTGTGTATTACAACTAGATGTGATCTACTCGCAGCTGTATGATGTTTTGTAGGAGGGATGTATGAATCAATCCAGATTGAATGGTGATAAATGATAAATGGCTAGCAGAGATGGCAAGGGGCCATATCGATATTAACAAACCAGGCTGACATGATTTGTACCACAGGTGAATAAATTGACCTCCTTCTGCTCTAGCTACCTATAAACATATTCAATTTCCTTTGCTTTCAGGTGGCCACAAAAGCACAATCTCTTGCTGTCATTGCAGACCTCAGTCTCATCTTCTTGCACACCACATAACAGACCCAAATACCAAAATAATTTGGGAAATAAGACTTCACCATGTTCTCTTCTAAGTAATATGCCAGAACAATAGTTGTTATCACTTCTAAGCTGAGTAATTTAGTGCTTAGATGTCTAAACAACCTATTTCTTGCTATTGCATTTGGTATTGCTGAAGCACTGCACTGCTATTGACATGAGTAGGTGTAGTTGGCCAGATAAACTTCATGATTAACTTCTGAGCTCTAGATTATTGGATCTTAATGCATCATCTCCTGCATGATCCATTCAGGTCTGTATTTGTCTTCTTCCAAACTCTCTGGAAAGCTCATCTTAAGTATAACGTATTTATAGAGGGAACCAGGTGTAGTGTTGCATCAAAAATTTTCTTTAATTACTCATTTGTCAAAGCATTTGTTGTTGGGGTGGGATTAGAATGACTGTGAAATTAAACGATGTGAAAAAGCCCAGAGCATAAGACAGAAGATTATTTGTGCTATGGATCTAAATAATGCAATATTTAATAGTTCTTCATAATAAAGCAATAAATCCTACATGTGTTTTTGATATAAATAAGACCTAACATCTGACTGAAATATATGTGTATGACCCATGAATTAGACTTGGCCAGGCCGTCAACTATTGGCAAATGAGAAATCAGATAAAAGACAATCCTTCTACAAGATACCTTCCACAAAAATACACTGGAATGTGTCAGGATTTGTTTAACAAAGAATTTAAACCTGCCTTTGTACAAAAGCCCCAAGCACCCCACTTCATCACCATAAAGAAATAGAAAACTACATCATATAGTACATCATTTAGGCAGTGCAAGTAGATCAGAAACATGCTATTTCCTCAGCTGAATAATTTTATTTCATTATAAGAATAAAGTTGAAGTGTTGAACAAGTAATTACCATAACTAAGTTAAGCATTTTATTATTTATATATTTATTATTTTTTCAAATACCAAACCGTTGAGACTCCTTGTAAATCAATTTAATCACATAGATTCTTCCAGGGTTTTTATTTGTTTGTTTGTTTTTGATTTTTATTTTTCATAGTTATAGACAATGCTTACTGAGATTAAGATTTTTCAGTGTTCATTATTACGTGCTATAATGGTACAATGTACTGAATATATATAAACTCCTTATTTATTTTCAATAGGTAATACATGGTATAATGTGTGACTGTGTGTGTTGGTCTTATTGAAGGATTTCACTAGTGATGAAATTCTGCAAAACAATGCAAGAAAGGCACCAGCTGGCAGTCATTGCCAAGAATTTCAGTCCCTATGATGTATATATATACATATATAGATATACATATAGATTACATATATACATATAAATAGCCCCTCTGCAAAGCAGTGATAGAATTTCTAATACAACCCATAGAAATATGTTCATGGAACTGTTACAATGACATAAAAATTGGTTGCTTGGGCCATAATGTTAAAGTACATGTCACCAATATGGTCCAAACCATTTGGAACTGCTGGTTCAAAATATATTACCATAACAGCTCTAGGGCACACAGTTTAAAAAATTGCCTAATTGCCAAAAATGTTTCTAGGACAATTGTCTAAGTAGGCAGCATTTAGAGATTTTGAGGATAGCAGGTCCTGTACACATTCTGTTAACTTCAGCATGTTCTTCAGACAATTCAACATAATTGTTCCTCTTACAAGCAGACTTCAGTTCTCCATTGTTATTTACTGGAGGGAGCAGGGAAAGACAACTTAGTAATAAAAGAAATTCTTGTAAGTAGGTTTAATAGCTTCATTTTGCCTTCTGTGCAAGCCTTTTGCAAAGGTACATGTTCAAATTGCACAATTCTTTTTAACTGTTTTCTTTACTTCTTTGATTCTTCATATAAGTGATATCAGCAGTCCTGATGCTTCAAACTTCATTGGTTTGTAAACAGAGGTACTCAGCAATACTGAGCAACTGATATTGGTTTTCATTTTCTCATATTATTACTTATGTCTATAAGAAATATATGAGTGTCTACTGATTTAGAGACCTGATTCTCTTCCAGTATCCTAAGCTTAGTTATGTCTAAAATTTCTAATCCTGATAACTATGAAGAGAATTTAAACGGGTCTCGATCAAAAAAGTGATATGTCTGTGTTTGCTTATAGTCTGAATAAACGGTGCTGACCACTGTGAAATGTCTCCTTTGTGCCAATATGTTGTCAGGTACTTAGTGACAGCTGTTGAACTGTGATCAGTGTTAAGTATTTCCCTGCTGATTCCAGTGTATAAAAATTAAGATTAATAAATAGATTAAAAAAAAAAAAGTATTATACTGTAGACATGCAGACATTTTGGTTTGGTCCTATCCTTAAAAAGTTCACTGGGCATCTGTATCATTTTCCTTCTTATCTTTCTGACTAGAACAACCTACTATACAGCAGGAAAATCCATGCACTGGCATCTGTCAGCCCTCCACCAGGGAATAGTCAATCCTACAGTGCCTGATTTTGCTCTGCAATATCTTCATCCTAGTGGGGGCTCCTCTTTTCTGCTGTCAAGGGCAAAAATAGATACTATATTACACTGAAGATATTTCAATCATGTTTTCAGCCTTTTCTGAAAACTGAAAATTAAAATTATTTATATCAAATATGAGCTTGTGAGTGCAAACAGGAGTGACTAGGGTATTGTGGTTTCTTTCAATACAAGGACGGATGGCTAAGAAGAGAAGTTTGCAGGTAGTTCATAATGAACAGATGTGGCTTTTCATAGAGTGTGTGTTGAAGGTGCTGAGCTTCTTGCTGGAGGACGTTCTGGGTGATAAATGTTAGGCAAGTCCAAAGGGAAGTTGGGTGCAGTCATGGAACAGAAAAGACTCGGCTGCTGATGTTGCTCAAGCATAAATCCACATTTGGGGAAAGACAAGAACATGGCTGTCATGTTCGTGTACTTTTCACTAGGTGACTGATCTGGGTCACTGCCAGAGTAATAAAGCTCCATGCAACTTTGCCTGAGCCAGTGTGGCAACTCCTATGTTCCTAATCTTTTCTTGATTGTATTTATGTATGCTTTGCTATTATTAAATATAATGAGTCATCACCACTGTTCTTTGCAGGCAATCAGGTATTTTTAAAAAACTGTCAAAGTGGAAAATTATCATAAGATTTGTATCTGTTGAATTAGCTACCTAAATATTGTAGGTTTCTAATACTTAGATTAACTAAATAAGCAAACATCCACTGCTGTAGGTATTCAGTGCTTATTGCCTCTCAACAGCGAGGGCTGGGTTTCCATCACCCTAATTCTCCTGCCAAGAGGATGGTGTGGATTCCTGCAGAAACTACAGCAGCCTGCTGAAAATTATCCTGATCAACTTCTTAAGACCATTATTTCTGGGGATGCCCACTCCACCATGGAGTCAGTCACACTCATATGAAGTAGCCAGTATAGCCTGCCGGAGGAGCTGGTGGGGAGCATGAACACAGGGAAATGATGGTGCAGAGCTCACAGCCTCAGTCACATCCTGCAACATAGCATGCCCAATACTCGTTGTCTAAGAAGGCGGCACTAAAGACGTACCAGCTTCACTGGTAAGGCTTCATCTGCCGGAATACAATGTTTGGCCTGCATGAGGCATAATGTCTTTCATTGTGGTTAATTTCTCTTTTAGTAACCATTAAAGCAATGTTTTCTTCCAAGGCTTCTTTTTGACAAGAAGTTTTTATTTTTAGACTGTTTACAAAATTTTAATGATGAGATAATATTACTATTACATTTAAATAACAAGCAAGCTGAAAAATCAATCTGCAGAGAGTTAACATGCAATGGACAGTTCGTTTGCCTCTCTGAATTGTACGTTTGTAATCATCACAACATATCTCTGTGAAAAAGAATATTGCATATCCTCAAGCATATTAAATGTCATTAAGGAGAGCATCTAGTATCCTTACAGTGACCCTGCTACTGTGAGAACAGGACAATGATACCTACCATGAAAAAGGATATGTAAACACTGAGCACCAGCTTTTCCTCTTCCATTCATTGAAGATTAACAAAGCTATGTATTTTTGCCTTGTGACTGGTGGTATTTTTGCCATGTGACTGGTGGTATCAGTTATAACGTATTGGCAGCTTGTTTTGTTTCATTCATTTTATTCTTATCTCTATGTCTTCATGGAACACATTTTCTGAAAGCCCAGAATACTGCATGCATTTGAAGATTTATTGATTGGTTTAAGGGAAAAACTATGATGCTTTCAATTCTAAAAACATATATTCTGGGCTACATTGAGAAAATGGGATGAATTGAAGGTTCACCATTGCATCCAGTATCAGTGAAACTACTTAAATAAGCTCCATTTTTTAAGATTCTGCCTATTTCTCAGTATTTAATTTAGAAAATAAGAGCAGAGACATAATAATACTTTACAGGGGTGTTTGAGGCTTAACCGTAAATATTGAGGAGATTTTCACTGAGAAGATTGTTTGATAGTGTGGGCTTTATTATCTGGAAGAGGAGCGCAACACAAGATGGATTTACTGACACTTCATATTTGCTTAGACAATTCTCTCAGGACGGATGACTGAGACATGTTTAATTTAAGTCTGCGCTGTATTAGACCATGAAAATTTTTTGGAGAATTTTTGTATACTTGTTTAGGGTGACTGCGCTGGATGCCTTCGATTTTTAACTAATACTGTATTTTAAATATATTTATGACAAATGTAATTACATATAATTAGACATTACTAATTGATTACTTAGAATAAATATTCATGATCTGAGGCATAAAACTCATTAAGGATAAGTCAGTTGTTAGCCTATTCCATGTCTAAACATCCATCTCACTGACCTTCCAACAATACCCAGAGATTTTCCATCCTAGCACTTAAAGTTGTAAATGTTCATCCAAATAAACAGCTGTCTCCTTTCCTGACATACCCACAGCTCTTCCTCACTGGCATTGCAGCCAGTTGGCATCCACAAGGTTTCAGAGTACATCATGGCTGAGGAGGGTTAACCTTTCAGAACTGTTTACCTCCATATGTGACCAGTTTTTGCAGCACTGCAGTATTGTGGAACAACCTCTAAGTATAGCCTTCAGATGTGTTTTTAGGAACACAGATTTATAAATAAATACAGTTGACAGTCTGCGGATCAGAAGGCTATATTTACCACAGAGAAGTTGACATAGTGTCATGTAGGGTTTGACAATTAACCTTGAAAATTCCTGAAGTGTCTTCCATATTTTTGATATATTTTTTTTTCTGAGTAAAAGCCAAAATTGAAAGAAAGAAAGAGAGAGAGAGAGAAGTTTATGGTACAATGTTCCTTTGGATTGCAGAAGATAATCACAAACAGTAAGTGAGCAATGGTAATGTGAAGCAGTTTATACATTGCTTCTTCTGTTCCTCTGTACTCAGTTAATTCAGAAGAAAAATTGGCCGTGTCTACTTGTTTTTTCTATACCCTTCACCTGTGCCAGTAATTTACCCGGTCAGATGAGGGATCATACTTGATTTGGGCAAAATAACACCAGGAAGATATGCCAGAATAAGACTTACACTGTACTTTGAATACATGACAAATGAGCTCCTCTTTGGATTGGTCTGGATGTCCTTGTAGGTAATGCTACCCAATGGCTGGTTAGCATGCAGCACTAGCACACCTGATGGCAAGTAGAGCAAATTCTTGTGTGAATGTGCTTAGGTGTTCGGCTGTTGGAAAGGGTCCTTACATCCATTCACACTCACTTTACAAGGTTTATTCCATAGGCTTTTGCAAGGAATTAGCAATTTGTCAAAGGACTTTTCCTCTACAATATAATGGACACTGAACTACAATGTATTCTCCCTCGCAGAAGGTTGCTCTAAGGGTACTTTTACCTCACCTTGAAATTTTCATTTTTTTTCTATTTTGTTTGAATAGGAGCTTTATCACAGAGGAAATGCAAGTTCTTGGGTCCATGATTGACCAAAAACAGAAAAGAATATACAGGCATCTGAGGTAGATAGAACCCCTCTTCATCTTCCCTGGGGAAACAGCAGAGCAATGACAAACATTTAAAAGTCAGCAGAAGAAAATTATCATCAAAAATATAGTTCAAGTCTTGGGGAAAGTGTGTTTTTTCCCATAACAGTGCATATGCCCTCAGCCATGTTCCAAGACCAATGTGGTCTCAAGATGCCCTATTTGGTCTTCCCAGTTCAAAGACTGTAGTTAGTCTCCTTTGTAGGAAATGCTTAAGACAGTGAATCTGGTTTTGTCTCTGCACAATCCAGACACATCTGCATGTAACAAAATGCCTCTTCCTAATGTATTTTATGAAGTGGGATAAAGCAAGGACAGAAATTAATGTTGCATTAGGAAATCCTTGCCAGATGCTAGACTTAGATCAAAAAATATATTTTAAGACACAGTTATGAGGTTCACAGTAAAAACAATGAAGTAATGAAAAGAACCTAAATCATAGTTAAATCAGGAATTTAGAATATGCTAGTTAGTTAGTCTTAAGATTCTAGAAAATATCAACCCTGATAGGGGCAACCATGAAGGAACTTCTAATTAGCCCAAGAAAAGTAAGGTAGCCTTTTCCACTTATTTTCTATCTGAAGGGCTTCACAGGTGTTTAATATTGGCAATGCAGATCTCTTGCATAAAATATAAAGACTTAGATAAAAAGAAAAAAGTGTTGTGAAATTGCTAGGAGGAAGAGTGAATGATGATGGTTAATGTTATACCCATAAATTCCAAAAAGCTTCCAAACTGGAATGGGCACCAACAATTCAATGCAAGGGTTTATTCTAAGATGTAGTAGGGGTCTAACAGCAAACTTAATGTCAAAGTTATTCTTAATGTGGAGATCTTGGTGCATAGGATTTCATCTGAAGTACTTTAATTTCCCACTGACATAAATAAAGTACCTAAGTAGTTAAAGATCCAGGGTTAAGTTACTTTTGAAAACAGAGTCAAGACTTTCATAAATTTCAGCTAAAATCTTTCTTCTGATGGAATTAACATGACTCAAATCCTACTATGCTATGTGTTCTCTTTGCACCCTGTTGTACCATGGGTCACCATTCAACAAACAAAAGTAAACATTTTTACTCCTAAGGTGATGTACTGGCAAGAACAGTCAACACAGGAAAGAAAACTGCATTAAGAAACAGCTCATTATGTTCCTTTGCAGTACCTTATCCTCTCCCGGTTCAAAGACTGTGTGTGCTGAAAGCAGTTCTGGAAAGCGTTATTATTTCCTCATGGAAGGTATCACAGGTGTTTTCTAATTGTTTATAACCCATTGAACCTTTGTTCACATTTTGTTCTTCTCTCTCTCACCCTCTTCTCTCTCAGACCTTTAGCTTAGGCAGTTTTCTGGGGCTTTGATGCTTTGTATTTGAGGGAAGAGGCTTGGATTGCTTGTCAGGCTAACCTATTTCCCAAACACATGCAATCACTCCCACCACCAAGCAGTTCTTAATTCACAGATGGTGACTGAAGGGGAGCTGTCTAATGATCCCCTGATGCTGTGGAAGGTGAGTAGCTGTTCCTCCCCTTGCAAAGAGCATGGCCAGGAGAAGAGCGACGTGGCTACACTACTCCTGAGCTCATCAGCTGAATCAATAGTCCTTTAAAACTGTTAGCAGCAAAGGCAAATAACAGCCACGTTCAAGCTGCTTTAATTTGTACCAGGTTAACATATTGGCAAACTCCCTTGTCCCTCTCTCCAGCTGCCTTGTGGGCCAAGGACCTACATTTCATACAACAAATACATGTGATTATTAAAGCATTTGCCTTCAAAACTGCAAAGGGTGCTTTGATTAACTTTGTCCCAGGAAATAAAATGTGCAAATTAATCTTATTAACAATTTAAATAATTATTTGGTATTTTAGCCAAGTTATGCGGTATTTGCCTTTTGGGATGTAAGGGCATCCCATGCTGTGCTGTGGATACCTTCTTCGTGCAGCCCACCTGGAATGGTATCCCATTCTTCCTCAGTTCTGTTATCATGCATGCCTTATAAAGTCATTCATTATACAAATTGGTTACTTCAATTTATTTTTCTGGATGTCATTTGCATCTCTAAAATGTAGTGTGGGGTATTAGCTTATTAGTCAGTTTTCTTTAGCTGTCACTCAAAGTGACTGCACGGCTTGATTCCCTGCTGGCTAAAAAAAAAAAAAAATAGAGAAGCTGCCAGTCAACTTTACCAAACACTCCAACAATACAGAAACTGCAAGCCTAGAATATTCTCCAGTTTCTGTAATTACACACGATGCAGAGTAATACCTGTGTGATAGTCTGGCATTCATTATATGAGCTTAAGTGCTCACATTATAGAGTTCTATTTTGAGGACATTATTACCATGCAGTAGTAGTTCTGTTCAGGTTGGTGATACCTAATGTACTTTAGCTTTTATAGAGTTAGGGAAATTTATTAATATTCTACTTAGAAATACACTAATAAAATTGCAGCTTGATTTCTATTCTAAAAATGTGAAAGAATTTTTTAAAGTAGAGTTGCAAATCTTTGCCCCCTTCATGTTCAGTATTTCAGAAAATATGGATTTGAGCCAAAACTTATTTATCCAGCACTATTTAAACACCATAGATATTATGTAGGCATGGATATTATATAACAAATACAAAAGTACCACATCTGACTATGGTGGAAAGTGCCATTTATCAGAAATAATAAATTCAAACCACAAGTATACCTGAGAAGACATTTGCAAAAGGCCTATGAGGATTTACAAAACCAAATCCCACAAATGATCTATAGAATTTATGCTCATTAATACTTGGTGCTGAAATCTCATTCAGATCAAGAAGACTTTTGAAATCTTAAACTTTTGTAAACCTAACCTAAGAAGAATTCATTCACCTAACAGCTATTGCCAGTGAATTGACATGAAAACCATTAGAAGTTTGTTGGCAGAAATGTGAAGTTTTGACCAAATTTATCACCATTCTAGTAATCTTGTGAATGGCATCTAAGGTTGGAAAAGCTCCAATCAAGTCTATCTCATGCTCACCCAAAGGTGTGACAATTTGTGGTAGGCCTTCTCAGCATCTTCGGAAAATAGTGGTTAAACACTTGCTCAAGTGAGTACAAGCCCAGAACTCCAACTGCAGTAGTAAGCAGATAAACAGTTCATTTCCTGTTATAGGGCATAGAAAGCTGATAATCTGATAAAACAGCTTTAATTAGCTCTAAAGAATAGTTAATTGTGATCTTTTGAGTTGTAATTGTTCTTGCCAGGATGATTGGGCTTGTAAGAATGAAATCCCTGTCATTGCCCAGCACTGTTGAAGACTAATTTGAAAGCCTTTTCTCCTTATTGCTTTGACTTAGTTTTGAAGCCCAATTTCCTTTGGTATATTGATTGGTACTTAACTGGCAGGAACTTTCTAAATATGCAAGTTGTTTACCTTTTTGGTAGCCTAATTGCTCAGGAAACAGGCCTCTGAAGATCCAAATCTATGCTGATAAGCTAGCTTTTGCAATGTGGACACAGATTGTACTGCTGGTTCATGGACAAAGGTGCCCTAACGTTCTGATAAGCACTGTATCAATGAAGGCAGCTCATTTGTTGTTTGAAAGTTTGGCCAAGGAGTCTACTCCAAACTGGTACTGAGGTGTCCCTGAAGGCAATACCCTTGTGGTTAGAGTAATAGACTCTGCTTCAAAACTCCTGGGTTCCTCCTCTTGAAAAGCCCTTGTATGTTTCAGGCAAATCATTCAGTTCCTCTTTCCTTTGGTTCACCCATCAGGAAAATGGATGTCATACTGGTGTGCTTCATGAGCTATTTTGAGAATAATGTAATGTCTATAAAAAATACTAAAATATTTTGAGAAAAGTTGTTAGACCTGCAGAACATTGTTAAAATGTCCCATTCACAAGAATACACACATTCTGGGAGATAATATGTCGCTCAGCTTGAAGAGCTTACAGAAATACAATGGAGCTGTAAGGGGAAATTCTGTCGCCTTTTCAGCATAGATACTGAATCTTATACTGGGAACAGAAATGATGTGTTTTATTAACTGGATATTGGCACACAACTTCTGCATGAACATCACTCAGATATCCTGTAAGTTTCTGAGATATGTAGTTTATGAAGTCTTACAATTGCACTGAGAATAAGATATGTTGAGATCATTCCTATGACTTTACCTATTTTCATGCTAAATTTTGAATTTATAGATCTAGATACTCTGTGAATACTATAAATGATTTCAATTAAGACAAAAAATACAATCTGACAGCAAATAAATACAAATATATTCCTGCATTCTACAGAACTTTACCTTGATTACTTGGCTATTGTATTCAGGTTTTTCTCATCTCATTATGAGAAAGAGAAGTAATAAAAATGAATAGAGGCATAGGGCAGAGGTTATTCTAATGACATAATTCAGCAAGTAAAAGTATTAGTTAGAAGATAAGAAAGTGAACAGAAACACTCTAAATAATGAGAGCTGCTTTGGAAAAAGTAAGAAGCAGTGAATACTATTTGGTAGTTACACAAGCAGACATTTGTCCTCAGTAGGGCATTTCATATTAAAATTTAAGTTAATGAAACTAAAACACTTCCTTTAAAATTCGCAGGAATATTAGTTTCTTATGGAACTGCAGGAGGATTAAAAAAAAAAAAAAAAAAAAAAAAAAAGTAGTTGTTTAACAGGATTATGAAAGAGCTGGATGACTAAGGTTATTTGATAAGCTGATTTGGGAAGAATGCCTGACCAAAAACAAAACAAAACAAAACAAAACAAACAAACAAAAAACCACCACCAACAAAAAAGAACTAATAAGTTCAACCTGTCTGTGTTTAGATACAGGCTGGAAACCACAGGAGTGGGTTGCTGGGGCAGACTGCTGCTGAGAGAATTGTGAATGAGATGATAACTGTCTAGGTTTTATGGTGGGCCATGATGCATACCTGAACCCAACAGCTATCATCTCAAAGCCCTGGCCATCAATGGCTTGGACACCTGATCCTAATGCTGGGACAGCCATGGAGACACCAAGTGAGATGGGCCTGGGGATCTGGAGCACATCTAGGGAAAACAAAATGAACTGGGAAATCTGGAAAAACAAGAAATATGAGGAGCACTGGGAAAAGAGTTTGAAAGAAAGAAAGTCTTGTAGATAAGGTAACAAGTGGGAAAGAGAGGTGTTTCAGGGAAAACTGGGGATACACAGTTGTCTCTCACAGTATCTCCTACACCCACTATATCCTTAACCACTGCCCTCAAAATACATCATTTTTTACACAGATCCCTTGGATTGCCACACTGTACTCTTCAATCCCTGCCTTGTTTCCAGTTCTCTCTCATGACTCTGGGTTTGGCTGTGTAAAATTCAGTATCTGCTGATGGTAGTTCAAAGACATATCCACGTAGATTTGCCAGCTGCCAGGCACACGTCCACTTACTAATTGGTCCCTAGCTCTTGGAATAAAAATGCCTGAAGTCACAAAAATGCCTGAAATTCAGTCATAAAAATACCTGTTGTCTTCCTTTCAGTGAGAATGCTTATTTGGATCATTCTCTAGATGTTGGTTTCCCCCCGTTTAACAGAACTTAATATCTTTGAGACATCTATTTGTATTAAAATCTGTTTAAATCAGTTGATCACTTTTTAAAAATTAACATGTGCAGATGACTAAAGAAATGGTAAAAGTACAGAGAGATAAAAATAGGTATAGATTAGCCTGACATCAATATGGATTAATATATTAGAAAGGCTAACTGGATACCCAGGTAGCAAAGAATTAGAGGCTTGATAGTAGAATTCTGCAATTTTGAAGAATTCTTCTTCCATGAAGCTTAGGTCTTGTTACCCGGACTTGTTGTCTTTCATTGACAATCTTACAAGTTAGAATAATAACAACAACTCTAAAGAAAAATGTATTTCTTTAGTAGTTAAGTTCATGGGACTTAAAATCATGAGATCTTGATTTGAAGTAGGAATGAGGAGCATTAATATTAAGTGAATTAAAAAGCTGCCATTTCGATGGACATGAAAATTAAGAAAGAATGAGTGAGGAAATGCTTAGCAGTACTTACCAAACATTTGTCCTTGCCCTTGTCTTGATTGATAGCATTGTGAATTTTCCGAATGACAAAATGTAATATTAGCTGGCTAAGTTTCCATTGACTGGCTAAGTTTTCTCAGTTTTTGCAGGGTGAGGGTAGTAAATAAAGAGTAGGACAGATTACAGTCATAAGTCAATCTGAATAATTTCTTAAAATTATCACATCAAATTAAATATGTTTTAGTACAGAACAGTGTATTTGGGAATCAGAAACACAGACTATACATACAGAAAGGGAGAATGACTGCCCTGAAAAACAGTGATTCAGAAGATAACATAGTAATCAGTAGAGAGAACAGCTTTCTCACTGTCAAGTTATGGCTTTGAGCCTTCTTTTTGTCCATGGATGTAGAAGGAAGATACACAGCAAATGTGTTGAAGTGATCATAACACAGTGAACACCACTAAGAGGACCACTGTTAAAAGCCTGTGCTCTGTTCCGTGACTCAGAATGGAGCTACTGAAGGAAATTAAAAGGAGGGGAACAAAAACATCTCAGAGGCAATTAATAACCCAATCAACCATTGGAATATTAAGACTTTAAGGGACTGATCAGCTCAGAATATTGGATAAAGGTTTAAGTCAGTCAGTCATTATCTATGGATACTTGCACACACACACACACACACCAAAAAAAAAAAAAAAAAAAAAAAAAGCTTGAAACAGGGAAGAAGATTTCTCAATCTTCTAGACAAACATCAGAAACTGAAATCAGACTAATTTAATCTTGTGGTGGGGTGCAATTTTTAACACAAACCACAATTAAATAATGAAAAGGCTTTTCAGAGGAAGTGCTGAGTCATTATTTCACTTGGAGGCTTCAAATTATGCCAGTTTATGTGTCTATGTACCTAAATCTAAATATACTGTACATATAAATTGTACAGAGATACATAATATTTACCAATGGATATCATGTAGACATATCTAGATTTATCAGAGATAGGTAAAAAATATAGCTGGAGGGCTTCCTTACTAGTAATTAATAGCCTTAAAACTGATATTGAAGACAAAGATATAAACATGATACCTAAAACAACCCCAAACTGGACATGAGCTAGAACCAGAATTAATCTCTAGACTCCTCAGAATACATTGAATGTTCTTCAGATCATTTAGATTTTTCTTCCATTTACATTATCTGCACTGTAGATGAATATATAGATTTTTGGGGGGGAAGGAGGCAAGAAGGTTAGTGATTGGTTTTCCATTAACAGGAAAAAAATAATAAAATAAATAAATAAAAAAAGCATCTATTTAACAAATTAAACAAATTATTGTGAAAAAAAATAGTCTATGAAGTCTGCCAAAGTGAAAGAAACATAACGAAGAGTGAGAATTGTATTATCTCAGTTTGATCCAGGGGAAACTTAAATAGCACCATGTACCATACAAAGCTAGCAATTCCAGTTTTCCCTTTGCTAAGGATTGCACAAATGTTAAATCAATTTCCTTTTCAGAGTGATGCTAATTGCCTTTTGTCCCAAAGCACCATATCAGGCATTATCCTCAGCATCTCTTCAGAGCTGAAAAGCTTAGATAGCTTAAAAAAAGCAAATGCAGAAAAAATATTATTTATATAATATTTCTTAGACAAATTTTGTCATATAATTTACTAACTTCGGACTTTCATGAGCAAGTAGGAGAATTATCAGATGTTTAATGAGGAAGAAATTTATCCCCTTTCAGAAAGTCAATACAAGCTTACAAACCACTGAAAACCAATCCTAGACTTACAGTTTAAGGAGATTTAAGGGGAGTAATGGCCTCGTGCTCATGCATGTAGTCAGTGTTTCATTGCCAGTGAGCTGGTCCCATGCTATGGATTTTTGATAAGATTTTGTACAAGGTATTTTGGATATTTTTCATGGCAAAGTATATCTTGGCTTCTAGTCTTCTCTGTGTTGGATATTGGCTGCTGCTAGTACAGTATCTGAGGGAAAAAAAAAAAATAATAAAAAAAAAATCTCTGCTATATTTGAAATATCAATTTATCCTTTCCTTTCCCAAAATTTAATAGACATTTCTAGAGCTAGTGTAACTGTAACACTGGTATGCATATTTTATGACATTCATAATCTCTTGAAAAAATACTTTAAAAGACAGAAAGTTTGGATCAGCCAAATGTTGTTCCTGACTGTGTCATCACATTGCAGCCAATATGATCATTTCAAAATCTTTTGCCTGTGGGAGGCTGTTAGAAAACATCAGAAAGCTTGGTTAATAGTAACAACATGTATATTTCACCATCTCTTTTCAGGCTTATGAATATTGTCTTTGGGTATCTAACATTTGTTTTAAACTTGCTTTGCCAATGCTCTTGATATTTCTATGGATATTCATTTAGTCATATGATGGCTAAATGATGATAAAGAGCCTTAGATGATAAAGAGCCTTAGAGCTATTAGGAAAAAGCTTTAAGCAGTCATTCTAAGGGCTATATATGATGGGACTTTCAAAGTGTTTCTCTTCCAGTGTTTAGACTTTACATATCTGGACACATAAATGTTCTATTCATTTAAAAACAGTTACTTGGAAATGCTACTAAGGATTGAGTCTTTGTAGATTAATACCCTAATCTCTGAAGCACCATCATATCTTGAGCAATGCTACTCAATGATAACTTACATATCTCTCAGGATGCCCTGCGTTATGTTATTTCAAAGGTATTGAGGGCTCCTAAGTGAACAAGTGAACAAACTGATGTCCTAGAAACCTTTGCTTTTAAAATTCTGAAGGTCCATGAAACATTACACTCAAGTCATGTAAACTCTACAGAACTTCAGCCAAATTACTGACTGAATACCGAAGGTAGATGGAGTTAGGCTGGGGAAAAAAAAAAAAAAAAAAAAAAAAAAAAAAAAAAAAAGGAAGACAGTAAATTTATTGTGACTGTTGAATTAAAACAAACAAACAAACAAAAAATGTTGATATGTACTTCCTTTTTCCAGAATTCACACTTTTCTCTACAGAAAAAGAAACATTGTTACTGTAGTAACTTTCCAATCTTCCTGGGTATTAGGTGCATTCTGCTCTCACATCATCTAACTAAATCTTAGGAAATCATGTGGCAGCTTTGAAAGTCTCTGATATCCAATATATGAGGTGGCCCATGTCTTATGGGAAGCTGGCAGGTAGCAGAAAACACTTCAGAGGAAAGAAGGTTTACAGAATTTGAGGTATGTTGCTATGTATTCCTGCACAAGGAAAACGTCTTTTTCTTGAATAGTCCTGAAAGGAACAGGTACCGCCTGGTCCCTGAAGCCCGAATGTCACTTTTTAATAACTACAGGTGTGGTTTGTGCATGCAGAAATATATTGCAGTGATGTGGTGGGTTGACCTGCTAGACGCCCACCCAGCTGCTAACTCACAGTGCCGGGGAAGAAAATAGGATGAAAAAGTCATCCTATTGAGGTTGTCTTTATCTCAACCCAAAAGAGGGTTGAGATAAAGACAGGGAGAACCCTTACCAGTTACCATCACAGGCAAAATAGATTCAACTTCTTGAAAAGTTATTGAAAAAATAGATTTGGATTGGGAGACACAAAGACAAACTAAAACAATGCCTTCCACCACACCCTCTTTTAACAAGCTCAACTTTACTTGTTTGTTCCCAACTGTTCCTCCTCTTCTCTGCCACATGGCACAGGTGGATGGAGAAAGGGACTTTTGGTCAGTTCATAACAGCTTGCCTCTCCTATTCCTTCCTCCTCACACTTTTCCTCTGCTCCAGCATGGGTGCCCCTCACAGGCTGCACTTCCTTTAGGAAAAGCTCCTACAGAGTTCATCCTCCTCAGGCTGCAGTTTCCTTCAGGACGTATTCAGCTGCTGTGGTGCAGGGTCCTCCAGAGGCTGCAGTGTGAGCTCACACTACTGCTCTCCTCCTTCTTCTCAAACCATGATGTTCAGACTGCTGTTTCCATTCTCCTTTCTTTTCCTCTCCTCAGCCATTTTTACCCTTTCTTAATTATGTTTCCACAGAGGCACTGCCAGCTTGTCTGATGGGCTCAGCTGTGTCCTGCAGTGGCTGTGTTGGAGCTGGCTAGAACTGGCTGTGTCTGGCATGGGACAGCTTCTGGTGTCTTCTCATTGAGGCCACCCCTGCAGCTTCTCCCCCCACTTGCTAAAAACTCCCAGTACTTTGGAAACTAGTTTTATGTAGGATTGATTGGGAAACAAGTACAATTTTTAGTATCACCACATTTTCACTTTAACTGATTTCCTTCAAAAATGTGTATAGTTGTTTGTTCTGTCTTTTTTTTTAATTGTTGCTTTGAGAATTATTATTTTGAGGTTTTACTTTCCTGACAACTTTTGATATATGGGTTCAGTCCACACCTAGAGCGAGCAGCCTCCAGGGTCTGACTCTGAGCTGGAAAAGCCTGCATACAAACCTAGAGAAAATTTACTACAGTATCCTCTGTTGTAGACTAAGCACAATGTTCTTTCTTTAATGTAGATTTTCTTTAGGAATATGAAAATATCCATAAATTCTAATATGTTTTAACAGAATGTTTTATGTGTCTACTAGAGTAAACCATTTTCTCTTTCCCCTCTTAGGTTAGCAGGGATAGGTGCTACTGTTTCTGCCATTGACTTTATGGAAGGTGTCCAGCTGTGCAGCTTACAGAACCAAGCAGTGCAGATGGACCCTTCTCCCGTATAGATGGTGCCATATCTATAGCATAGCAATAAGCTGTCATGATGTTGTTTCTCTTCAAGAGGTAGTGGCAGGGGCTCTGCTCTGCTCAGGGTTGCTGCACTCTCCAGATAATCCCTTGATTTCTATAAACTCCTTGCAGCAGCTTCAAGATGTCAAAAGCACTTTTTGCCTCAGAAGAAATGTGTTAATCATGGAAATGAGCCTGAAGTCAGTGGGTATGTTTATGCTGCACATACTTCACTGGAATATAAAGATTCCAAATTACCTAACAGGCAAGAAGGTGTCTAGCTGTGAGAGTACAGAAGTCTAAGTTTAGCTTACCAACACGCCAAATTATTTCAAGCTGTCTTGCCAAGCCTGGCAGTGTGCAGACTGTGTGACATACTTGAGCACCCAACAGTTGTCACTGCCTGTGAAGGACTGGACTTGATTAGTGGCTAATAGGGACTCCTAAATTTTAACTTATAAGGCTTTAGGAGAGCAAGAAACTAATAAATATTAGGAAAACACTTGTGAGAGAGATCACCCAGCATGTTCACTCACCTGGTAACTGGCATTTCTTAGCATGATGAAGTGGTATCAGAGCTTTTAGTTGCTGTGCCCCAAAACCCTTTATCATTAGCTTCCTGTGAAGAAAAGTCCCCAAAAAAAGACAAGAACAGTTCAGCTTTAATAGTCCCTGTGGTCCCTGCATGTTGAGTTGTTGGGTTTTTACTATTTTTTATATATAGTAGATTTTATTCATAGTTTCCAAAAAAACTTCTGAGATAATAACAACAAAATTCATGTAAAAGCCATGTTTGGAACTGGGGGAGAGGAAAAGGGAGACTTGTTCATGTTAACTTGAAATGAAATTATGATCACCATTCAGGTATACCTTTGGGCCTGTTTAAAGTTGTGATCAGAATTGCTGTTCAGCAGAAGTATCTCAACAGTATATCTAACAGTTAGATTTGCTAAGGCGGACATGACCTTGAGTGCAGCCAGAGCCAAACCATTAGGCAGGTGTCTGGTACAGACCCCAAGGTTCTGCTAAAGGCATGCACAGTAAGCCAACCTTTTGGCAGTTGACCTTGGTCTTGCTCACTGAATCTGGACCACCACTGGAAAAAGATTAGGAGTCTATTGAATGAGTAAGATTGACTGTAACTGATTTAATATATATAATGTTCCTAGGCTTCCAGGGCAAAGATGAGTTGCTGTGGAGAGCTAAATTAAAGAAAGAGCTGGAGGTTGTCTCATCAGGATGTATCTGTAGAAAGCAGCTGCATGGGAGAAGCTATTCTTATATATGCTAACATGTTCTCTAAGCTTTACTGAGCATGCTAAGAGAAGTAATATGAAGCATAAATCCCATTTACATCTCAATGGGGAAGTGTTCCTCTCATCCCCCACACTGCATTACCCCACCCCAGTATGCAGAAGGAGAAAGTTAAAGCATATGTTGGAAAGTGAGATGATGAAACCCTCTATATTACCTTGAACACCCTCAGTTGTAATTGTAACCACTGGCAAACACTGGAAGTGTGAACTACAGGAGACACACCCTCAAAAACTTTCACTGCCATGTTTGTAGGTAGTGAACTGTCTAAACAAAACTATAGAAATTTAGTATTTCAGTAAGGTGCCTCTTCTATCTAGGCACCATCAGTGGCAAGTAAGGAAAAAAAAGAAAAAAAAATCCTTTTCTGACCTCAAGCATTTTGTTTCAATTGCACAGAAAGACTATAAGCAAAGACTGGTAATATAAGACTAGTTTGCCAGTATGGGAAAGTAGTAGGACTATCTCACCAACAGGCTTATTGAATAACCCTGGAACCTGTTCATGACAAGGCCACAAAGCCTTAGAGTACAGACAGGTAAGTTAAGGTCACTGTCCTTCATATTTAGGGGGTTAGATCTGTCTGCGGACATTTAGGTAGTGGTATTTCCCTCTCCTGGAAAAATAAATAAATAAATAAATAAAATGTGCTAGCAAAGACTGTGTCAGCAAGGATCCTTGCACATGAAATGTTCCTATCCGTGAAGCCTGGTCTGCTACAGAAAAGCCATCTGGAGACAGGCAGAACTGATTTACAGCAGCCTTCTTTAGTTAGTCCACAGCACAGGCTCTTGAGGCTGTGAGGATGGATTCCAGTAAGGATACTTCAGGACAGTGCTATGTCTGCTTTGGCAGGGGGGTTGGACCTGATGATCTTTCAAGGTCCCTTCCAACCTCTACAATTCTATGATTCTGTGATCTTATCCCAGCAGCCCACACCTGCAGTCACCAAGGGAAAAATAACCCAGGTGAGGGCAAGAGTTTGGGTTGTTATCCCTTCAGATAATAGCAAATTTTCATCTGTAGGTTTTATCTCACAGTCTTGGTCAGAGAATGAGAAGCACGAGACACACACTGAGACCCTGGACACACAGTCCCAGATATGGCCACAAACTGTCCCTGGAGCATGCAAAGTGACCTGTCTACTAAACCACATGTGACTGTACAGTATATATACCACATTGTACCTTGCCATACTAGTGCATGGGAATAAAAGAATTAGTGCAGAAACCCATAGACTATTGTTGTGCTGTCTGCAAGGCCTCCACAAGTATGGACAGAACAGCCTGGTAAAGGCTGTGTAAATATAGCAAATCATTTTCCGATGCTGGAGGGGTGTAGTTGTGATATACTGTTTCCTACAGGATTAGGGCCTGAAGACGAACTATGAGTGTTAGAGATTCTTGGCTTTGTTTCAGCGAAGCACCTGGAAACTTGGTTGCATATTTTGTCACTTCTCCAACCGGGTAGGAGGCTCATAAAAATAGGTTTCCTTAAAAATATTTCATAGTTCCAGATCTCAGGCAAAGTTGTCATTCCCAGATGTCCTGCTGTGCTTGTTATTCCTGCTTTTAGCATGAATTTACTCCGGGAAATGGCAAGATGAGTACAAGTTTAAAAATGAGGATGAAGCAGAGAGAGAAGCAAAGGCAAGCGTTAGATTTCTGAAATCAGGTTTTATGTCAAGGAGCACTTTCTCTAATCAATTCATTAACTTGTAATGTTTTCAGCTGACCTGAGGTATTCTCTGCTTATTATATAGAGGCTTTATGGACCAATGTGATTAGATTAAAATTAGTTTGTGAATCTGAGTTAGCTTTCAAATGCACTCAAATACAAATCAGGAATAAGATAAAATTGACATAAGAATGAGACAGATTTTTTCATTTATACTCAAGTCTAAGGATCATATTGTGGGAGCAGAAGGAAAATACACAACACTAAATTGTATATACTGCTTAGATGTTGAATTGCTTTCCTCAAAGTTAAATAAATTTTACATGTTTGGAAGAGCTATGATGCAAAGGCAGAGGTGTCAGCAGGATACAATTAAGTTGTGATTGTCAAGCAGAGATGTAATATGGAAAGCCCTATCTGTTGTGAGTAATTCTATTTGGATTACTCTTGAACAAAACATTTCAGTGAGATTTCTCACAAATATAATTGAGGAGAACTTCATTAGCACTCCTGTAGCTATTTGAGCTTGTTTCCCTGAAATAATATCACATTTGTAAATGTATCCAGCTCTGTATACAATCTCTTTTCCCTGTTTGCTTTCATTTGTGAAAAACATGTTAGTGGCTTTTATCTTGTCTTTAATGAGGTGTAGTTTGTTGCTGTTTATTATTAATTATATTTACAGTACCAATACATACATGACAAACCCTCAAGATGAAAGAACATCTCTCATATGGAGAAATGACTTATTTCCAGGGAAATACATCATTGTTCTATCAAAGCAATTCTGCTCTGTGTTTCCAAATAGGAAGTGCACTACCTCAAGGACATCTGAAAGTCATTTGTAATTGTAAAGTTGTCATTCCTTTATATAGTTAATATAATTAAGTAATGCTAAACTCTTAATAGGAAATAAAGAAAAAAAAAAAAAAAAAAAAAGATATTGCCTTTTTCACTCAGAACAGATTCTAATTGGTTCCTAGCAGAAAGCTGTGCTAATACAATGTTTTACTGGCTATTCTCACTATTGAGACTATTGTCTGTAGGCTAAACTACAAAGGCTTGCAATGGGTAGGGAAGCTTACAATTAGCTGTTATTCACATTTTTTTCAGGTATACATTTTAGAAACAAACAAAAGCATCACTTGCCTCCTGTAGTATTTGAAGTAATCTTTTTCCTGTTCAAAGCCAGTTTCCTCTTCAGGGCAGAACTAAAGAGACCAAATCACATCCTGTGGAAACAAATTGAAGATTCAACTTCAGAAATGAAGAAACAGGAACATATGTTCATGTTTCACAAGGGCAGTTTAGGAATTTATACTTTCCGGAACTTTTAATAGTCTGTAATGGTTGAGTACATACTTTTTGAGTATATATTCACTTAGAATGGCTAGTTAATCTTGATTTCCAAGATCAAGACCCTTAATACAAGACTGAAATATGAGACTGTGAAATACACCAGAAAGCTGCGCTGGTGCCTGAAGAGTCAGTGCCGAACCTGAAAGGAAAACCCGTGCTTGTTCTTTATGAACTTAGACTCCACAAAGCTGGCTCCACTCTTGTCTGCTCATTTCTAAATGGCAAATAAGCCTTCCCAACTGCTGAAGTTAAACCACCTCCTTTGTCACAAATTATTTATCTTCCCTTAGGACTATTGAAAATCCTCTCCTTTTTTCCTGATGCCATTTCAGTGCCCTTAAACTTTTGTTTTAATAGTAATTATTTTGAAATATGGACAGGGAGATTTCTATGAACACATGCTCAAAAAAAAAAAAAATTGATATGTTTGATATGTTCTAATTAATTAATTATCCACTCAGTTCTACAGTAATTCATTTTATTGCTAACCATTCCCAGTGAATTGTTTATATTATGAAACCTCTTTAATAGCAAACTGCCATTTGCCTCACTTTTAAATTATTGTTCCCATTATTAATATTATTAAAAAAATAATAATTGGTCTAATTAATAAAGAAAAACGGATGGTGTCCATGAAGCCTTTAGTCTTAATTCTTTATTTCTTAAAAGAATAATGGTGTTATCTCTAACACCATTAACACAATAGCAGAAGAGTAGATGTATAATACTTTAAGCTGTATTTCTTTCCTTTTGCGCATTCCCTTGTCACCATTTCCCTCTTGTATTATGTCAGTATCCCTGAATTTGTTCTGTAAAAGCCAAGAATGTTTCCCTCTTAATGACTATTTAAATAACTGACTTACCTTGCTATTGTACTTGCCTCTTTCTGTCACAGAAAATGACTGTGAATTAATTAGCATTAGAACATTGGAAATTCCTATGAATTTTAACATTTTATCTGGAACATTCTGTGCGCATTAATGAATGATTTTACACCTCCTAATGCAAAACTGATGATATCTGTACAAACCTCTGGGGAAGCGTGTGAGGTCATTAAAGTTAGCTTTGCAAAGAAAATGTATGGATTTCTCTCTCACATTATTATTTTCTCTGCTGATAATGCTATTTTTGAGCTCTTGCTCAGACTGGCTCAATTGTATTGAAAGAATCTCTTATCCTTTATCCTATTTATCTGCTTTTCCAAACTTTTCATTTCATAAGGGAAATGAACTGTTTTTTTCAGAAATACTTAAGGCATTCCTATAGGAACATGAGAATCTACATTTTCATGAGTTAATGTTGTCTCCAGAGATAATGGTCACTGAAAGGCAGCCCAGCATGAAAAGCAAAAGAGTTTTCTACTACACATCAGAAATGAAAATACAATTTATACCATGTCTTCTTCCTGTCTTACTTGTTGATTGCTTGTTCTTGGTGTGAAGGAGGATTACAGAAGTAATGTTAGTGTTTTGGCATACAGACATCTATGCAGGAAGAAGAATGATGATGTTTTATGGAATCCTAAGTATGTTTTGTAGTACTGCTTACATTTTTTTTTAATCTTATTTTTTTAAAAAGACTTTTTAAATTCATGGATTCATAGGAGCTCACAATATAATTAGCACCCTGCAAGTGGCTGAGGGAGAAACATTGGCAAAAACAATCCCTCCTGAAAGCAATGAACCCCTGTATACTACTTACTGAGCAAAATCTTACTGGGTTAAGCCAGGTGGATTGCTTAAATAAATAAACTTTTTTTTTTTTTCCTTCAGAATCAGGCATCATTTCCATAACCTACATTTTTCTGTTTTATTTTTTTCAAAAGTGAATGGTAATATATATTTATGTAGGCTTAAATTTACCATTGTATATTAATAAAATATGCTTAAAATTTCTAACATTTAAGTAATATATTCTTGATGGTTAGGTACTAAAGAAAGCTGTTGGAGGGGGAGGAAATCTACTATTCATCCACATCCAAAGTTTGCTGAAGTAATTAAACAGCTTTTAACAGCAGACATTTTTTTTTTAATTTATTTTAGATTTATTTACTTTAATAACTAGCTCAAAGTTATGGAACTACTTAGAAATCTAGTAAACTGAAATGTCATTGTCTTTTATGGTCTATGAATTCATTCATTAACTGTTTATAAAATTTGCTCCGTTAATAAACCGGTTTTAACTATAAAATAAGCTTGATACATTTTTCCTCCGTATACATCAAAATTTTATTTGAATAACAAATATGTTTCAAAATCTGGGTTTCTGCATTTCAATTTAATTTTCATTTCCATCCAAGGCATTCATACAGGTCCTAAATAAATAAAAATTAATAATCTAGTAAAGAAGAATTATTCCTTTCAACAGAAAACTATATGTGTTAAGCATTTGAATATTTTTTCAGAACTATATCACCACTTAAATGGGAATGTAAGGTATATTTTGGATTATGAAATTGTCACTTCTGAATAGAAATAACAGATTAGTTTAAAAATTAGATTCAATTGCAAAGCAACTTTTTAATTTTATTTTATTTATTTTTTTCTTAACTTACCAACAGCAGTCAAATTCACTTTAGGAAGAATGAATAATACACACCAAAAATAAAGTATAGAAAGGTTTTTGTAAAAATAAATTTTTCACTATGTATATATTTTCAAGTAAATATGAATTATTATTATGAAAATGAGACTGAAAATCTCATGAGAAATAATTTTGTATTGAATACTTCTTATAAAAAAATATTTGATAGGCATTGCAGAAACATTATAATTCAGGGTCTTATAAATAGGCAATTCTGTGATATATGGGAGATACAAGGGCTATATGAATGTTAATTTATAATGCTTTATTAATTAAATCTTTACTCAGAATTTAAATTCAGTAGAAAATTCCAACATTTCTAAAATTAATTTAACCTCCATTTGGGAGAAAATGAAGTGTTGATATTTTCTACTTATTAAAATTCTGTTAAAATGTGGTGAAAATATCAAAATAGGCATAGTTTTTGTCCCTTAGCAAAAGTAAGGTAATTAAACTTTGATATAACAGGAGAGTTACATTAATTTAATTGAAAAATTTAGATATATGCTTACATTTTTATTGATTTAGTATTCTGTACACAGGACTGTAATTAAAAAGCAATTAATGATTAATAATTACTTAGAAAGGCTTGGTTGCTTTATATGGAACTTCTTATCAAAATCAGGAAAATCGTATTCTTTAATATAATAACAATAGCAGATTCTGTTAAATCGCACAGTTGACAGTTATCCATTTCTGACTTGCTCAAAATTGTAAATTAATGAATTTGTTTCAAACATAACATTGCCAAAGAAGCATTTCAGATTATAGTTTGCTAGCCACTCCTGTTCATGTGTATCTAACATGCCAGTGTGCTTGTAAGGGCAATGAAATCTAAAGGAGGTCCACTTGTCATTCCTGGCTGAGCTAAAGGAGAAGGAAGAGATTTTACAACCTGAATAGCAAAGAGTGCATTTAAACCCACAAGGATGTCACTGGTTTCAACCAAGTGCTGACATACTCATTATGCCTTAACTGCATCTCCTGTTTCCTCCTAGGTCTTACTGCTGCAGCATCTCTTGTATCCCTAGCTTGGGCTTTGGCTTCCTACCAAAAGGCTCTTCGTGACTCCCGTGATGACAAGAAACCCATCAGTTATATGGCTGTTATAATCCAGTTTTGCTGGCATTTCTTCACCATTGCAGCAAGGGTCATTACTTTTGCTCTATTTGCCTCGGTTTTCCAGCTGTACTTCGGGATCTTCATCGTGCTCCACTGGTGCATTATGACCTTCTGGATCGTCCACTGCGAGACAGAGTTTTGCATCACCAAATGGGAGGAGATAGTTTTCGACATGGTTGTTGGGATAATCTATATCTTCAGCTGGTTCAATGTCAAGGAAGGAAGGACACGCTGTAGGCTTTTCATTTACTATTTTGTGATCCTTTTGGAAAACACCGCCTTGAGTGCTCTCTGGTATCTGTACAAGGCTCCACCAATCTCTGATGCATTTGCCATACCAGCACTGTGCGTAGTGTTCAGCAGCTTTTTAACAGGCATTGTTTTTATGCTAATGTACTATGCCTTCTTTCATCCCAACGGACCAAGGTTTGGGCAGTCACCAAGCTGTGCTTGTGAGGACCCTGCAGCTGCCTTCACCCTACCCACAGAAGTGGCAACAAACACTCTTCGGTCCATCTCCAACAACCGGAGTGTCACGAGCGAACGGGATCAAAAATTCGCAGAGCGGGATGGGTGTGTGCCTGTGTTTCAGGTGAGACCCACTGCACCATCCACACCTTCATCCCGGCCACCAAGGATTGAGGAGTCGGTCATTAAAATCGACCTGTTCAGGAACAGGTACCCAGCCTGGGAGAGACACGTGTTGGACAGAAGCCTGAGGAAGGCGATCTTGGCATTTGAATGTTCCCCTGCTCCTCCACGGCTACAGTATAAAGATGATGCCCTCATCCAGGAGCGCTTGGAATATGAAACCACATTATAAATGTAACAAAAACACAGCTTGAAGAAGCTCTGGTGTTACAGTCCCAGTTAAGTGTTGATGGTAGGGCTGTAGGATTAACTAAACTGCATACTACAAGTAGAGCAGCAAGCTGTAGTGTTCTTAGTCTGGCTGCCATCATGATTATCATTTGATCCACTGTGTGCAGTCTGTCTGCAGGACACTGGTACAGCAGCATCACCTGAAAGCCTCAAAAAACAAACAAACAAACAAAAAACACTGACCCACACATAGAGATTGGTTACTCCATCTGGGAAAACTCACCCATGAGTCATTGCTGCTATGAAAATGACTGCACAATACTTACAAGCAAACCAATAAGCAGGTTCTGACCAGAGCTTTCAACTTTAGCCAGTAGTGCATTTTATTTTAGAAGTGAATGATTGATATTTGTATAATCAATGGAAAAAAAAAAAAAAAAAAAAAAACTTTTCAAAAATAACAAAACTATAGCACACAATGTTGCTGTTATTAAAACTGGTTTCTGGGAAAAAAAAAAAAAAAAATAGGAGCATAATAGCCTTCAACATCCCATAAATAGACCATTCAGGTTAGAACAGGTTTGCAAAATAGTTCTTAATTAAAAAGATACATCATCATCTTTGTAAGGTTATAAATGGAAAATAAACTAAATTCTGATCAATTAGCTCATAAACATTGACACCACCAGAACTGTTTGGTTTCTGTGGAATTTCAAAGTCTTTTTAACTGCAATTTAAGTTCTTTATGTTGCTTTCAACAGAAATCCTATGCAGCTCACTTATGGTTTTCAGGAGAAATAAGGAGCTCTAGTACGTAGTGATGTAAATTAAATGATAATCATGATTCAGTGTTCAATTTGCAAAAAATATATATATATATGTAAAAGAACAGGGAAGTATAGTTTTCATATTCTAAACTTTTTGGAGGACCCCATTCAGATATTTCGGAAGAAACTACAAGGAAATGAACACACTGAAACTTCTTTCTGTTTCAAGACTGTGAATGCATGATTCAGTGTGTGAATGTATGCAGGGGTGACAAGAGACTGTGACATGCCATACCCTTCTAGTGCCAAACATTGTGTAACTGCAAGACTGATATTGCCTGAGGGACAGATAATACGTGGCACGAGCCCTACGAGACCAAGAAGCAGGAAAGAGAGATCCAGTCCTCAAAGTGTAGAGACAGCTTTGTTTTTTCCCACCCAAGGTGAAAGTGATGTCTTTTAAAGGCTTTCAGCCACCTCTTAGTAAGTATATTCAGTGAAGTATGATATAACCAAGCTATGTGGAAGACCCTCTTCTGCCTGTTCAAGACTTGTTTCCAGATATGTCTAAAAAAATTACATTGAATCTCTTGTAATAGAGTGCTTTTGCTGCAAGCTTTTGGGTTTTAAATACCTCCCTAAATCTAGTCAATGGTATCCTTCTTTATGTTAAAAGTATCCCCTGATGGTGCTTTCAGATGCATTAAAGGTGCAAGTCAAAATTTGATAGTATTTTTTTTAAAGCTGGTGCAGAGTGAAAAACTCATGAATTATTTCAATATTTTTGTAAAGTAAAAAAAAAAAAATGATATAAAAAGGTTACTTTTTATAAACCTCAAATCTTTTAATACATTTCATTCTCTTTATAGCTTAGATTTTAAGAATTGGTCCATGAATTTTATCAACTAGCTTCTGCAGGTTGATACAAACCTGGTTTTCACATTATGGATTTGTTTTGCAGTGTAATGTCATATGAAAGCCTACATGGGTACTTTTAGAAAACTCCATAAACCGTGGATCCTGCTTCTAATGAAAGTGGCTTGTAAAGACACCCAGCAATTCCATAAGAAACAATTTGCTATAACTATTTCCATCCGTTTTAGGACAGCGAAGCAGAACTGAAGAGTTACTGTTTTAAATGGCATTGTCAGGATGGAGAAGACCTGATGGTTGGTACTTTAATCTTCACTATCAGGTATATTCAGTGTAGTCACTGCTGTATATGCTGCTGGGTAAATTTCAGTCTTTCCCGTTATTTATATTTGTACTATCAAAGAGCAGAGGTTACACACCTTTGTTTATTTGTATGCATTCAATTAGCCATTTTTAATGTTGACTTTTTTTATTAGTGAAGTGTTCAATATCTGTTGATCTTTGCTGGGGTGAGTTCCTCAAAACAAAACATCTGTAGAAGTGCAGGAACCTGCAAGCCTGAAGGAACTTTGTGCAGATCAGAAAACACTCATCTTTGAAGGGTTTCTTAGGTATTTTAGAATTAAGCAGTGGCCAGCTGCCTCTATAATCATTTTTAAATAAAATAATTATTTGATAGTTCAAACCCAAAGCTTTGTACAAAGTGATTGCCCTTCTCGCCATGCAGATATGTTTGTACAGAGAAAATCTCTCATGTTTTTTCAAAAAAAATAATAATAATATACCACTGCAAGGATTGCTAAAAAAGGATTTGGGGAGCAAACCCTTTGTCCAGACAAATTTGGTAGAACCTTCACTCCAGAATCCAATGCTAGGTCACACAAAGAAATTGCCATTTTCCTTTGCAAACAAAGCAAATTATAAGCTTTGTAATCCAAGATGTGAGGGTTTCTTTTGGAAACTGTTCTATACGTTTGCTACTTCTTTAGTAACTTAGGAATGCTAGCATGAGTGAGGCACCATGGGCAGTGCTCTCACTCCACATGGGCTCTTGTGTCCCTCTGGCACCTCCAGGGGAGAGGGGCAACATCACAGCTACCAGCAAGCCTTGTCCTCTTCTGATGTCCTTATCCTGTCTCACTGTTCCTTGGAGATGTAAGCCCTTTCGTTGGGGCTAACAGAACTGAAGAAACATTGCTTAATGCTGAATTTAAAGAGTTACAGTCTGGAACAGTGCTTGCACTGCACGGTTTCTGAAGGTTTGGGGTGTTTTTGTTTGATTTTCTCTCATTTGGTTTTGGAAGGAAGGACACAGAGGAAGGAAGGACACATATTAGTTCATTTGTTCGTTAATATCTACCATTTCCTTTCCTTACCTTCCCATCATTTTAATTTTTTAATTATTATTATTTTTAGTAATGCTTGTAAATTTATCTCAAGCAAACCACTGCAGGTTCTGAGTGCACGACACCGCACGTGGCAATACATATACACAGTGGCAGTACGCATACACAGCTTGTCTTCTGAATGCAGTCTGCAAAGGGAAGAAGTCATTTTATACAGAGTCAAAGTCTGTTCTCCAAAATCTTGCTCAGTTATGTTTGTAATGCCAGTGATACTTGTGCTGAGAGCAGGATGGCCATCGTAATCTTAATGCTCAGATGACTATGTGGATAGTTTCCTAATTTGCTTTGCTGTGAACAGTCACCTTACAGGCTGTAAGAATTTTTATAGAGCTTGCCAAGATTAAACATAGTCCACACTGAAATCCCATGATGGCCTTATGGACAGTTAATAATCAATATGCACTATTCTTTTTAACACAGACAATTTTAAGGTCTATCAATAAAGTTCAATTAAGACAGCAATAGCAAAAAATAATAATAATAATAACTTCTGTTTTTGAAATAATGGAAAAAAAAATAATCAGGTCTTTTAAATTCCATTACAGATTAACAGGAAAATTAAAAAGTTCATAATTACATTCTGGTAAATAAAAGCAATCACTTCTCTTTGATAAAAACAAATATCATGTAAACATTGTCCTAATGAACCAAAAAAAAATTGCCAGCAAATATGAAGGTAACTTACGTGATTAATGACTTAGTCCCAAAATTTTGAGCGCTGTGGATTTTTATGCTAAAAAAAAAAAAAAAGAGAGAGAGAAAAAGAGAGAGAGATAAAAGGCAATTTAAGTAGTAGTAGTTACTACTCAAATTACATAAAGGAGACATAATGCATACACACATTCATTCAGAAAACATATAAGAAAATGTAAGAAAACTTTTTGTCTTATTTTAAAAGAAGTGTTATTTGTTCTATAGTAAGATAATCTTTTTTAAAGAGTTATTTGAAAATATGTGCAATACTTTTTTTTAATGCAGTTTTAATAATGAAAAAAAAACAACAACTAATTTCCACTTTTGTTTATGTCAGTTAAAATATGCTTCTTGTGCTAGAACAATGTTTCTATGTTTGGATTATTTGGGCTCAATGCTATTGTCATTGGCAAATCAACAAATTTTCTATTAATTATTTTCTATAGCACTTGGATTAGAGAAAATTTTCCTTCCAAAATTAAATGTTAGGCCTCAGCTGCCTGATTTTGTAAAGTTTTAAGCAGAGGAGGAAAATTAAAAATGTTTTGGAGCTGCAATTTTTAATATATGAACTGTTAAACACTTTTTAAAAAAAATATGTGATAGTCTCACCAATATATCATATCTCCAAAAGAGCAATTCATGAGTGGTGTTCAAAGTGAAATTGCTGCTATTTTTGGAAAGGGACTCCCAATCACTCTAAAAAACAACATATTAATTTACTTGTTATTGGCCCGCAAATATTCACAACTAGCCTGTTGTATTTTTAGAACAGTACATTACAAAATTTTAAGTATTTGTGACTTGAAAATACAATTCCTTAGAAGCCTTAAAAATGGCACTGTACTGAGTTTTAGTTGGCTCTGACAGTGAATCAACTCCCAAAGCCACAGTCCTTTTTCTGCTCAGCCCCTGAAGTTGCGTAATCCAGAGTGACTGAGACGCTGTGATTTAAATCTGCACCCCCTGCACTGCCTGCATAATGCCAAGGAAAAGACCCCAGCAGGTTGCTGTGGTCCTACTGCTGACTCTCTTGCTCCTGTGCGTGGTGGGAAGCAGACTGAATTGCATTTGTGCATCCAGCTAAACAAGCTTAGTTAGGTTGAGGCCCTAGAAGGGTTGCGTGATGAAAATAATCACAACACGTGTCCATGAATTTACAAGCTCAACACTGTAATTAGTAATTCTGCAGTGTAACAATGCAGAATGTGGGAAGAATTGTCTAAATACACAATAAGCCATTTAATTTTGCTAATTGTAGCAATTAGACTAGCTTGCATGAAGCCCGTGCTCTCAGCAGAAAGCCAAATGGAGTAAGTGGCAAGCAGCCATTTATATACCAGAGACGTTATGTTATGAAACCCTCCCTTGATTGTTTATAGAGCTAGGTCTTTCCGTTACAGCATTGAATCCATTCCTCTTTATTCTGATAAAACAGATAAAGTTCAAAATGAGAATAGATTCTTTTAAATCTGGGAATAAGAAAAAAAAATGCAACAGATTACTGCAATTCATACGTAGTGATTTTTTGAAATGCATTCAGTCGTCATTTCCACTTGGCTTCAGATTGCTCAGTGATCTGCATCCAAGATGATTTCTCACATCTGGTATGAGCAGACTTCGTTATGGGAGAGATGGGGATTACCTCACGAGGCCTTGCTCACACAAGGTTAGAGGAATAGTGTCGCTGATTTACAGATCACTTGCAAAACTTTTTTAACATGTGAGCAGTCCACTGGGATCATTTGTAAACCATACTGACCTCACTGCAGATGTTTGGTGGGATTTCTTCACTTTTACTCTGGTATGAACATGAGAAAAAAGTACAAGTGAATAATTGCATGTACAGTAAGCAGTGCTACCACAGCATGAATCAAAACATTTCTTCTTTTTTTCATCCTTAGTTCAAACATTTACAAATATATCCGTTTTGACTGAGTTGTCATTTTGTGATCCTTTTAAGGACACTGAGAAATGTCTACGAAATCACAGTTGTTTCCAATGATCCTTATACAAACCAACTGCTGACCAGAACCTTCATTAAAAGGAACTTTTCCTAAACACATAAGCTTGGCTCCTGTACTTACATTTTGTTCTGAGTTCTTAGCATCTTATTCTTATGCAGAGAGTTGTATATACTCGTTAGTAAGCCATGTGCCTACTCTGAATCCTGGATCAAGGACGACAGATATGCAAAATGCAGGGAAAAAAAAACACCCTCTTCAGCACATTTAGGGTGTGATTTGCATATGCTACAGATGTAAGAGAGGAGCTTGCATATAATTTCAATGGAGTTATAGGTGCTGTATGAATTGATAGATACTTGCAAGAAATTGTGAGATAAGTGGCCAGCCAAGATTAAGGTCAAATCTAAACCTCTACATGCAGGGCACTGTAAGATAAAAACAACCAAAAAACTAAAACCTAACCAAAACTTTTATTTCCAGGAATGGTTAAGCTTAAAAAATGCAATGGATTTGTCAATGAAACTACACGCTATATTCATAGAAACAAAGATGTGACTGCTATTGATACAAGCATATCTGTAGATTTCAGCCTTGTATTTCATACAGCTTTGGAAGCAATTGCTTCTGGATTGTACTTCTGGGCACATCATAGCCCTAGGTATGCCAGCAGCTTTTCTACATGAGGAATCAGTTCTCCTGTAGCCAAGGCCACGTCCAAATCACCCATAAGTGATTTCTGCACCATAGAAAAGCTGCTAATCAAATGTCTGGAAGAGCCTTCACAGATGTAGCATAGTGCTCGGGGAAGATGCAGGCTGTTTGGGTGTTTGAACCCACTGGGGGCAAGAGCTGGGTGTAGTTCCCCGGTTCTTCCCCAACCTCATGCACCAAAGAGCCCACAGAGAGGAAAACCATGTGCATGGGTTGGATGAAGCCACAGCACACAGGGAGCAGATAGCTGTGCCATAACCCCAGGAGTCAGCGCAGGCACATCAGTGGCCTCAAGCTAATGCTGCCATCTTCCAAACTGCAAGAACCAGAGCTCCTATTTTTTTTTTTTTTTATCTGGAAGGTTCAGACACCTAAAATTTGGGTCCTGGCCTTGGTCAGAAACATCTTGGTCTTCACAGCTCAGCTCCTGTCTCCCACCTGTGCCCACCAGAATCCTTCAAGCTGGTCCTTCCAGCCTGTCATACCTGAAGGGCAGGGGTCCTCTGGGGTGCTATCAGATGGAGCTTTGCACAGAAACACTCATGACTGCATTTCCTGCAGTAGTCTTCGGGCAAGTAGAGACTGAGGGGAGAGCCAGGCTCAGTTAGCTCTTCAGCTAACAATGATTCATATCTCTATCTGCTATCTCTCAGGGGAAGGCTATAGGGCTGCATGCTACTGAGGAAAAGGGCATGCTCACTCCCTCTTGTGTTAAGGCTGTTCTCCCTCTTTGTGGAAAACTTAAAGGCTATGCTGTGCAATGTAAACATACTTCCAGTGCTTTGATGTATTCAGTCCCCTTAGCATGGAGGACTCTGAAGTAGTTGCACATGTCTAGTGCCATTGCCTGTCCAGCCAGAGTAATGTCTACAGCAAAATTTCAGGGCAGATGCAAAATCCCTCTGCTCACCTTCCAACCTGACCAAAAGCTGTATGAACATGGTTAGCACTGTGACAAAGCCTGAATCAATACACACTGCCTTCAGTCAGGTCTCTTAATGCACTGTCTGCTACCCTGGCCACATTCACCTGGTTTCTTGTGGAAGCTCAGGCAGATCTCATATGTGCACCAGAGCTACACCATGTGGCCATCTCTGTAGCTTTCTGAGCCCGTGGTGCACTTTCCTTGTGATGCCATGTCTTTTGCAGAACAAAGTTCACTTCGGGCAGAGTAAAGGGCAAATTGGCTGTATGTAGTCTAGGGATGCATGTGGAGTAGACACGGCTTCTCCAGACAGTATGTTTGAAATGGAGTAGTGTGCAAATTGCATGGGGTATGACATACACAGGTAGTAAGATAATTGTCCACAGCTTGGAGCATGCTGTAAGGAGTACTCTTTGTTACAATATTTGCTTTTCCCATAATAAAAATAATACCATCATGGCTCTTACTTGAGAGCAAATTTACAATATCAGATGTGTTTACATATATACACACACACGCAATATATATACAGGTGTTTATACTCATGTATGTATGTATATATTTGTGTGTATAGTCGTGACAATGAGTCCTGAGATTCTATTAGGATTTAATCTTATAGTTCATTTAAATTCTATAACTAAAGAAAAAGCTTCAGGAGCACCATCATCAAGGGTAATTAAGTGACAAGTTCAAAAGGAAAAGCAAATTATCTAAAAACACATTCCAGTCATTATTGGAAACAATTTTGAGATGCATTATGTCAGTAATTTAATGAAAAGTGGTGGAGGAAAAAGGTCTAATGCTATGTTTCATCATCTTAAATATTTTGGTAAAAGAATAGAATTTAAAAAAATAGAATTGTATCAAATAAATAAGGATTTGTCACAGTTAGTAGAGAAAAATAAAATCATATAGACAAATGACAAAGGGACTGATTAACCCTTTGTTTCATTTAATGTTGGTTATATTTGTTTCACTGAGTATCAGTTATTAATGTCAGTAATTTACCAAGGAAATAACCTGTAATAAATCAGCATGGTTTACTTGAAATTTGACTAAAAACACTGAAAAGAGTGTTTGTTAGTCAGCATGTATATACAGTTGCCTGATACATGCTGTCAGGAGGAAAGATATGCTAGTTTACGGATTATGTACTGAAGATAAATTTCAGATGCATGCATTTGATGATAACGATACCTCTGTCAGTTTAACGGTACCATGAATACACAGGAGCTATTTCTGAAATCCTAATTACTGTCGCTTTTTTTTCAGTATGCATTCTGCATTATTAACTGTGTATCCCAGATCGTTTCTTAACTAACATTTGATAAGAATTAATTTAACATTTTATAAAGCTGAGGAAAAGATTACTAGCCAGTTAACCAAGGGCTTTTGTTTTCAATTGTTTAATGCATGTAAACATTTTTTAAGCTTTAAAAAGGTGTAAAGACCCAGTTCTGCAAATCCCTTGCTGAACACAAAAGTAGCTCATTGGTCTTCATGAAAGCATGGGTTGTATTGAAGCTTAGCTGTAAGACTGAGCTCCTGACCCAACCATCATTCAGGTATTCTGTCACTCATTCAGCATAGCACTTGGAAATGATCGTAACTTTCCCACAGGACCTGATTATAGGTAGACACAAAACTAACCATGGTGGCCATCTCAGATGAGTTCAGAAGAGGCCACTAATCACCCCTAACATCATTCCAGCATCCCTGCCTTGGGACACACAGAGGAGATAACTCACTGAGGACATCCATAGGATTGCCACGATGCTCCAAGCAGGGTTTAGCATTCAGACAGCACTGCACAGACAATGAGAAACCTTCAGGTATCAGCAGAAAGGGAAACTGCCACCGGTTATAGCTGCACAGTGCCAGCATATGGTCGCATATCTGTGGCTGCTATTGATTCCTCTTATTTTATTGGAACAGCTTGGAACTTGTCAAGCTTTGCTTGGGTTGATTTGCAGTTAATTAATTCAACAGACATTTTTAATCTCACAAATTTGTGACTTCTAATATAGTAATCAAGCTCCCATAAGTGTTAATCAGCTGGGGGGCGTAGGGGAAGAAAACCCTTGATAGCTGCATGCAGCATGGTGCCCACACTGCAAAGGGACATCTACAACAAAGGCAACATTCATCCCAGCTAAGCTCTCATCGTTCATCTAATGAATCATTCATCCATTTAATTTGTCTTGTATGAGCCAGGAGCTGTATTTAAGGAGGATTGCTGGGGCTGAGACAGCTCTAGTTACTGTTGGAAGGTATCAACAACTCCCCTTCTGGTCATCTGTTCCCTTACCAACCAAAGAGTCATTCTAACAAACAACAGCCCAGTTTCATTTCTAAAATGACCATAACTCTTGTGGAACAGTTTCTCCTGGAGAAATGACTATTTAAAAAACCTTATAACACTAGAACACTAGGAACCAGGTGAATGAGTGGAGAAACATTTTTTTTTTTTACATTGCCTTTAACATGCAGGTGGATTTTAGCTACTTTGATGTGAAGCAGAAGGGAAACAATACCTAATGTCTTCAGAGGATGCACACATGTGTACATTATGATGACTAATCAGCATGTACTTTTTTATTGTGGAAGCATATCCACTGGTAACCACAGCAGGGAGGCTAGAGATCAAGAAGATTTGAAAGCTAGGAAGTGATTCCTTTGGTCAGGGTTAAGAGGTTTTTGTGAAACACTGTGGAAAAGCTGTCCCTGTTGTTTCTGTGAATAAAGGGAGGAGCAGAGTCTTTTAACAGGAAAAAAAAAAAAAAAAAAAAAAAAAAATCAAACGCCAAAACACTTTTTTATGGTGCAGTTACTCTTTTCTCTAGTAACGATGCTGGTTAAGAAAGCTCTAGGCGTATTATGAATTAACTGTAACATAGGGGGAGACAGTGAAAGACACTTCATAGATATAACTGTTGCTATTGACAGGAGATGTTTATTAGCAATAAGATAAAAAAGTGTCTCAAACTAAGGCCTGAGAGACAAAGATTTTTTTATGGTTGTTATGTCAACAATTATTAAATCTAGAGATCATAGATCTTTATAATAGCTTATAGGTCAAATAATTTTTCTTTTTATCATTCTTTACAAAGGATAAATCTCAGATGGCTTCCACAAAAAACATATCACATAAAACAGGCTCATAAGATGGGCTTTTCTGTATATGGAATATTATAGTCTCAGTGTTGTTCAGGTGCTTGTGCATTTTTTCATGATCTCAGCTTCTAATGCAGTACATGCATAAGTTAATAGTGCAAGTGCACTATTTGCAAGTGCATCTTCCTTTAGCTCAATAACTCCCCACATCAATTTGCTCATTCATGTACAGGTCAGGAGCCATGTGGTGGGGAGAGAGGTGTGCGTGCACTTGTAAAGGTGCAGAGCAGATGAAAAATAAAGATGGAAAGCAGTAGATGACATGGTAAAAGCCTTATAGTTAGGGAACAGCTATGAACCTTTAAGAGTAGGTGAGCCCTCATGGTATTTCTTCATGCTCAGGTATAGTGTCACTCAGCTCATCATGGAAATCACTGCTGAAGGACTTTCAACTGTATTATAAGTCATTAATTTTTGCTTGTTTGGAAGTAGAAACAGTATCACCCTGACTCTCAACAGAAATCACTGTGGAGGCATCCATAAGCTTCATGCATGATCTGTAGGTGTAGCACGTCATAACAGTTCTGATTTCTTCAAAGATCCACTTAAACAAGTTTGCAAGATGTATTAGATATTATTCTGATTTTCTTCCTTGTTTCCATTTTATTCCTATACTTATGCATGTCATATGCAAACCCCACTGCTGAGAGAAGATGACACTCAGGTTATAAAACAGACTTCTTTTTTCCTCATTTAGTAGTACAAAACACAAAAAAAATCATTTGTGTAACACCTAGCTATTGAGATAAACTCTATAATCAGAGAAGGAAAAGCAACTTAACATGCAAATGTTAAATTCATTTTAGCCAGTGCAAAGCAAGAAAAAAAAATAAAGATAGCTATAATATTTTGCTGTTTGACTGATCTTGCTTCATAATTCCAAAAGCTGTGGTATATAATAACCTGAGATTGAATAGTCCTTGTTTCTAAAATACTGGCAGTACAGCCATTAATGGAATACCATTAGATTAGCAGGCACAGATCTCCTAGCAAGCACAGATCCACTGTGTATCTTCTTTAACCAGACTGCAGTTCCTTTAAATCAATTCCTACTGGTTCTCAAGGGCACAAACTGTCCTCTGTGTAATTTGTTCTACATGATGGGACAGATATTTTGCTGTCTATTCTTTGAGTTGTGTATTATTAACAAGCTAATGTTTATTCTAACAAATGAGCATCACTGTATTTTCTTGCAGGTGCCTTTCCATGTATAAGGTTATCTCAGCAATGGAAGCTGGCTCTGTTCTTGTTCCTGTGCTCATTACCTGCATCTTTAATCAAATGCTAATTTAACAATTGTTTGTCATGCTGCAGATCCATGCAAAGCCCAGTCTGACTTCTGGATTTGACCCAGGGCATTAGCAAATGGGAGAGTCATCTCACTACAAGAATTGGACATGGATACCACTGAGATGCAGTAAACAAAGTTCCTTAATGTGCTGATTTTACAGTAATTTTCCAGGGTGCAGTTGTGCTTTAAAACTTTGTGCAGCTCTCTGCAATCCTCTTTTATTTCAAAACAAATAAATAAATAAACAAAACCAAAAAAACACAGCAGCAACAACCCAACCCCCAATACCCCTCACCCTGGAAAAAAAAATATATATATATACACACACACATAAAAACAAAGAAACAAACAAAAACCTTTAATTGCTCTTCCTCGCTGTATATTGTTCTTATGGAATTTGCTATGTGTGAGGAGAATGTTAGTTACTTCACATCAGAGCAGCCTTTCCTCTCTACACATTCAAAATGGATTCTTATAAAAACTATTAATAAACCCAGTAGCAATTAAAAAGAGCATATTCTCCAGTCATTATATGAAAATGTACACTCAGATAAGGCTAAATAATTTGTGCATGCTTCCACCTTTCATTTCTTAAGGTACACAGCTCAAAGTTTGTTCTTCAGATCATCAACCACTCATTAGTAACACTAGTGAGCCTTACAAAGCAATTTCATGTGAGACAAATGATCCTAAAAGACTCAGACTTGGTAACAGTTGTACAGTTGTGCTTACAAAACCTTCTTGAAAGGTCTACAGCTAAGCAAAAAAATAAAACAACAACAACAACAAAAGGCACTCTCAAAGGATTGATAAAGAAATTCTGCCTGATGAACACACCAATAAGACATACTTACACCAGCACTTTGGACAGGAGCATTCATTATACTGTGATTTGCCTTGATTATAGACAGCTTATAGTCATAAAGGGCTTGCTTGAAGGTCTACCATAGCATATAGATGCTTTCACCTTTAACGAACTCCAATAAGCCCCAGGAGTAAGCATGTGTGCATTTTGCTTTTAAATTTCACAATGCCTATCCAGATTAAATTTATTTTTAAGGATTCTCTTTAGTCACTATTTTACAGCTCACTTGTACTCCACCATCAAGTGAACTGTCAGTCATTGTCCATGCAATTCTGATTAGGTTAAGACAAAGAAAATGTCTGGGGAAGGAATATCAGGCTTTGTATTTAAAAAAAAAAAAAAAAAAAAAAAAAAAAAAGTCAACTGGAAATAATACTAAAGCATTTCTAGGTCTTCAAATTCTGTGAGTCCAAAACACCCGGCTGGGTTCCAGAATAAATTTAAATAGCTGTTTAAATTTTCAGATGTCTTATTAAGGTATAATATTTTAATATTTTATATGAAAAAAGTATCTTTCAAAGTACACATTTCAATTTCAAGAAAAATCCATATGTCACTAAAGCCTAAGTCATTGGACTTTCAGTCAGCAGGAGAAAATGTGACAAGCTGGGGAGGCAAAATGGATCTGGGTGGGCCAGTCTGCCACACCAGCCCTTCCCAGTACGTGTGTGTCCTACTTTTACCACTGACACCACTGAAAATGGATCTAGCACTTGGACCCCGATCAACCCCATCTCAGTCTTCAGTGCTGGATCCCACAAGACAGGGACAGAGGCACCTGAACCACAAGAGGGTAGGGTCAGGCAGGTACGGGCAGATCCTCTTTCATTCCAGTTCCTCCAGTGGCTGCCACTGGCACAGCTGAACTGGTGATGGGGAGAGGGTCTGCTTCTTCCTGGCACAGATGCTGCCTTTGAGTGCTGAGACTTGTGGGTGGTGTTTGTAGCCTGCCACTGTGAAAAAGAAAGCCAGTGAATAAAAGTTGTAAAGCAGTGAAGGACTAGATGAAGAATTAAATACAAAAACATCAAGCTGGATGCCTAGTCCTTAGAGGTTAGTGCTAAGAACAGAAACAAGTTTATTAGCTGGTGCAATGCAGTCCTCAAAGATGCCAGTTGCAGTTTTCTGTCCTTTGCAGACTGATATGCAGAGGGAAAAACAAAGGATCACATGAAGAAAAACATTTTCACAGCTGTTTCAAAGGTGTGCCTTTCAGCATCCTGGGTTTTATGAAGGCCTGAAAAATACTTCTTTCCCCTCCAAAATTAGACTATTAACCTTTTTCTGCTTAGGTTTACATAAAACAATAAAGCCTTGTCTTATCTGAGAAACTGAGATTCTCACAATCCCCTTACCTCCCCTCTTCCCAACTCCTAAAAAATAAAATTGACTAACTGAGCAGGAGCCCCTGACAAGCATTTTGGGGGAGGCTGCAATACCACACTGCCCCAAGAAGTCTCACAGTCCAGTGCTCTAGTTTTCCCCTTAGTTCTGTGGCAAAAGCAGGAAAAATTAAAGGCCATGATGCGCAGAGTGTGCAAGGCTAATTGGCAACTACCAGTGGCTTTACCTTGCCACTTTAGTTTTTAGGTTTGACACACTTTGAACATTAGTGATTCCTCATTTTGGGCCACCAGAAATGAAGTTGGGAAAAACCACACATCGCTTTTGAAAATCATCATCAAAATACAGGAAGATTAGAAAGTAAAAAACTTTTAAAAAGAGCTTCAGGATTTCCTTTTTTAATAGAACACAAACATTAAAGAAGGTGTGGATACATTTCTCTCTTTCATAAGTTATATATATATATATATATATATAAAAGATATACACACATTTCAGAAGTACAAACCCTATGTTTTCACAGGCCAATCACAAAAATAAAACATTAAATAATTTAAGTTTGTGATGCTCCCTTCTGTGATTTTCTTATGCCTGGTGCCAAGAGCAGAATTCATGATTCCAAATTGCATGTGCCAGTGTTGTTGCAGGGATCAGCAGTGGGATCCAACAGCAGGCTGCAAGAGAGCCAGCACAATGCACATTTGATAAGGGGAAGAATTAATTAAGTGGTCGGTACTGACAAGAAGAACACATCTCCAATTTGGCCTGTATCCTAGAAATAGGCTTATTTGTGAAATTCACTTCCAGAGCCTGCAGTCTCCTCTTGTGCTTGCAGACAAGCTCTGCACTTATGTAGAGAAAGCTGCCTTACTCGTGTGGTCAGGCAGGAGCTGGAAGGGAAAGCCAGGGCTGTCTCTGTGCCGGAGCTGTTGGCCAGAGCTTCAGGACCAAGATGCAGGCCCAAATCCCTGCTCATCCTGGGTAGATTCAAGCCAAAACTTCCTCAGAGTCTTCTGTCTGCAGGAGAGAGGTCACCATCCCTCTCGCCAGAAAAGAAAATGCCACCATGCCTCCTGATAGGCAGGAGTGCTGGGTGAGGGTGGGGAGGTCCCAGAGGAGATACTCTGTGGTCCAAGGTGCAGGCTGATCTCTCTCAGGAGTGTGGTGCATGGGACAGCACAAGTGGGTGGCCCCACCGCTTTGCCTTGTCATCTGCCTGGGCTGGGTTTTACACAGAATGTGCAGGAACATTGGCAGAGTGGATCCCTGTCACATGTCCCCTGCGGACTCAGACCTGTGGAAACATCCCAGGTATGCCTGCAGAAGGTATATCCTATCAGTCCCCACAAGACGGGACCCTGGGCCTGTGACTCTTGAGTGGCCTCAGTGGAAGATGGGTGTGTAGAAGTTCACTCAAGTTGAAATGGTGGTGTCTCTGGGCACAGACATCTTCAGGCATTCATGATGTATTTCTGCCTTTCAGGAGCTGCAGTCGCAGAGGTAGTCCAGATCTTATGTGATGCCTGATAAAAAGTAAATTACTTCCTAATACTACAAAAAGCCTGTAAAAAAAATGCACATGCAAATAGACTCAAATACTTGAAATTCAAATTCCAGTAGTATATTCCTTGTTCATTCCTATGTTATTATTACTAAAATCATTTGCTTGTTTTGTTCATAAATCATAAAGTCTCCTGCTTGGCTTTAAGTTGTTGCATGATATAAAATTAATTCCAAATGGGTGGATTTTTACTGTATATGTCCTGGATTTAATTTTTCAGTTATTTTTCGTAAATACATTTTACATCTAACTACCTCAGCTGCCTTTTGTTTTGTTTTGGCACATAAGAAGTCATGCACTTTCTATATTTGGGGATTTGGGGGGAGGAGTTCTTTCCATTTTGAATAACCAGGTTTAAAGCCATGTTGATCAATTTATAGAGGAGAACAACTTAACAAGACATAATTATTGACAGTTGCAGAACATACATTTTATTTTTAGGTTCTGTTGGGGTATAGTTTAATGAAAAACACCATAAGCTGCTTATTAATTTGCCTTAAAAATGTGTGCTCTTTCCTATTCAAGTTGTGTTATTTAACTCTTATCTTGTACACAATTTATGTGACAACATCTCACGTAACAGTTGGCAGATAAACAGCAAATTGAACAGAATGGACCAATAGTTTCTCAGTTCTCTGTTGTAAACTGTTGCATTATACACTGATTGTGCTAAAATAATTGTTACTGTGCTTATACTCCTTAGTCACCGTCGCAGAAATGAAGTTATGGAAGATCACATTTGTGTTGATGGAGCAGTGTAGATATCCCCCCAGTACAAGCACAGTGACTTGAGGTGAATGATAATCATTGCTGAACTTGTGCTTTGACTTGTAAACATTGTAAAAATGTATTTGGTATTTTATTTGAAATGAAGAATCAAAATAGTTATTAAAAAAATCTTCCTGTAAATATATATATTCTGATTCCATGTATACAAACATTCCTTTAGAGTTCAGATTGTGAAGAGTGTCTTTATTGGCTAGAGACCACTGTCTCCCTGGCAGAGGTTACATGTGCTATAGTAAAGAACACAGTGTGTGAAGTATTTGATGTACTGCAGTACCATAGTTCTTTTGGTCTGTTAAGTAAGTTGCAATTTGTGATGAAATGAAGTTGAAAGTAGTGCTTCATACTAACAAATTTCCTTGGTTACAACTTGATTTTTCTTGTAAAACTTAAAAGGAAAACTTGAAAATTTTATATATTTGGATTTTGTAGATTTTTTTTATTTTATTGCAACACAAGGTACCAAAATCATTAAATAAAGTACACTGTGGTCATTTTACCATGGCTCTAGAGTCTTTCTTAAAACTCTTCTACCATGATGAGTCAGCGAATGATGCCGTTTTTGAGCTTCTGACATTATCAGGCAAGACCAAAGCTGGCCCTGCTTTGACTGGGAGTTGGGCCAGATGATCTCCAGAGATCATCTCCCTCCGTTAATTGTTCTATGATATGAGAAATACCATCACAAGAGCACCATCCCTAAGCACAGGGGTGGTGTGAGCAGCTCCCAGGCTACCCCTGCGACCTGTAGAAGACTTGACAACTCCCCATGAAACTTAGACAATCCTACTGGTGTTGTCACAGCAGGGAGCTTTAGGAAACCACCAGACACCCCAATGGCCACCTAACCCAGAGCGGGGTGCTCCAGCCACTGCAGACAGGGCCCTGAATGGTGTTTTGAAGGAAGACCTCCCCAGAAGCTGCCCTTGCACATGGAGCAGGCCAGCAGGCCCTCCCTGCTCCTTGGTGCTCTGTTGCTTTTATTCACCTTTCAGACTCCTGAAAGCATCGCTATTTACTGTGCAGTGAGCCTCATAGGGTGGTGGGTGAGGAAGAGGTAGGCCTCACCCAGTCTTATCCTTAGAATGGTAATTGGAAAAATGCCAGAGAAGAAGCAGCTTCCTTGATCTTCCTGTGTTCAAACCTCCTAGGGTTGAGGAGGGTTTAGTTTCTTCTACTACTGCCTCCTGCACAAGTGCTTTAATTATTAGATTATTACACAAGTTGTTCTGACTTCGCCTGCACCACCAATGGTCTTAACAGTCCTCTTAGACTTCATTGACATTTGGGTGTGCAATGTCACCCCAGGCAGCATCTGGAGTTTGTGCAACAAAGGACAGCACCCAAATCTCTCAGCCTTTCTGCCCCTTAGCCATGCTCCCACTCCTTAGATGTTTCTTGGCTTCTCAGGTGACCAAGAAAGGGAGACCAGGGGAAAACAACCCAACAAGCAGCAACTAATTAGTATGAGTTCAAAGAGAGGAAACATATATATATATAAATATATGTTGAGTAATTGAATTTGGTGGTTACATCAGTCACATGGTAGTTACATGTGACTGATGGATTCTTCAAGGTTTTGTCTTTCACATATATCTTGCAGTTTGGCTAAGAAGGGAGCAATTTGTTATTGTAGCTTGGCTACAATAGCTATTGTAAATGTAGCTATTGCATTGTATTGTTGGGGAAGCAACAGCCCAGCAAAAGAAATGATAACTGTCCCACTGTCACAAGAGTCCTAGATCCTCTGTCCCTGTAACTCTGTGACTCCCCACCAAAGAAACCAGTAGAATCCAGAAAGAAAGAAGGTCATAAAAAAAAAAAAAAAAAAAAAAAAAAAATCTTAGCTAATCATGTGAACCAGGGGGCAGAAGACATTAAAACCACAGTCTTGAGCACTGTAAAGTCATTTGATGACACCCCATAAGTATATAATTCATGAGGAGAAAAATCATTAAGTGGGTGGGTAGCTGCCATAGTGTAGGACTAGTTACCTTGGGGTAAAAGGGATTTACTTGACATGTTTCTAGGCAAACTATTAACCTCTCAGGCAAAAGTGTCCTCCAGAATGTTTTAAGTGTAAACTTTCCACATGAGAGAAGCAAAGCAAATTCTTTCTGAGCTAAGCAAAGATAGCAGACATTTTAAATAGACCTTAACAAAGGAAAGAAGTGGAGAAAAATTTGCAAGTTGCTTGAATGGTGCTTATTCAGAACAGTCATTACCTCTCCTGCCTTAAAAGAGAGAAATGGCTATGGTTCCTGTAGAAAAACATGCTGATAAATAAATAAATAAATAAATAAATAAATAAATAAATAAAGGGAGTTGGTAATAAAAATCCCAAGTGCCTTGGCAAAATTATCAAATAGTGATTTTTTCTCCTACTTTACTTAGCTCATAAAGTACAAGTATGAGCAGTATTAACTGCTCATAAAGTACCCAGAGACCTATGTGTATGGGAAGGAGTGGTGTCTTCCTATCACTACAATGGGAATCTTGGAAAGCCCAACCTAAGTTACTCTCCTGTATACTGCACAGGGACAAAAGGCATTTATTCAGTGACTTCTGTGCTATATACTTGAGGCAGGAAAGTACTTATACTGTATAGAATTTTTGCTGTGGGAGTTCTTCAGACCCAGGGTCAGGCACAGAACCACAAGTGAATTTGATGTAAAGATGGGTTGGAAACCTGCTGTCTGGCATGTTTTGGGGCTAGTGAGCTCTAATGTACACTATACTCTTAAGTAAGTTGTTCACACAGTAATACCTATTTAAACTAATTTACATTAATGTTATTCTCTTGTGCTTAACAGCACTTCTTTTCACTGTGAAAGAGGAAGAGAACTCAATTTACTGACAAAAACATATCTCCAGAGCATGTAGAGCCAAACAGACCAGACAGGCATCTTTTACCTGTGTGCCATTGCATTCATCTTGCATACTGGACCATGCATATCATAGACTTCATATTTCTTCCTAAGCAGTAGGTTTTTCCAAGATTTCTCATTCACAGGCTACACACAAATTTAAAGACAAAGGGATGCTCGTACTTAGTCGGTCTTCCAGTAACCAAGCCATTTTATTTTCAGTTGGGTTCTTGTTAAGTGCTGTGAGCATAAACTGTACTGCCATGAGCACATCAATAAGTATGGGAAGTGTTTCCCACTGCTGTGTGACTGCCACGGGCACTCACAGGACTGGCATTATTAACCAAGTAGACCAGCTTAGAGAGGGAAAGATCAATGATAATGTCCCGAAGTATGGAGGGATAAGCCTAAGTATTTTAGCTTTATAAATAAATTGAAATTGAGCTAATGGATTATTACAGCTCCGGCAGTTCATCTCCAAACTATCTCATAGTTTTAAGCAAGTTAATCAAATAAGCTTTGACCTTAAATTTCCTGTCTGTAAAGTTCATAGGAGTCCCAGTTTGGAATTTGATCAACTCCACTGTTGGAAGCAGAAATCAATAAAAAGGGGAAAGTCGTCTGAGCACTGGCTTGGTGCCAGAAGCATATGCCTTTACTGCTGGTTGTCTCTGTCTGTCTCCAGCTTAGTCCATTATTGAGTCTCTCGTCTTGCACAGTGCTCTGCAGGGATATTTGTTTCCACCTGGAATCAGCAACAAAAAAGTCACCAGGCAATGATGTCTGTCTGCAGGAAACATGGTTTAGCTGGAGCTTACCCTGGCATTTTGGAGGGTGGTCAGGGCCTGTGGTTCTGGTCCTCTCAGGTGGGACCCAGCAACACTCATTAGCTCTGAAAAATGTGGCCATTGTTTTTCAGACTGAATATCCAAAGCATCTCAATGTACAGTGGCATTACAGGATGCTTTTGGAAAAAGAAGTTTTGACTCCTGCATCCGCCAGCTGCATTTTCTTGATGAGACAATTCGCATCTCCCTGTAAAAGAAGACATTGTCATGAATAATGAGCTAATTTTGAAACCTGCTCTGAAGTAAATTCTACCAAGTAAGTAATTGTGCTGTTCCCGCAATATCTGTGCACCATTCTAGCTTTGTCTTGGCTGCCTAGATTATAGACAGTGTTAATTTTCTCACTGCTACTCAACAGCAAACTAGCTATTTCACAACTTGTACTTATGTGAGAGTTACAGGGAACATCTGGAGGCTCCCTTTAGATGGATCAGGCAGCATTATGCAATTCACCCCATTCTTATTGTGTTGTTTGTTCCTAGCAATCTTTGTAACTCTTCCAAGGGTCTCCCTTTAAGGCTTTCTCTTTTTTGTTTGTTTGTTTGTTTGTTCATTCATTTATTTTAAAGGCCTGTTTGTCTCAGGTATTTGCTTTTTTGTGTGCTTTTCTTTGGGGATTTGCTTTTGCTTGGGGCTGTGCTTGCCATCTGTAGTGTCTATGTTTCAAACATTCTCACCTTCTCATGATGATTCAGATTCCAGCAGGCTGTGCCAGTGCAGCAGCAGGAGAGGTTACATTGTACCTGTGTGGTACTTCATGAGAGGTCTCATGTCCTCAGGCGTGTCCTACCAATGTCCTGATAAAGGCAGGAAACTTAATCCCCAGAACAACTTCTCTGACTGGTTAGAGTAGTGTCACCTTTTGCCTCCGCTTTCTTCCCAGGATACATTGTGCTGACTTGCAATTTCTTTGACTTTTATATGTCACTCCACTTCGCCCATATTTTCAAATCTAAAAACAAACAAAAATGAAATCAGAAATGAGGACTTGCTGCTGGCCCATAGTGGGCTACAACACTTGCTATTTCTGTGGAGGCATTTTAAGCCTCCAAAGGAATGTAAATAATTGCTGTGTGCTTAAACGCCGTTATAGCCTAAAGCTTATAGCATACCTTAAGGGTAACCCTTAATCAGCATCTCCAAATATCATACCCATGTGAACAGCACACTCAGTGCAAGCTTTTAAGAGCTTGTAAAGGAAAAATGAGGTTGAAGTCTAAGTCTTATGGTCTAAAGGAGGAAATGGGTTGTTTTGTCTCTTGTGGGAAGCCCTGGTGCCCATGCAGGGGTTACAGCTCTGGGGGAGAGGAGGCTCTGCCCCAACCAACAGCTGGCAGGAGAGTGTTGGCAATTAAGAAGAAATATGCTTACAGTCATATCTTTCTAAAGCATGAGCTACCATGTGTGACTTGTAGCTAATAAAAAATCAAGTTTTAGATGAGCTTTTGCTTTAATATCTGATCCACCTGATCTTTAAAGTTATAACTATCTAACACTATTCTGTGTGTGCATTGGTAGTAGATTTTTATATTTGGACACACCACTTTATCCCAAATTGTTACTCTGTGATAGTAAGACATGAGGCTGGATGATGCTTTCCCCCAGATTTCAGTGATAATGTGAAATGATTCAGCTCCCTACTGGGACAGGATTTCATTAAAGTGACATACTAATCTAGTATGGAAAATATTTTTTTTTCCCTGTAGAGCATCTCTGTGAGGCTTTTTTACAGAATGAGTTACAAAACAAAACTTGTCTTCAGTTTCCCTGTATAGATTGCTGGGATAAGACTGCAGCATGGTCTGTGTGTGTCTTATCTGTTACACAACCCCATGGAATTGCAAAAGGGCAAGTCTTCTTGCCAGAATTTTTACCCATGATCTGAAGCAGTCCTCACCAGCGCATGCCTTGGTTTACATGGCGATATGGGCAGATGACGTGATCTGCTCTGGTGTGGCACATCCCCTCTGAGCTGTGGCTGAGAAGTCACTGAACCGTATTTCCAATCACTTACGGCATTTCACTGGTAGTGGAAACAAGTATTACATGAGAAACCTCAATTTCAACTTCTTTTAATATTGTTTTAAATACAGATCTCATAAAACCTTTTTTAAATTAACTTTTCTTGCATTTATAATTCATTTTGGCAGCATATTATGCCACAGGATGCTTCTTCCTGTGCATAGAGATAATATGCTCTGTTTCTATTTCTGCCTGAAGCAGAATTTAAAGTAGGAAGGGAAGTGTTTGGTAGCACTTTTATCCTTTGGACTACTTTTTCTTGTGTGCACCCATGCAACATATTTTGAGATCACAGCTCTCACATTTCCTAAAGGAAGAGGAAGAAAAAACAGGGAAGCCTTAGAGAAAAACAAAAAATGTTGGAAGAACATAAAAGCCTTGTGTTCATTACAGTTTGCCTTGAAGAATTTATCTGACATTTCTCTGAAACTTGAGTTATCAGAAGCAATAATTTGCTCTGCATTATCTGCTACCTCGATTCAAAAGAAGTTCTGAAGAGGTGTCATGTGAATTCACACAGGAAGCCAGATCTCTTAATAGATGATTTACTTCTTATTAAGACATCTGGTGCAGTGTGAAGAAAGCAGGGAAGCTTCTGGTCTCAGCATCTTTTTGCTACTTCTCTTACAAACGCCTCGAGTTATAGGAAAAATATGCAAATACAGTACCTAGAGATGAAGTTGTAAGTGTCCAGATAAGACCATGCAAAAGGAGAAGGCAGTGAGAAGACACAGCTGGACAGGCATAGCAGGGAGGGTGAGAAATGGAGCTGGGCACTGTCAGCTGCTGCCTATCCCTGGACAGGCAGCGTGCCATGTCCGGGCACTTCCCAGGTCCTGCATGTCCAGTTTTTAAGTAGAAGCTGCAAAGAGGGCTCTTTGGTGCTGGTGTTTTCAGCCCACATCAGGCTGTGTGAATAGCTTTCTTCCTGCATGCCAGTTTGCATCGCTGCCATTTTACCTGGCATACAGACCTGACCTGAGCTCTTCCTGCATGCTGCCAGGACATGAACGCAGGATTTGGTATTAAGGCCCAGAGAAATTCAGCTGAAGTATTCAGAGGAATAACCTCTGCTTCAGCAGTGTGGTTTCCCACTCATGCCAAGGCAGCAGTGCTTTTAAATTCTCATGACCTCATTGTTTCTGACATTAAAAACACTGGCTGCAAACTTTCAGACAGTATGCCTGGGGGAGGAGAAGGAAAAAAAAAAAAAAACAGCCAAAAAGTTTGCAAATCATTTTTTATACTGTAAACTTCCGCATGCAAAGATCCCTCTATTGTTTCTCCTTGGATGCCTGCAAAAGTGATGCAATATTGTGTTTTTCCATGCTAGGAGTTATTGCTTCTGTATTTGCAAGTGTGAAAGAAGCACCCAAGGGACAAAGGACATTGAGGATCAGGCATATAAAACAAGTTTTCCGTTCATCTTAAAAAGGGGCACAACTGCACTATCTGAACATCACTGAGCCATCCTGCATTTTGACAGTTTTTCAAACATAAGAAAACCTGCCATGCTAAATATTAATCCATTTCTGTGCTGGGGACAGCAGAAATTGGTGAGGGGCAGCACTGCTCACTGAGCTAAGAGGCAAAAAGGATTTGAGAAAAGGGAAAAAAAAATCAGCAGGATGAAGAGTTTCCATTTTTAATGGGTTCTCGTAAGGTCAGCGGATTCTTGCAAGAAATCAACCTTCAGGTTTTTCTGCTGAAATCAGAAGTGAATCCAGCACACGCACAGAACAGCATGGGATCCCAGAAAAGGAAACTTGGCTCACCAGCATATGAATTACATGGAGCCAGTCATATTTTCTCCATTTGATTTATTTCCGAGAGCTGCCATCACCTGCTGAACATCTTCAATTTGACTTTGCCCCACCCCAGCGATGGCATTTACGTTGGGATGAATCACCTCCACCTTCCAATGCATACTACCAATGCTCAGCCAAATACCTTTTGTTCTCCCCAGTTGCAAAATAGTTGCAGCTCCCAGTAATTTAATGTTAAATCTGATTGAATTTGATGGAAGCACATTCTCTTTCTTTCCCAAAAAATCTGATACTACAGGATCATGTGTTTTTCTTCTTCATGTCTCCTTTGCCATCTCTTGCTTGGCACCTCCCTGGAAACCATGAGTGACTGGTGAAATGGGACAGCTTGCCAAGGAGATAAAACTCCTTTGAAGGACAGCCTTGACAAATGAATATCAGTCTTTTTTGAGAGGTCCCCCCTCTCTGGGTGAAATTGCATCAGTAGCCAACAATCCCTTATATCTCAGTGTGTCTGTTTCCCTCACTGTTGAACCTGCTGTTTCTCTGTATGAACCTGCTGTTTCTCTGTATGTTACTTTGGCACTCAGGAAGACCATTACTGCAAATATTTGTACTCTGGGACTTGAGCATTTCAGGCTTTATTTGTCCTGTGATGCGAGCATGCTGCTAACATGGATGCTGTCCATTTTAGACACTGGAAATGGGGCGCAGATCCTCAGAGGTGCAACCTCCCAGTTGATGAAAAGATTCCTAAAGACTTAATTCCTACACTTACAGTAATGTGCCTGATAACCCAGGAACCATTATTTGCTTGCTGTCATGGTATGGTCCATGTTTTGCTGTTTTGCTGTTTGAAGAGATGGTCTGTTAGAAATTAGTACATCTACAGAAACTACTTAGTCCACAAGCTAATAAAAAATGATTAAGCAAAATAATGACAAAGCAAGCTTGAACGATACCATCTTGACATTCTCAAAAGTAGCAGGAGGATTGAATAATAATGGTCTGCTATTTGTCTTGCAACAGTAGCTAAAGTAGGTGCCACAGTTCCAGTTTATACAGATGAAAAAGGGAATCACGCATGCACACACACACACACATACACATTGCTGCCTAAGTAATTAGATTAGATACTATCTGGTCCTGTAGCCAAATAGTCAGAAGATGCTAAGAGGTAAGAAACTAAAAAAAGACTGATTAATGGACTCCATTGGCTGTTTTCTGCCTGCCTTTTTTGGTAAACTCTCTATTCTGATTACTCTGTTGAGTGTGTTTCTGGGCACTGGTGGTGCTTAGCCACCTACATGCTGAGCTCCTCTTACCTTTGTGCAGACAGCAACAAAATCAATCTTCCAGTTCTAAATGTTTGCCAAACTGTACATCCACTGTGCCATGAGGAAAGCAGCACTGAAAAACTAAATAATGAGGCACCGTGCATGGAGCAACCAAAGCAAGCTGAAACTGCTGTGTTCAGCCTGACTTTAGGTCCACGTACAGCCCAGATGCTCCAACAGAAGGGCTGAATAATTTAGGGAGCATAAGAGCATCTGTCAGTTTATCTATCAGAACTGCTGTGCAGAAGCCTCATTACCTCCCAGAAGTTGTGTTTGTGGATGCTGTATGTATGACAGAAGATACCAGAGCCTCTTTTATATAATGCTTTTTCACTTGCCAGAACAGCAGCTTTCCCTTGTGAGGTATGCTCTGTATGGGGATCTTAAAGGTGGTGGTGGGATGCACAAAAACAAAGAACTGAATTTAACTAAATTATCTCCTCTGCTGTAATTTCTAGTATCTGTTCAGCTGTACCTCAGCCAGCCCTGGGCCAAGCAAGGTAGTTGAGGGTGCTCGAGCCACTGGGCATGGGGTGGCCAGGCCTTCTCCTGAGGTTGCTCCTTCCAAAATCCCCCCTGCCACGACTCAACTCAGACGGCAAGTTCAGTCTTGAAAATAACACCAGATCTGCTATGTTTCTGTGCCAGCAGACGGTTTTTGCAAGGAGAAAAAGGGGCCAGGCTGCTTTATTTCTCTAAATGTGACTCGAGATTATCCAGAATTAGGATTCCAAAGCCATTTGAGGTTTGGGTGTGCTTGTAGGCCTTTTTTTTTTTTTTTTTTTTTTTTTGTAGGCCTTGTTTCATATTTCTCCTTCACAGCCTTCAGAGGCTGAGCCAAGTTGCAGGAAGCCTTTTCCCTCAAGCTTGTTCTCACAAAGCAAGGTCAACGTGCCAAAAAGTCTGTCAGGAATGTGGAAATCTACAGGAAAAAAAATCGACCACACAAGCCTTCAGCTGCTGTGCCAGCTGGTTATGAAAATTAATCCAATGGATGATAGCCACAACAGAAAATGAATACATTTCAGAAGGGACAGGGCACTTTTAAAGTTTTGGTGGATCCACAATGAAAGTAGTTTTCATACCAGAAGGTATATAGTCTGGCCATTAAGGACATGTCTGGAGAACTGGCAGCTCCAGCACACCAGCTGGAATTGGCATTCAAAAGTGTTTCTAGGTATCTTTGGTGGACTTCAAAGAGATCAAAAAGAGAACAAACAAATACTCATTGGGTTCCATACTTCTGTTCCTGTCTAAGTAGTAACTGAAGAAGCACTGGAACTGCTCTGGGCACAGCTCAGACCCAGCTATACAAAACCACTACTGGGGAAAAAAAGAAGAGTAAAAACCAGTCTGGAATGCATGAAGATCAGGTATATCTGAAACAGGAATCACCCCAATTCACCTGTTACAAGTTCCATGTAAAGATGACATGAACTTAGGAATTCCTGACCACCCTGATGTTTAGTCGGTTGTTTCTCATTAAAATGAACTAGGTAAAAATAGTTGAATTTCTTACCTTGCAACTTTAATGTTTTTTAATATAGATTTTTAAACTTAAGATCTTCTCTGTTTTATTAGAATACCTCTTGTTTCCAGAGCATGCAATGAAATTAGCTAGCAAACAGGAGCCAAATATAATTTGAAGAATCTTGCTGCACTTCTCTCCAGTTACAGTAACTGGTATGGACAGTCTTGCTGTCAGACTCCTTTTAGCTCATTCGGTTTACCGTTGGTTAGGCAGAAGTTCTCAAAAGTGGTCTTGCTCACATGTGCTGGCTGTAACACAAGGCCTGGTTTGTTACTATAACAGCTGACTCAACTTCATAATGCGGGAGAAGTATTGTACCTACTTTATATGCAAGTTTTTTAGTTTAAGAAAAATTCTCCCCACAGTTCATTACACTTTTGTGAGCAATTTTCGGACATGGAGAGATCACTATAACAACTAAAAAATGTTTCAGGAAGCAACATCTGATATCATCTCTCAATGTGTGTAGTGACCAAAAGCCAAGATATAAAAGCCAAGATATTAAGTCTGTGCAAAACACAATTATTTAAGAAAAGCAAACAAGCAAATACTGTGAATAACCTGTGATGAATAAGTCATTATGAGACCAATGTTCATTTTGGCTAGTTGTGAATGTTAAAATAATACATATATATATATAAAAAAGGGCACTAACATCATTGGTCTGTATTGTCAAAGACCTTTGTAGAAAAAAGGTGAATAAAACTAAGAAAATAAGTGACATCGTACAGTCTCATGAAGTTTCAGCAGAAAAGTTTAGGAGCATTATCCTTCTTAATATGCATCTTCCATGCTATTACACTCATGCAGCAATTCTAAGCACATTTACTTTTGGCACCCTGTTGGTACGACAGGCTTAATAGGGATTAACTTGTTAGCTCTGCAGTGCTTAAGTGTCACCATAACTGTATCTTTCTCTTCAGAATAACAGGGTGAAGCAACATAATGGTATACTTGTGCAGCAAACCCAATACACGATGAATCGCACAATTGTGTTGACAATGCTGATTAACTGCCCTAGCTTGCATTTCAGTGATTAATTTCATATGAAAGCATCCTAATAATAGATGGCCAGGCTGAGCTCTGCTGTTACACAACAGGACAGCAAATTGGCCAGTAGGAGGTTTGTTATCTTGCTGAGAGATAATGACAAATACCTATCAGTACAGCAGTCACTCTATTCCTACTTCCAACCAACCTAAAAATGCACATCCTGGTTATGCTGTTTGCACAGAGAAGTCTGGAAAGTCTTCAGCATATCCAAAGGCTAATCATGTAATCAGTGGTCTAGTCTAATGCTGTGAAAATTTCCTTTAAATACCTTTAAATACTGCCTAACACGCAGTAAACCAAATCAGCTAAAAGTAGTTTGTAATCCTGTTTGTGTAAGTCTCCAGATCTGTCCTTCCTGCCTTCTCAACGAAATTGGGTGTGCAAATGAGTATCTACCCTACTTGCACAAATAAATCCTATTAGTCAGTATTTATGACATTTCTTATTGTGGAATCTTAAATGTAATCATGGTGGTGTTCCTGTGACTCTTAAGGCCTCCTGCGACATTGATTACAACTCAGACCTTGTTCCTTATGGAATTTTTGTCCTCTTTTCCACCTTTACCTGAATTACTTTCCCGTGAATTCATTCCTTTTTGGCCCACCTGTTATTCAAGCACTAGGCAGGCAGAACTTTTCACGGGTATTACGTTCATAAAGGTTCAGCAGGGAAGGCCATGTATAATTTCATTTAGATTAAATTTCATTTAGATTAAACACAACACAAAACCTCAGAAACCCATTCCAAGTGTCAATTTTATTTGAAAGGTGTCTTCTATACAATTTTATATATAGAAATAAATATGAAAGGCCTATACAAGTACAAACACTTAAAGAGTTGCAATACTGCCCTTCATTTTTCATACTCATCTTTCAATACTTCAAAGGACAAAAATTGCATCAAATATCCCAACATTTAGCAGAATAAATTTTACAAATTCTCAGATCACAAAAGGTCTATTCATGCCTACCGAAAACTTTTAAACCGAGTTTTCTTTCACATACAGACACCCTCAACACTCAGTGTTTGGGGTAATGGATATTTATTTGAATACAACTGCTCTTTTAAAAAACCCAACACTATTGAAAGGAGACCACATAATATACAGAAACACTCTTTTACCCTTTCTTAGGGAATTTGTCCTCATTCCAAAACAAATTAGCATCTGAGAACTCTTTAAAGAGCTACAGATTAAACTTGCTGGCAATCAGAGGAAATATTTCAGATATTTCCTATTTGGATAATAAAAGTGTAAGATTTAGTTCAGGGAAGAAAAAAAGTAACTTACTGTAACTGCACAAAAGCCCAACCCTACAACTTTTTCCTGTTTCTTCAATGGTTTTTACTTATGGGAAGTACATAGAATCTCCCTCTTAACCATGATTTAATAACTTACATAAAAACTGTGATTGAAGAATATGGAGGTTTAACAGTTTATGTGTATTTTATATTTTTATATATATATATACACACACACACACACCCTCTTTTTCAAAAGAACCATCACTTTAAGGAGTGTTGTATTAATTTTTTCTTTCCTTTATTATAAAGCTTTCTGGGCTTGTGTTACTAAATAGTACCCTCATTTCCATTTCTTCAAGTTCAAGTGTTTGGTTCATTCATTTGAAGGAGAATTTGCACATTCAGAATCACTGAGAAGTATACTGGACAACACAGTACTTGAGAGTAAATATCCATTAAGGCTCAGCTTGGAATTGCAACCATGCTGTCATGTTGTGATTTGCTCCACATCAGACTGGTTTCCATAACAAACCTGCTTGGGTCACTGCAGTTCTTTTCTCTAATCTCTACTCATTGCTTTCTAAGCAAACCCAGTAAAACCGAAGTTTTCACTGCAGGTTTTACAGGCATAGCTAGAGGTACTGCAGGCCACAGAAGGTTAACTGCTACTCTCAGCAACAGGTTTGTCAGCAGCATGAAAGCAATAACCTAGAGAAAGTTTTAACAAATGTAGTATAATTAATCTGGCCTATGAAACCTATTTGCTGTGATGATGATTAAGACAGTAAGACCCTAGCTCTGCAGTGAGTCTAACATCCAGATTAAAGCAGCAACCATAGATGATGGGGAGAAAAAAAAAAAAAAAAAGAAAGATGAGACTATGAACAGAAAGACTTCAAGTGTCATTTTTGCATAAACACTTTCAACATAGGAATGCATTTGTCAAATGTTAAATCATTTGTAATGGGGCAAAATGTAAAGTTTGGGCTCCTGAGCCCAATACTGAACAAGGGAAAAAGCAAAGGAAATTGTTTTATATCTTAATATACAGCAGTATCATTAGGACAACATTTAAAAAAACTATGATTAGGAGAATTAATAAGTCATATTTATGACTTTAAGAATATTGTAACTAAATAGTAGCTTACTCAGAAGACCTTAGTCTTCTTTCTGTCGCGTTTGAAATCGTTCCATTAAAGCCCTACAGATATTTCCTGGTATTTTCTGATGTTTTTCTATTAGGGCCTGGAGTGCTGCTTTTGTCTGTAAGGAAAGAGAAACGGGTTGGATCAAATTAAGTCATCTTTATATTGTTCACACACAAACACCATTTCTAGGCTCTTTTTCATCCTTTCAAATATTGTAGAACTATTATAAGTATAAAATAGTATTTTTTCCATTATTAAGCCCACATGATTTGTCTGTGGGATCATCACCAGCAAACTAGTATCTTTCATCTATGTTAGATGTGTTTACAAGCTCTATTAGTGATACGCAATAGTAAAATGGTGATGGAGTAAGCTAGCAGAGACCTAGATCTATAAAGCATGTCAGTACCTGTACACTGTACTGCAACTCAAACTTCTGTCTGTGCCCAGGTTTGCATCAGTAACACTTGATATGCAAGTATTTTGCTTATACACGGGATCAGAAGCAGCACCGGAAACACAATTGTATCCCATCTAAGTATATTTGGCTTTTACAAAATATTTATCCCTGCATCCAAGTCCCCTAAAGGAACTGGTCCAGCAAAGCATGCTTAGATCACACCCAAATAACTGCATATGACAGCATTATTCACTTGCACTCAAAAATGTAGCAGGCCCAGAAGTTAATACCAGCCATTCTGTTATATTAAGGTATTAACCTGTATGGGGAACATTGAAAAGCAGCAATACACAAAAGTTATGGTGAAGACACATAGCAACTTTCCTGTTCTATCTACAGAAGCACAGACTATTAAATTCTTACGGCAAAAGACAGCAGACCCTGGGTAAGGGAAGGGAAGAGATACTCTTGGTGCAAGCTCTCACTGTTCCTGTGAAGTAAGCCATCAATTGCTAAGTTCTGGGAGCAGGTCCCTGTCCACGTCTTAAATGTCTTTACAGGAATAAAGCTTCTATTAGGAAAAAATTAAGCTCACTTTTTTTTTTTGCTATATATAATTGGAAAATGAATACTATACCGTAGTCTGCAACATGAGATGAAGCATATTAAAATCATTCTGGGATTCTAGGGGATTCATATTCCATGGGCTCAATCTAGCAGAACGCACCCTTAAGGCAGAAGGAGGTGAGGGTGTATACAAATGTAAGATTCCACAGCATGGCTGAAAGTCATTTAAACACACCCATTTGTTTCTGCAAACCAACAGTGCTGAGGCTCTACGTCCTGGTTTCAGTTAGGACAGAGTTCATTTTCCTCCTAGTAGCTGGTAGGGTGCTATGTTTTGGATTAGGATGAGAAGAGTGCTGATAACATGCTGATGTTTTAATTGCTGCAGAGCAACGCTTACACTAAGCCAAGGACTTTTCAGCTTCTCGCTCTGTCCTGCCAGCGGGCAGGCTGGGGGTGCAGCAAAAGCTGGGAGGGGACAGACCCAGGACAGCTGACCCAAACTGGCCAAAGGGGTATTCCATACCATCTGATACCATGCTGAACAATATATAGGGGTGGCTAGCCGGGGTGGGGGGCCGGCTGCTTGGGGTTGGGCTGGGCATCGGTCAGCGGGTGGTGAGCAATTGCATTGTGCATCACTTGTTTTGTACGCATTATTAGTAGTAGTACTATTATCATTATTATTAATAATATTGTAAATTATTATTTCCCTGCCTTAATAAACTGTCTTTATCTCAACCCACATGCTTCAATTTTTTCCCATTTCTCTCCCCCATCCCAGAGAGGGAGGGGAGAGGGTAAGTGAACGGCTGTGTGGTGTTTAGCTGCCGGCTAGGTTAAACCACAACACTCTGTCAGACTGAACCCCCAAAAGAAGCACTCAGTTTGCCATAAACAGGGCATAAGATAATGCAGATAAACATTTCAATAAGTCATTTTGCAGTGACCTAATGAGAGGATAAGCAGGTGATGACAGAAAACTGAACTGACACCCGCATTATCAAAAACAAAGATCTTTCAGATGAAGTTTTTAGAATGCTAAACATGACCCCCTATGAAGCTTTCAAAATGGCTGTTTCAGTGCCCTCAATCTGACTGCTTCACATGTTTTATATCTGCAATGTGAAATCTATTCACAAGCTGAATGAATATGAGAACCTGACAAGCTTCTCTACAAACCAATCTGAAGAAGGCAAACATTCAAAGAGTTAATTTGTGGGGTGAGAAGTTGGGGGAAATAGAAATGGAAACAGACTGTACAGAAACATGAAATGATTTAACTTCAGTTGTTTCATCACATGGATTTTCAACAGTTTGTGACTGCAGATTTGCTGTATTTTAAAGGCTTCATTGGTAACTTTCTAAGTGATAACGATCCAGCACACTTTCCCTGGGTGAATTGCCCATGACTTTCTTTAGAACCCCAGAGCAGTCTTATCCGACTGAACTTCCTTCAGCCCTAAAGCAAGTTGTTTCTTGAAGCAAATAGAGTATAGTATTGATTTTAAAAGGCCTAGAACATACACAAGGTGTAGCAATACATCAGCATTTAGGAGGAATATTTAGAGGTAAGCAAGTACAAAGCTTACTATGATTTCATCAACTTCTACAACTAGTTCTTCCACAACAGAAATCACTGTCTTGACAAGACTATTCCAGTTTTCTAGCAGATCAGTAAATATTACATATATATATATATATGCAAATCTGTCTTACCTTAGCAGTCAGTTCCTCAGCAGTTATATTTGGATCATATGGAATGGGTTCTCCAACAAATGTACGAAGCTTGACTGGAAACCCACCGTACATAGGAACTACTGGCAATCTAATACGTTCGTATAGTTTCCTAAGTATTTCTAATAAAAAAAAAAAAAAAAAAAAAAAGAAACAGGTTGGGGGGAAGAGAAGAGAGAGACTGAGATTACTCCACAAGGTTTGTTTTTTTTTTTTCCCTCACTATGTTTTAAAACTGAAACTGGATTGTCAAGTAATCCAGCCCATGACCCAGATTCTCAAATGTATCATCTCAAGAGAATGTGTCATTCTACCTTTTGTTTTCCAAAGTTTGCATTAACACTGACATAAGACTTGCTTCCAAAATCACTTTAGTGTGAAATATCCCCCCCAAAGAATAGCTGCAGATGAAAAGATGAAAGCAGATAAAGTTCCGAAGCTGCCTCTGGAGAGGAAGGGAACATAAACAACAGGCATTACCATTTAGCTAATTTTACAGGTTAGCATGAGAAACTGGTATTCATAGACAACTGCTGTTCTGTTTAATCCTGTTGAGGTCTAGAGGCTCAGAAATAGTCATATCTACCTAAAAGTCAGCCATGCTGAAATGCTGAATTGCTCTTTCAGACCACACACTGCTTACAGTGAAACAACACATAAAGAAGAAAACAAAAAATTAAGTCAGCTGTAAGAGGACACTTCCTAAGCGTCTCTCCCAAACACAACTAGAACAGATTCCTTGCAAAATGAGTGCTAATATTCTCTTCTTCAATTTCAGACAAGAAATTCCTTTAACTTAGTGTTGGCATAAAAAAATCTTTTGTGACAGATGTGAATTTTTCTGTACACAACCTGTAAGAACAAAGAATACTCAAATTCTATTCAAGTAAGAACAATGTGTTTGAAAAGCAATGAAAAGAATTAAAATCCTCTAGCACCTCTGTTGTATTACACAAGTCACAATATTTTTCTGGCTTAAACTTGCAGTTTGGGAAGATTCTCTAGAACATAGTAACAATTAATTGCTATTTATTTTTGCAGAATCTGGAGAATGTGTGAATCACTCTGCACATCTACATTGGATGCCTGGGCTTTCTCCATGCAATATGTAGCTTTTAATTAAAGGGAAAAAGAAATGGAACTGTTTTGTCCTGCAGTTCTTTGATGAAGGATGATGCCATATTTTAAAGAGAACATGCTGTACAGAAGACTGTTCAGGTCTTTTCTGCTAGCAGCAAGTTGAAGAATGAAAAAAAATAGTGCAGGGGCAGTTAACAAGAGGAGATAAGCAGAGATATGGGTACCTAATTATCGCAGAGGTGGACTCTTCAGACAAACACCCATCTGTTAGTGTGCTGGAACTCCCAAAAATGAGGAAAGTGAGCAGGCAAAAGCAAGATTTTGTGAGACACTACAGGTTTAGAGCTGCATAGTATACTAAGGATGAAATATATTATAAACCCTTTGAAGACAGAAGTCTAAGCATAGAGTATTAAGAGAATATTTAATGATACTGTCAACTGTAAACCCTTGCTTCTTAACAGACAGCAGAAGACCTAGAGTTGGTCTAGCAGACATTAGCTATTTGCCTTTTTCTCGCTACTTCTTCCTTTCTTCTACTTCTTTTTGAAGGCACATGATCATGTTGACAATAACTTAGGTGCGCCAATACCACATCTAATGTTGATATTAAATCTAAATAAAAATCTGGATTCTGCTGGTGAGCAAACCTCAAGAAAAAAGGCCATGTCAAATCTCAGATTTATATGGGGCTTATTTCTAGAGAAATAGGCTAACCATATATGGAAAAATAAACTACAAAAAGTATATATAAAATATCTTACTTATTTTTCCTAATGTCCTAATGCCTTCTCGAACATTTTGTGTAAACACAGGAATGATGGGCTAGGAGGGAAAAAAAGATATTAAGAATTCAATGAAGATAACACTATCTAAAAAGACTTCTACCTCACTTAAACCCAATGTGCAAATTAATTTCAGAAGTGTTTGTCATACAAGGACATACAGAGAGCAAAACAAGGATTCATTAAGTTCTTCTGTGACCTTCTCCCATGAAGTTTCAGCAAGTCCATTTTCTTAAAGCAGTATAGGTTTTCAGAACCTGTTAGGTATTTAAGTCTCCTCTTGTTTATAAGTATTTGCACATTTGTGAATTAAGTGGTTAAACCTCTTCCCTAATTTGTAGTTATGCTCAAAGAATTGGCAGGACTGGGACCATAAACTTGTCTGATTCAGCTCTACTACACTGATTACATTGCTTCACACATGATGTGTCATATTCGGTACAGGTCCATGAGTCATTTCTGCTGATGAATATTTGGAATGGTGTTAATATTTCAAGCTTTTATTGCTGTTTTTGAACTTGCAAACAGCTGTCAAGATTTACAAGGACTGTGTAGGGAGGGAGGTTCAACTACATGAAGATTTTTAACATCAATTTACAAGCAAATTATCAGAAAGAGAACTCTAAGATTCTCACACATCCCGATTCTTTCGAACTTTTTTTTTTAAAGCATGTAGATGAGTTAGTAAATTAAACTTTCTATACAGGTATCAAGTCGTTTAAAAAGTTGTTTCAAAAGTTTATAAATAATCCAGTGCAACAATAGAGAATAAGAAGTGCAGTTGCCTAAGCCTAATGGTAATGCATTTTCTTATTCTAGAACCATCTTCTTTGGTACAGCTTACTTTTGACACAGAAATAAGAGATTTCTGCATGTACCCAACTTGGTTTATAGGGCAGTAACTCTGGCAAGCAAACTGCTGAGAAGAGACAATCTAAGGAAGGTCCCAGTACTGACATTCAGAAACATTTTTTTTTTCCCCATGAAGAATTATATTCACGATTAAGAGTGCCTCCAACACTATTTATATTCTTCTGAATCTCTCAATTATTGGGCAGGAGGGTGGAATTGAAGCTGCAAGATCTTTGTGAGTGCACAAAGAAACTGAATATACGTTCAATGAAATAGATATAAGCAGTACAAGCATAGTTAAGCCCCATGTATGGCCTTTTGTATGCTTTTACAATGTAAAATCTAATCTGTTGAAAATATCCTGTTTAAACTATGTTATCTTCCTCCTGATAAAAGTGAAATATATTTAAAATTAGGCCTTAAAAGTATTCCAGTTTGGTATAAAATTCAGAGATTTAACTAGTCTCTCTTTGACAGTACCTACATATAAGCCTCTTGTAGTGACACTTAGTTTTAAATCAGGAATATGCACACCTATACACATATGAACACAACTTTCAAGCACAAATATGGAATGAGAGGGACTCTGAAAGGATTATTAAAATAGATACAATTCAAATGTATCATACACTTATGTGCCTTTCACAGTTGGTCCCAAATAAATAACCACCTGTCTACAAGGACCCAGGACAATGCTTAATATTTGACAGAACTGAAAAGAAATACTTCACACCAAGAAGCAGCAGCTCTTGCTGCTGCTATATGCCCTAGACATCCCTTACTAGCATATACATACCAATGCAGTATATAAAGCCAGAGCTGCTAATATGAGTACAACAGCACAGGCAGGTCTGCTGAGTCACAATGTACTTCAATGACAGGAGAAAGAGAAATACTTTTGTTTGGCAGTCATTCAGGTCATAGGCTGATCTGTCACAACCCTGACCAGGTAGATGTAAAACAGCACAAGCTTACAAAGTAGAAACTACCCTGGATTTCGTCTCTTATTCTTGTAAACTCTGGAGCACACTAGTCCCAAGTGACTCCAAAATCTTCTATCAAAAGGCACAAAAGTCTTGAAATTTAGTTTAAAAAGCAAGTAGACTGTATTCATTACACTCAGCAACGTAACACCAAATACTTGGTAATCAAAATAGCTTCCCCTGGAAGAAAGAACAAGTAAGCATTTTTTTTTTTTTTTTTTTTTTGCTTTTATTCCGCAATAAGTCATACTTACCACTTTCGCATCAATGGCAACCTGAGCAAAGCCCTTTCGATTGCCCCATATAATAGCATATGTTTCATCACTAAAAAGTGCTTCCCGAACTCCACCTGGAGAAATACCCAACAGACAGCCTTTCTTCAGAGCATTGACACATGCTTCTTTCGGTCCATGCAAAATTTCAAATGCTTCAACTAATATTTTAAAACCTGCAAAGTAAGATAATACTAATTCAGAAAACATTAATTCATACTACCATTGAGCAGAAATTCCCAAGACAGAAGACAATGGCTAAAATTTGTCTACTAGCATAAAGATATTGCTAGAAGGACTGGTGCATTAAGTTCTGCTTGTAAATTTCAGTCTAAAAACTTGAAAGTTTATGTCTTCCATTCCAGTGAAGTCACATGCTATCTCACAAGCTCAATTTAGACAACTAATCTAATGTAAAAGAATGTAACTAGCAGGAAGCCAGTCATGTTCATTTATATCAATAATTTTTCAATTTATGTAGCATTTGTGAGTACTACATACTGAAACAGGAACTTCAGATCACTGAGCAGCATGGGAAAGATTTTCTTTCTTGAGGTTTCCCACTGAGTCAAACTTAACCCGATCAGCCACAAACAAGGGCACAGAACTAATCTAGTCAAGCCTTACCCTCAATAAGGGATCATGGTTTTTTACTCTGCAAATGAAGATTTGTTAACACAAACAGACACACAAGAGAAGGTACAGTTAGGAAGACAAAGCTTTGTCCTTTCTTACACACTGCATAAACTAAGGACTCTGGAAGGAGATCATAAGGCAGCATATCATCAGCTTATTCTTAGCTAAACTCCAGTGAATCTTTGTCGGTGACATGAGTATAATTGCTCCTGATTTCTACCTACACACAATCAGAATCTATCCATGAGCATAACACCAGCACACAAGCTCTGCTGTAGCTGTCTCACAGCTTGTTGTATCTGCTTTGTACCACAGGTAACACTAGCGGGCTTCATCTAGTACCATTTGCACAGTTGACTTCTGAATTAGTTTTTCACATTTCATTTCTCTCAGGTCTTTTGATTCTGGGATTTTAAATAGCTTATTTTTTATTTTTAAAAGTTTTACATTCCCAAACTCATTAAAGCTCTTTGGAATGCACCTGGGGATGGGAAGCTGCTCATCTCACAGCTCTTTTCTGTCAGTGAAATCAGGAGAGATATAAAACAGGCATAGCAAAGGTTGAATCACACAGGACTCCAAGGAAACAGGAGCTGTGAAAATAGCTTTTCTGTCCACAGTAGACATGCAGAAGGAACAGGGATGATAGAATAATACCATGAGTCTGCCCATTTCATAGGTCAGAAAAAAAAAAAAAGGAAACCAGGAACTGAACATAGGACATATTTTGTAATAGGGAACACTGGTGAGATTTCAGGTCTCCACAAAGTTCCTCAGCTGTATTTTCCCCCCTTGACTTTTACTGTAAACCTTATATTCTGAGCTGTATTTCATAGCCTAGTCAGCAAATCATACTTTACTATTAATACCTCTACTCCCACAGCAGAAATGAAGAACCTGGCAAGTTAGAGCAGCAGAATGACAGGAATTAATCCAGTGGCCCAGAAGAAACAGCCAGGGTACTCTATACCCAAGGTAAGGGTTATCATAAGAAGCACTGGGGTAGTACCTGGCTATAGCATGACAACCACCAGGAATCTACTTTTTCCCCTTTAAATAATAATAAAAAAAATATCCTAAACACAAAGCCAGAACATCAAGGTATGCTAATTTTTCCAAGCACCAAGAAATCCAAAGTTGATTTTATTGAACAGTTCAGCCTGGACTCTGCCCTTTGCCCTAGCACACTCTTCTATTCCCCACTGTTCAGGAGAAGACTTTGTTTTAATTCAACCTCCAAGAAATCAACATAATCCTGGGTATTACATAGATGAGAATTCAAAGGACCAGGGAGTACCAGAATGTGTTTTTTTTTCTCCGTGACCAACTTCCAGTATTAAAAAAAAAAAAAAAAAAGGAAAGAAAAGAAAAGAAAATTAGCCAATTAGCCCAAGGACTGCATTCTATGTCTTTCTGCCCAAAAATACAGGCAAGAGAAACATACATAGTATTGATTTAGTATAAATTGAGACAAGCAAATAATTTCCTTTTGCATCTATATGAAAGACAGACGCATTAGGCAATGCTCAACAGGAATTTCCAGGTATGTACAGGAGCTCTTCTATTCATTTAAATTCCCTTCCATAGGTTACCAAGCTGTATCTGTCAAGACTTAAGCAGGGAGGAGAAGCTTGTTTGACCCCTTGCAGGCTCATGAATCCCTCAAAGGGCACAGCAATATTCTATAAATATGATCCAGTTAATCACAGTTAATTCAGTACAGAAGTGCCCAGTGTAGAAGAAGGAAAAAGACTGCATATTGTCAGCTGCATACTGGCATGGGTCCAAGATTCAGATTAATGGGACAAGCCATTCCTCACAGCTATCCATAACAGATTCACAAATCATAAAAACACAAGGATCAGTAAATCATCTGATCCAAGTGTGTCTAAAAGCCCACAGCCTTTCTTCCATTTCTCCTAGATTGAGTCTAGTCACTTTTGGTTAATTGAAACATCTTCTGGAAAGGCATCCAAGTTAATCTGAAGCCTTAATCGAGATCAGGAAGTCATAGTATTAGAATAAAAGGATGGCCATCTTTCTTGTTTGATTCACAAGAGAAGCTCCATCTACCTAGGCTGCCACTCATAGATTACTGTACAGGCTTTGAGACACAATTCGGAACAACAATCTGGGCTCCTTGGACTTCTCTTCCCTGAGCAGCCTTAAATCATTCACATAATCAGTTACCTAGTTTGGAAGGGTCATCTAGTCCAACCTCCCACCTAAAGTGGTCCAACTAGGCCAGGCTACTCAGGGCCTCAGCCAGCTGAGTTTTGAGACTCTCCAGGGATGGAGTTTCCCCAGCTACTCTGGACAATCTGTTCAGGATTATCCTTATCATAAAATACCTTTCCACATGTCTAACTGGAATTTTCTGTGTTGCAGCTTGTCTGTCACCTATCATCCTACTGCTGTACACCTTTGAGAAGAATCTGTCTCCAACTTCTCTGCACCCCTCTGTTAAGTAATCAAAGACAGCAATATCTCCACCCACCTTTATCTGTTACAGACCAAATAAATCCAGTTCTCTCAGCCTCTCCTCATTGTACACTCCAGCCTCCAGTCATCCACTGAATATGGCTCTAATATGCCAATGTCCTTCTCATAGTGGGGCATCCAAAACTGGACACAGTACTGCTAGATGTGCTCTCGCAAGTGCCAAACCAAGAGAAATAATTTCTTCCCTCAACTACACACATGCTAAAAAAGGCCAGTATGCACTCAATCTTCTTTTCTGCCCTTGGCAGGCAGTTTGGAATTTGATGATCTTTAAGGTCCCTTCCAATCCAAACCATTCTATGATTCTTCGCTGCAAGGGCACACTGCTGATTCATGTTCACCTTGTTGTCCACTAGAACACTGAAATCCTTCCTAACAAAGCCAATTTATACTCAGTCTCACCTGTACTATCACATGGGATTATTTCATCAAAAATTCATAACTACACATTCAATTTTGTTGAACTTTGTGATGTTTCTGCCAGTCTTTTTCTGTGAAGTTACTCTGAATACCAGCTCTAACCCTTGGAGGGTCAAATGCTCCTCCAGTTTGGTACTGCCAGTGATCTTCCTACACTACAACTAATATTTAATTAACAACTGTGCATAATTATTAGATTTGACTCCATACTATACCTGATAAACTTCAAAATAGATTGCATTAGTCAGATGTATACAAGAAGTTTGACAATCAACCCAAATCTTAGTCTACTGGCAAAAGCAGTTGTTAGACAAAGACCTAACATTACCCACATGAAAAGGTTCTGTGTTTATGGATTAAGGCTGAAATAATTTCATGGCAAAATTAGTTCTCAGATATGAATTGCTTTCAGTAAAAGCATTGCTGATGTTGTATATTAGTACATTACATAACGCTCCTATGAATTCACAAGACAAATCATGAGGTTTTTAGTTGAATTGAATTCAGGAAGAGAACTGGATACTAATGTATTTTGGAAATTCAACTGCCCTTTTCCACTCCTCCGGAAGAAAAAAAAAAAAAAAAAAAAAAAAAAACTAAATCCCCACATAACTAACTTGACTTATTTCAGCATTGTTTTTCCCTAGGCTGTCCAGCCAAAAGTTTGCCCTAAACATACTTTCTATTTTCTATACATTTCACACAAACTTGGACACCTCCACAGCTTTTCTCTGGACAAGATCCTACTTAAAGTCTTCTTGGGGATAGTCTCAGCTGCCTACCATACTCAATTGAGTGGGATACACAAAGGCATCCTCTATTCTCCCATACTAATTTTAAGGGCACTGCTTCCAGTGTATTTCTTAATCACGTTATACACTGCTCCTTCTGCCTATATTAATAAAAGATGAGACACCTCATTGAAGTATTGGCTATCAATTAATACAAAGAGAAATGTTTCTCCCATGACCTCTTTTTCTTTGTTTCTAAACACTTTAGAGTTGTTAGAGGAGTTGCCCAGCCCTGCATGGGCCAGTTGCATAAACTCATTCTTGAATATGCTCTGTACAGAGAACATCTGTTCTCCAACAGGCATCAACTACATTTGTCTCAGAGTTTGTTCTGAAAACTGTATGCTTGCACTTCAACTTTCATTATTTACATTGTAAAAAAAAAAGTGTCTATAGAGTTTTCAAACCAATCGGTTATAATGAAGCATGTTACCTGGTATTCTAGAGACAAAATGGTCAGCTACTACGTAGCAGAATCTCTTCTTTTCTAAAAGAAGTCTAGATATGAAATAGATAATGTCAGCAGGACAAGCTCCATGATAAAACACAAAAAGTGCAGGTCCTTCTGGAATCTTTTCATCACCATGAATCTCGTAACCTGTTAGGAATCAAAGACATAAGGGATGTCAGTGTATGATACAATTCTATCCTAAAGAAACTAACTTGCATCAAGCCGGCAAGCTGAAATGGGTACCTATTCAGAAGTGTTAGAGCAAAGTGACAGCTAAGATGTCAAGAGGTGACTTGTAGCATTTACTAAGTTGCTTTCACAGGAAATACAAGCTTCATTTAAATCAGAAGATCTACATTTAAGGAAAGACAAAAACAACAACAACAAAAACAACAGCCTGGATCTCTTCAACTATTGTATAATTTTACCTAATTTGTTTCAGTTTGCTGCCTTCAAGGCTGTAGCCCTCTGAATCAATCATTCAAGATAAATCAAAATAAGAATTGGATAGAAATGTTGAAACACTACTATTTCAAGCTATTAGCTACCTTTCAAAGTCAAGTTCATTGCCACGAGTAACTGTTGAAGATTTGACATGACAACATCCATTTATGTTGCTCTCTTTATTCCAGCATGTGAAGCTCATCTTTGTTACTTATCTCAGAGTTATGCTTGCTCTGTTTTTTTCCATCACTAAGCACTAAAAGCTGTCTGAGGCTTTACATGCTCAACTGAAACACACATGAACACGTACAAGTTTTGCATCATACTTCTATTTCTCATTTAGTTAACAGTGAAGAAAACATTCAGTACGCACAAAATAACAAAATAGACCAGTTTAAAACATATTCAGTTAATACTGAGCAGTTTTGTTAGTGTTTGTTTTTGTTTTCTTTTTAACTGCTACCTTCTGAAGTTACCAGCAGAACCCCCCCACGTCCCTGTTTTTTTAATTTCTGTCTGTACTTTTGGCTCTTCTCCCACTGTTTACCTTCTACACCCATGTAACTGCAACATATAGCAAACACACCTGTGCCATCACAAGTGACCACTAACTGAGCTCCCTGCCAGCTGTGCACAACCAGAACGATACCTGTGTCTAACATGTGAACAGGTTAGAGGTATCACACACCATTTTAGGGTTCTGTTGTTTGTTTGTTTTGTTGTTGTTGTTTTTCCCCATTGCTGTGGGATTTCAGGAGGAAAAGTTCTTCCTGTGATATATCAATTAACCAAGGGGGGAAAACAAATATCACAAATTATTTCATTATTTAGTAAGAGAAGTGTTCAGAGAACGTGGAAGCAGCTGCCAGGGCAGAAAAAAGTCACATCAGTAGATGATGGACTGGATAAGAATATTTTCTGTGCAAATAAAAAGTTAGGCTTTTTATTAAAAAAAAAAAAAAAAGAAGTTACTACAGATAAAAAGAGCCAAGGCCTTAAAAAAATCATTTTCTTAGGAAAAAAGTAAATAGCTTTTCATTATGAAGTGAGCATTTTAAGCTCTTTGATTTTGCCGTTGATTTTGATCTAGTGTACTTTCACAGATTTGAAAGTTACATCTTAGTCTTACAAAGCCCATCTGATACAGCCGCTGCACCATCTGGCTATCAATGCCTTGAAAACCCTCTTCCCTTTGACTGGAGAACAAATAGAGATGATTTTCAAGAAGGATTTGTTCTTTATGTAAATTGCTCTTAAACATCTCTTTCTCCTTTAGCTGCATTTAGAGTGAATGGTTCTGAAAGAGGCTTATGATTTCCTTAGAAAGAAAAGCCAAATCATTGATTAAGTCTGTCTTTATAAAAGACATAATAGTAGAGGGACAAGGAACAGAGCCCTTAGTTTTGACATTCTTCTACTAGAGAAAGTAGTTGTCAAAAATACATAGAAAGAAAATATAAAACGTGGGGTTCTGTAACACTTTTGGGCTTGGGCTCTGAAGTCAAATTAAATTAGCAACTAATGAGTGAACCAATGCTGATGGTTCCTTTTAGCCACTGTTTGGCATTATGTCAGTTACTTGTAATTAAATTACACAAATATGTGCGGAAATATTAGCTATTAGGTCATAACAATGTTAGCTATTAGGTTATAACTGTCATTTAGCTTCCAGTGTTCATATATTCACTCTGAAAGAACAGAAAGAAGGTTTTTGGTTTTTTATTGCTTGCTAAAAAGTTCATGAGACAGGGCAAATTTATTTTAACATAGTTATAATTTCAAGTCCTCCTGGAATTAGGAAAAACCAGTAGTTATTAAAAAGTAAAAAAAAAAAAAAATAAATTAAAAATAGCATATATTCAGCTAGATGAAAGATCTCAAGGTCGCAGCAAAGGAATAAAAGTGCAAGACTGAAAACTTTACATCGGAAAGTCTCAGTTGCTTTTTCTCCCAACTCCAAAATTATTGAAGCACAAATGGCAGTTGTTGATAAGCTATAGGGAAAAAAATGGCCTGAATTTCAAGTTTCATCGAACAGCAACAACAATCAGATGTACATTGATAATCCTCAAAGGTAAAGCCAGGAATAAGAGCTTCAGCACTTTTTAATGAAAAGTCAGATCTTGCTTACCATGCCATATTCTTCCATGTCCATCCCATAGGGTAGTCAACGTTTTTCTTGCACCATCCCAAAAGTTACCTGAATTATCTCCACTTGATTTCCTCTTCCTTTTATGAATTTGAAGAAGGATAACAGCAGTGTAGATAAAGGTGAGGAAGAAAATTCCTGGAAATATAAAAGCTATTGCAAGTGGAAGAAGCAACCATGAAAGGTAGACTGTATAACCCAGATAATCTTCAAGATGCTCCACACCAGTCCATTCTCCCAGTAAGTGAGCCACACAGGTTAAGTAGGACAGCGATATTGGTCCTGCAGTACAGGATTCATTTCCACCTATCATCCTCTGTTTAATTAAAAAAAAAAAAAAAAAAAGAAAAATTGCAGATGAATAAAGCCTTAAAAGACAGCCATAAACCTGCATATACTGCATAATCATACAAAATACTGATGCATTTTATTTGTATACCATGTACCACACAAGCCAGTAGGCCATGTTAGAAACAGAATGGTTCACACAGCAAAACCATTACTTGATACTTTTCAGTCATAACTTATTGTCCTACATCACATGCAGTACACTCAAAACTTTGTCCCAAGCATTTACTCCAGCAGGAAACAGTACAATCTCAAAATCAGTGTTATAAAAACCCTACCAAACACTTCCACTAACCAGGAACATACAATGACTCAGTAAGGAGATGGCCTCAAATAAGCAAGTCTTGCTTATGTAGAGACTTAACTGCATGTGTAAATTTACAGATCATGAAACGCAAGTCCCAGAAGACAACACAGAGACATTCCACAAAGGAAAAGATCACAAGAAGTCCTCAAAAGCTTTAATTGCTCAGGATTTACTGTGTCTATGCATATGAACTTTCTTCCACGCCAGTTCCTAAGAAGTTTCGGTGTTACTTTTCTCTGGGCTGATATTTCATGCTTTCTGTAGTTCTGGAGTAACATTTTTTTCTCTGATATGTAGGGTTTAGGGGAAAATTTGCTATTCATCTTACAAACCTGAGACAATCTGTATGCTGGGATATCTTAGCTAGAGTTCTAGAACAAGAGAAATATCTTCGGGAAAAAAATTCCTAGTCTAGAAAAGCTTTGGTCAAGCAATTACAATGCAGACTTACAGAGGGAAATTGATGGATTTTAATTAAAACCAATGAATTCTGAAATAATCTGAGGGTTTTTTTATTATTAAAATATGACTTACAACATTTTACTGCAGAGTTCCTATGTGGAGAGGCATGTATCCATCACTCCTTTACTCTTGATCTGTTTCACAAGCAACAACAGACTGAAATTCAGAAGATAATTTTGCTAATGCTATCAGAAGCCCAATGACAGCAAATACTAAGAAACAGATCAGTTTCACTCCACACTTCCTATGAGACACTGAAGCACGCCCCAGAACAGAACTCAGCTCACTTTTTTCTCAGTCTCAATATTTCCTTCCAAGTTTTGATATAGCAAGGATGTTCCTTTCACTTGTGTTTTGAAATTGGCCTATACCCACATTGCTCCAGGAGTTATATAACTTGAATAGGAGTTATCCTATTCAAGAGAAGACAGAGGATCTCCTGACAAGAGCTTTGCTCCCATGATCCATGCCTATTCCACCAATCCTGGCATACAAAATTCTGCTCTTCAGCGTGTTCTCGAGGACAATGAGAAGAACATCTGATTAACGGGTGGCAGGGAGGATCAATTTGGACAAAAGGATGGGAAAGAGAGCAAGGGAAAGTTCTTTCTCATTCCAGTTTTCAGAGACTAACTCCAGAACCTGTGAGGCTGCAAACAACCACAGGAAGTCCAAAGAACACAACTTCTGAGACCAAGTAGGATTTAGGAATAGGATTTCAACATTACGATAGTTACCAGATTGTCATGCCTGGACTTCTCCACTGGTTCCACCTACTAACCAGAGAACAGTATGTGGGCACAAGTTCTGGCACAAGAGCTTTTTAAAACTCAGAGGTGGATACAGAACTTCAAAGATTACTGAAAGTTATGCTTTCCCTCCTACTACATTTTTAATTGTTTACGACTTTCTCCAAACACAAAGTCCTCACCAAGTAAACTTTAAGTCCTGTCCACACATGTTGGTCTTGCAAAATATTACTTGGCCTTCTGCATGAAATGTGATTGCATTTGAGGTATTGCAGCTCACTGCAATTTTATAAGTTCGCTTATGTATCTGTGCAGTAACCTGTAACATAAATAAAAATTCTTTGCTGCCAACCACAGAGATAACAGCTAAACTACTGACTTAGGGACCATCAGTTCTACTCCAAATAATACTGTTTCCTAGTCTTGAAGGGAATATCATGGAATATTTTAGAGGGGAAAGAATCACTGGACAGCGCTAACACAACCTCTTACACAAAGCAGAGCCAACGAGTTGGACTGGGTTGCTCAAGGCACTGTCCGGTCCCATTTGTAGTATCGTCATGTATGGTGCTCCCACTGCTTCTCTCAGCCCCTAATCAAGTGCTGGACCACCCTCACGGTGAAAATGCTTTTCCTTGATCTAGTTAGAATTTCCCTTACTACAATTGGTTCTTGTTGCTTCCTGTCCCTTGGCTGAGAACTCTAATCCCACCTTCCCTGCAACCACTTGCTAAGAGGAGCAGTAAGATCCCCATTAATCCTTCTCATCTTTAAGAAAAATAACACAGCTCCCTGCACCTCCCCATGTTTGCAATGTGCTCCCATCACCTAACAGTGTCGGTGGCACTTCTTTGGGTCTCCTCCAGGCTGTCAGCACCTTTCTTGTATTGTGGGGCTCTAAACACATGGTTTCATGAGTGATGAAGAGGGAAATAAATACCTTCCCTCATCTAATGGCTATGGCCTTGTCCACGTAGCCCAGCACACAGACAGCCATCCTCACTCGCGTTCAACTTACCATCCACCAGATAAAGGTCTCCCCCAGCCTGTAAATTTGCTCTCCCTTTAAGAAATGATGGTCCACAGGAATGCTGTTTCCAGGCCTCAATGTGATTTACGTTACAGCTGCACCTAACGCCCTACCAAAGGTAAGGGCAGCGGAGAAGACGGACTCTCTCCCCATCACCACAACAGCACACACATGTCCCGAGTTGAATAAAGGCCCAACACAGTTCATGTGCACTACTAATAGACAGACGTTTTGGTCTGTCCCACTTTAGAACCATTTAGCTGATGACTGCCCAGCACTGTTAAAGCTACAGATTAAGCATCCTGCCTTCTTGAAGCACCAGTGACACTGCTCTGGTCGGGACTTCCTTCAAGTAAAGGAGGAGAGACTGCCCTGCCCTCCTTGTCAGAGGTGGGCTGACGTCTGTCACCACCCAAACCTAAACATGGCAGCAGGGGTGCAGCACTACCAAGTCCCAGCCGTAGCCAACTCTGCAGCAGAATACCTCCGTACTATGGATGTACCCTTAAAAGGCTTTTTTTTAGCTGGCATCTCTATTGCGTTTCCTGACACAGAGCTTGAGCCAAATGCTTCTAACTTCAATGCCAACTTCCTAATGGAGCAACCAATCTAGACTTTCACTAGATGATAGCGATACAACTTCTCATTTGACTAACAACATTGCACGTGGACTTACACTGAAAGCTTTGCGCTAATGGAGACTGGAAATAAGGCTAACATTTCTAATTAAGGACTCGTCTGGGCCATATACTAAACTGTAACCGTGCTCTTCAGCAGACACTGGGCTACCTGAGCCATGGCTCACGGTGCCATGAGAAGCAGAGCACCAGCACGTTCACCACATGCATGAGAAGTCCAAGTGGGACCTCCAGAAGGCATCCCAGTGCCCCAAAACTGGGAAGTTTCTGCAAAACAACAGCTACCACATGCCCCAGCCAGCAGAAACACGCCGCCTTCTACTGTGCCGGGAAGACACAGGAGGTATTTTCACCGGAATTAGCAAATCTACCACCAAAACAAACGAAAACAAGACGGCTTCAGAGCCCAGTAGCGCTGCAGACAGCATCTAAGGGGGAGGACCCTGTAGCTCGGAGGCTGCCCTGGTTCCGTTTCGCAGCACGAAGCGCCCTGCGGAGCCCAGCCGGAGCCGCGACCACGCGGGCAGCCCCGGCCCCACGCTCCCCAGTTACAAACCCGCGGTAACGAGCCCGGTGCCGGTGAGCCCGGTGCCGGTCCCCGCTCACCTTCCCCTGTTGGCCGGGGCTCCGGCTGCAGCCCTTCACCCCTCCCGGGGCCTGCTTTTATTCCTTCGCCCACCGCCCCCGCGGAGGCCGGGTGCCCGCGGGGCGGCGGGGCTCGGGCGGCTCCCCGCGGGGCGGAGGGAACGAGGGCGGCAGCGTGAGGGGAGGAGGAGGAGATGAAGGAGGAGAAGGGATGGACGGAACCCCTCGGAACCCCGCGCCGCCGGGGCCGCGGGAGCCGCCCGGACGGCTGCCTGCACCACACCGCGCCGCCCGCTGCTTCCGTGGCGGGGGCGGCCGCCAGGGGGAGCCGCCGCCATTTGCGCAGCCGCCCGCCCGGCTCTGCTCCGCGCCCTGCTGCGGGGCTCCCGGAGCCCGGGGAGCGGTGGCGGTGTCCCGGCGGGTGTACCGGGGATCTGGGTCGGTGTGGGGAAGGGGCAGGGCTCGGCGTCTTCGCTGTCCTCTTCACCGGGCGGCCAACTGTGCAGCGGGTTGCCTTCATTACGCTGCCGGGCCGTGGTTTGTGTGAAGGCTTTGGGGGAAGATTTTTCTCTTTTTTTTCAACCAATAGGTCTGTGAAGTCACGTTCATAGAATTATATATTCAGTAAGGTTGGAAAACACCTCCAAGATCAGCTGGTCCAGCCACCCCCCACCACCAGTGTCACCCACCAAACCGTGTCCCTAAGCACCACGTCCAGCCTTTATTGAACGCCCCCAGGGAGGGTGATGCCACCACCTCCCTGGGCAGCCCGTCCCGCTGCTCTTTCTGAGGAGAAATGTCTCCTCATTTCCAACCTGAACCTCCCCTGGTGCAACTGGAGGCCATTCCCTCTAGTCCTATCACTAGTTATCTGTGAGAAGAGGCCGACCCCCAGCTCCCCACACCTTCCTTTGACCAGGATTCATGCTTCCCACCTTCCCTGTTCCCATGTTTTCCATTTAAAACTGTAACGTGTTTAAGTTTAAAAATGCATATGCCTACACAGCTGCAACTATTTGTGCTTAGACTTTTAAAAATACAGAGGTCTCTTTCCAGTGACATTTGAAATGGTCAGGAATTTCAAACCAGGATCAGATTCGGACTGAGCATGGTGAATGCTGACAAATTTATACCATCCTTATTCCCCAGTTTGACAACTGTAAGTAAAAAGATTTAATTTTTATTCAGTTTGATTAGGGCAACAGGAAGGCAATACGATATGCAAATCACATTATCTAAACAGTGTCTGGTATCTGTTTGTTTGGTTTTTACAGTGTTTGGTCTTTTTGACATGTTTTGCATACAACTCAAATACTTGTTCTCTAATTATTTCCATAAACCAAAACTTCTTTGCCATAAATCTTTTTAGCCAGAGATCAGGAATATTTAGAAAATGTTGGTATTCCTACCAGAGAGTAAAGTGAAGTTGCAATATTGATACTGAGGGATTTTTTAAGGATTGTACTGGGGAAGGATTTTTTATTTTTTATTTTTTTTTTGTGGGGAGGAGTTTGGTATAGGAAAGCGAGAAATAGTAATATATTCCATTATAGAAACAACTCTAGAAGAACCCTATGAATACAATAGGCTTCATTTTTAGAAGTTAAAACAAAAACAACAACAACAACAACACAACTGGGATTCATTGGAAATAATGTTCGGGTTGTGCTGACGTTATGTATTTGATAAAATTGGGGTGGGGACCTCATTCACATGCAGACAATATTCAGTGTATATCTGCTAATATGCCTGGACATGAACAGGAGTCCAAACCACACAGTCCAGAGTAATTTTGCCTTTCAGCATGGCTTAAGTCATGCTGCTTTAGTTCTCATACTCTGCTCCTGAAGTCGTGCATGCTGTTCTGTGCAGTATCTCACTGAATTTAGTATTCCTGAATCTTTCCAGTTTGGACATGTTTTAAGCAATGTTGATGTAGATTTGACTGTCCTGCAGCCTTGGATATGATTCCTGGATCTACTTGATAGGTTATATAAATAAATGCAATAAATAAGAGGATATTGCAGTTACACTAGCTTGGTTCCAGACAGACAAGTTTATTTAGCTACTGTACCAGCTGGACTGAAATTCGACGGTTTTCAAAACAACAGCACCGTTCTGACATCACTTTTAGATACAATAAATTTAGCATCAATTGGGTACAAACTCTGAGTGTCTTTGTCATTATTTTTTTTTTTACTATCTTTTACATTTACATAATCTCCTGGTATTCTGAACTGGGGTTGTCCCATTGTGTATTTTTATAACTTTATTTACATTATTGACAATTTATTTTTCCAAAGCTACAAGTAGCACTTTTTGCCCTACTGCAGCATCTTAAAAAGTCATAAATGTGTTTGGTTTGGAGATGACCAGGGAAAGGTCATCTCCATTTGCTGGGTTTTCATTCCTTTTTTTTTATATATATTACAGAGAAGCTAGAAAATTTGTGTTGTAGGGGTGTCATCTCATAGGCAATTACAATTGTATTTTTATGAAAAGAAGCTCTACTTTCTGCTAGTTTCTGTAAGACCAGTTTCTAGTTCTAGTTGCTATATTAGAGCAGTTCTATATTAGAATTCTGCGGTATTCTAACATGTTGGGGGCGGAGTTTAACTATTTTTAGTAGAAAAATAAGTAAGTAAGTTTCACTCCATCTCACTTCAGAATCTCAGAATCTCACTTCAGATAAGCTGTAGATAATGCAGGGATGCAGGTGTAAGATGAAATAGCCCAGAAAAACCTTGAGTTTTATTGACAAACTGTTCTGAGATGTCTGAGATACAGGAGCCCTAGGCTCAAATCCCCATTTTGAAAGACAGCCGTTGTTCTGATTACATATCCTCTACCCAAGGCTAGAGCTTTATTCCAAGTTGCAGCATGACCCCTGTCAGGTACCAGAGCACATGGAGTTTGAAGGTTGTGTTACTCTCAGAATACAGATGACAAGCATATTAACTGATGATGTTATTGTGCTTGAAAAATAGGATAGGATAGAGAATGACACTGTCTAGTCCTTCCACATCGTTCTGTAATACAAGGAATGCTTTTAGGTTCGTTACTTCTAATTCCTGTTGCTTCATCATCTGTGTTTATTTTAGTACTTGATAATCCTTCTTTTAGTTCATTTTCTCACTCAAATTAAGCTCAGACTTTGAATTTTAGCTTATAGTGTTGGAGTGCACAGCTTCATGGTTTGAATTCCTATTCATGTCCAGGCATACTAGTCAGCATATTGATTTGCTTTAGTTTATCAACTCCTATGCATGGTGCATCTCTGCTGAGAGAAAAATCTTTCTGCCTGCATACTGCATTTATAGTTAAGGGGTTCAAGTAAACATTCTTACGTCCTGTGACAGATCTGAGATTTTTTCAGGACAGGATTCTTGTCTTTTTGCTCAAGGGAAGTAGCATTCTTCAAGGGACGCTCACCTGTCTATTCCACTCCCTTTTTCAGATATGCAAGAAATATGTATAGAGAAGCAGCATGAGAAGTTTATTTTAATCCAGAAAATGGATTTAGTTTTCTAGTGACAACAGGCTAGTGTTATATACATATTTCTTAAATGCCACATAATTTTTAGGATGTGCAGGGGCAAGATATCAAAAGTACAAGAGGAAAAAATGAGGCACAAAAATTACGTTCCTTCATGTTTGAAGTTAAGAGACTGGGTTGCTTTTAATGGCACATTGAAAAGATTACATAAAGGTCTCCCACTCCCACCAATAACAACATCCCATAGCTTGTAAAAACACGTTCTCTTTTGTAGCAAGTTTCTGTATTCTGAAGATTGTATTAGGAAGACAACGCTGCCTATATCCTCCCTTCCGAGCAAGCACTTAGGCTCAATCCATATGGGAAAGGACATGTTGCAGTACCGCATTTTTAGGCAAACCACCAGTGGTTACAAGCCTCGGGCCTGCGTTAGATAAGCTCCCCTCACCCCACTCCCTGGGAAGGCTGGGTGACTGTAGCACATCTGTACTGCAAATAGACTGTGACGCAGTCACTCCAACTACAGGCAGCCTCGTCTGCTAAATCAGTATTGCATGGTGCAACAGTGCATGAATGTACCCGCACAGACTTGAAATTACTTTCTACATGTATTTGCAAAGTGCTGCAGTTAACTGAAGCTTTTTTCCCCTCTCTTTGAGAGTATAAAACTAAATTTTGCCTCAAAGCGTAGCTGGAATCTGAACCAGGTATTTCTGTTTCTCTATTACTTCTTCCCTAGTGTTAGCCAGATTTGCTTCATTCTCTCATAAAAGGGCAGGAGGACATGAAACGGGTTAGGACTCTTTTGCCCTGTCAGAGGGAAGTCCTGAATGCAGAATTATTACTTCCTAGGATAGTGAACCATTAAACTGATGTATTTGTATGAGGCTAATATCTGTTTTAATGGGATTATTTCTCTTTGCATACATTTCTAGAAAAGTGGTCCAACCAACGTATCATTAGCTAAAGATATTTTCTCTTCTCACACTTGTGTGAGGTCTAGTTTGGAAGGTACTGACAGAGAGTGCCTGCTAGACTGCAGTTCAGTGGGACAACACCTACTGAGCTACTTTCTGACACTGGAAAGCTCAGGAAAAAAAAACACAGAACTAGGTAAAACTTTTCAAACTTTCAGATATATGTAAATACTTTTTTCTTAGGAACGTGTCAAATATTGGCTACATAATTTCTTCTTGGTAAATTTAGCACTTGCATTGCTATTATACATAAGTTTTCTTGTTCAAGGGCTCACTCTTCCTGACTTCAAGAATATCCTCAAAAAGCCATTGACTGAAAGAGCTCACACAGAGGAATCTTCAAAAAGTTATTGTTTTCTTCTGTTGAATCTGTAGAAACTTGTACATTAAACACGTTAAACACCAATTAGTCATCACTGCCACAGGACATTGTTTTTTACTATAGACTGTAAAAACAATGAAATAAACATAAGCGTTCTAATCACTTTTACGATGTCTATCAAATCGGTCCATTAAAGCCTTCCATATGCTGCCTGGGATCGTTTGGTGCTTCTTTATTAAAGCCTGAACTGCAGTCTTTGCCTGAAACGAGAGGAGAAAGTTGGCCTTTACATACCTATGTATATAATAAAGAACAGTACAATCACTGACTCCTCACAGTTTTAAAAGGTATCAGGTAATTCACACACAGATCTACTTTAAGAAAAAAAGTTGTCTATTATATTAGCTAGTTATCCTAACAATGCTCTCCTTGGAAAGGAAGGGAATAAAACATTGAATTGCAGTTTGGATAGGCTCAAATTATAGACACTTACCAAACTTGAGATTGACTACATCAAAGTAGCCTTTAACATATGCAGACATTAAGCTTATGCAACCTCCATCCCTGAAGGTTTTCAAGAGCACTGGATACAACCTCACCAACCTAGTCTGATCTCATGCTGTGACCAGGAATTCTGACCTCCGTATATCCTCCCCAACAAGAATTCTTCTCTGAGTTTATCATACTCAGCATGCATATAAGACAATTCATATCTAAATTCTGTTTACTTTTACATTATGTGAGATTTGAATGCAAGTTTGTGACAAGGATGCATAAAATATTAGGTATTTCTGCTAGTGATAAGAAATAACCTCTCATTTTTTTCCCCGATGTATTTAAATTTGAACTAAGGGAAGCCAAGTACTACAGTGTTCTACCCCACAGCAATGGTAGAATATCACTGGGAATATGAGAAAAGAGTAGCTAAACTTTTCCTGACAGATTCAATTTCTGGCTCCTTTCCAGGGCAGGATCAGATGGCTGTCAACCAGACCACTGCTCTCATCTCAAACACAATTTAAGTCTTTAACTAATATGAGACACAGAACACCTAACGCTCTTCCCACTGAAGTAGGTGGTCAAACACCTGACTGAGTAAAGCAAATCAATTCCATGCAAACTTTAAATTTTTCAGGTATACAAAAATACTGTTCCCCCCAAATTCAGGAATATAAGAAAAAAAGTCTCAGTAGGGATTTTGTATGCAGCCTCCTAAGCCTGCTAAGAACAAATTCTACAGCTTGCTGGAATGGTTCTCTTGTAACCATCTGTTATAAGAACCTTTAAGAAAGAACCTTACAAGAAACCCGTCTTTCTGGTTTCACTGTTAGAAAGCCCTGAAAAATCTGCTGTGGATACTTAAATAAATAAAAATAAATAAAAGTAATGCTAGCCTTCTTGCATATTTTCATGACATCAAGGTGGCTTTTAGATCACTAATTTCTAACCAGTGTTTTGATCTGCGTATTTCTAGACAATACCAGATTTCTTTTTTTAATAAAGCCTTCTATTCATCTTCTATGAAAAGTACAAAAATGTGCATTTTCTGTAAATTAGTATTTTGAAAAATACCTAAATCGTGGATCTAGAGAAATTTTTATGTTCCTAGGCACCATTGATCTCACCAAGCTATAGGTACTCAAAATATTTTTGTATTTTGGATGAAAAATTTTGTTGCTGATGTTTTTCTTTTGAAAACAAGACTGAAGCTGTTATTTAGAGAAGTTTCTCAAAAGACATTCGTTCTACAAGAAATTTATTTTCCTAGTTACTGAAAACTGAACTGAAAACCTAGCTTTTATCATTTCAGTTATCAAGATTATCAAAAGCGTGCAAGAAACAAAGTTAGCATTCTCATAAAGACATAGCTCACATGCTTTGAAGTGGTTGGGGCACCCCAATGAACTATTAATACATACTGGTAAGTATCCATCCATTTTATAATCCTGCAGCTTAACTACTTATTACTTCAAGAAGCTAGTAAAAGGGTACTTGTCTTTTTTCAAGTGCACAAAAAAATGGTTTCAAGTGCATATATAATAGAGGACAAAATGTGTAGTTCAATATTGCAAGTAGAGCCAACTTACCTTTTCAACTAACTCATCTGTAGTTATATTTGGATCATAAGGGATGGGCTCCCCTATATATGTGCGAAATTTAACTGGAAGTCCTCCATATGGAGGAGTAAATGGCAATCGAGTACTTTCATACAATTTTCTGAAAAATCCTGTAACAGTAAAGGAGGAAAAAGTGAGATTATAATAATAGAAAATACAAATAGAAATTTGAAATCTGATGGATTTGAAAGACTCCTTAAAAATGCATGCTTTATCTGACAATCAAGAAGAAATTACAGAATTTAGATAGCTGTTCACTAAAACAAAGCTTAATAGAATTAATAGATCCCTAAAATAAAGATAATAAAATAAAAATAAAATCATTGAAGAACCAAATCACACAGCCCCAACCAGTTACACACAAGCTAGTTCAATATTTGAGATACCTCTGACCCGCAGCAGGCATGTTAGAGAAGCTAAATTACACAGAGTCTGAAAAACAAAGTCTGGAAGAAAAGTGAGACAAATCTAAGAGAGAAGTGGAGGAAACATGCTAAATACTTAAATATATATTTAACGTTCTTACTTCGTTCTTTAAACATCCTGTATCCTTCTCGTACATTTTGAGTGTACATTGGAATGATGGGCTATGGAGTCATGAAAAACATAGGTAAAAATGTTATACAGAGGTTGAATTTATTTTTTAGTTTCTGTTAATGCAGCTAAGCAAATGACTTGAATACAGAAGATAGTCATCAGTTGGCCAGGTAGCATACATGGAATTTTGTTATCACTGATATACTGAGAGCTGAGTAATGCAGTGGCAGTTCATTTTATTTGGAACGTATGCTCCTGGAGTGGAGCTTCTGATCGTTTATTATATTTCACATCTCAGTTTGGGACACACATGCACGCTAACATTTTTCTTAGGAAGGCATGGGCAGACAGACAGTGCATTGCCTTTCCACATCATAGGTGATCATGACAGAGGCTCAAACAACTGTTCTGCCTAACCACGACAGTAAATCAACAAGTTCTTCACACTGGCACTAAGTGCCTTTATAAGGACATTGGTTCTGAGTTATATGTCTCTGAACCCATCCTGAAAGCCCATCGCAGACCTCAGGAATCTTACCTAAATACTGTACCAATGAAACCAGAGTGTTTTCAGAAAATTCTGGTAGACGCATTTTTATTTTCCCAAATGAACTTAAAAAAAAAAGTAAATGAGTAAAACATGCTGAATCATAACAAAGATATTTTTGCCACAATGAACAATTATATATCCTCTCCACAATGATCAGGAAAAAATTGTAAGTGAGCAATACAAATTTGGTGGATTTGTTAAGAATCAAGTATGGCCTGAAACTGTCAGCTTCACACAGGTCACTGATAGAGATCTATATAAGTCTGCAAAATTTACAAAACTCACACAATTGATATTACTTTTAATGACAGATCCTATTTAGAACACAGAAAAAAAAAATACTAAAATGACATTTTCACCAGCTAGTCTGCTTTTCATTCATATTTGTGAAATATATAATTTTTTGTTTATGTGGAGAAGACATTAAGTGGAGCTAACCAAGTTATCAAAATTATTTATTTTGCAATGTGGAAATTACCTTTAATAAAGAGGTACATTGTTTAGTAGATATATTTATGGAGATAACCCAAGGTTGTACTCATTGAAATACTGGGAAGAATTTTAGTTTTTGTAAATGTTACAAATGCTATCCTCCATTTTTAGAAAAATATTTTTAGAAAGCTAGTTTCTAGTTTAATTTAGTAGTGCCACTGTGCCATAATATTCCAACAAACAGGGATGTCCAGACTCCTTTCAAGCAATTAACTGCTACCTGCTCTCTTGAGATGACACAAGAACATGACTTCATACCTTTAACTCCCTCCCCACCTTCTGAATGTTCAAACCTACAGCTACAAATGTCCTTGAAGCACATCCTGCCTGCTACAGCAAATAAAAAAAAAAAAAAAAAAAAAAAAAAAGTGAGCACACACATGCAACGTAAGATATGCACTGTTCTTTTGGGACACTTAGCTGGGAGGAGCAAGTGCCAGGTTTCAGTTTTTGCTCTCAGAACTGCTCTTCTGTTTTTCTTCCAGAGACTTACAGTATGAGTACAGCTACCTACAGCACTGTACAGCTATAGCTTGGAAGTCCACGTGGAGAATGGAGCGTAGTAGCCCACGTAAATGAACTGTTGTTGGTGTAAGAGCTAGCCCTGGTTTCACTATACTGCCATGCAGTGCAGTACTTACCTGTGAGCAGGCAGATGATTGAATCCTTGGGTTTGAATCAAGGATTGTTCCAGCTATACAATATCAGAATCAGATTTTTCATCTCTGATGTTTTAAGAGGTAACTGAATCAAACTTCTCATAGCAAAACAGAAAATTAGAAGAGCAACTTCAAAAATACATTTTTTTTCTGAATGTATTAGCCCTACTATGACTGTGCTGTTAGAAAGACACAGAACTTCAATAGCTGTTTACAGCAAGTTATCTATCTCGGGCAGGCAGACAGAGAAGGCCTAGTGATTATTTGGTAACCGCTCAGCTGCTGATTCTTTTTTCTCAGCTATTTTTAGTCCATCTTATTGGCTTTTTTGGATGCAGACTTACATCTATTTTTAGTCCATCTTATTGGCTTTTTTGGATCATAGAATCATAGAATCATAGAATATCCTGAGTTGGAAGGGACCCTTAAGGATCATCAAGTCCAACTCTTGACACCGCACAGGTCTACCCAGAAGTTCAGACCATGTGACTAAGTGCACAGTCCAATCGCTTCTTAAACTCAGTCAGGCTCGGTGCAGTGACCACTTCCCTGGGGAGCCTGTTCCAGTGTGCAACCACTCTCTCAGTGAAGAACCCCCTCCTGATGTCAAGCCTAAACTTCCCCTGCCTCAGCTTAACCCTGTTCCCGCGGGTCCTGTCGCTGGTGTTAATGGAGAAAAGGTCTCCTGCCTCTCGACACCCCCTTACGAGGAAGTTGTAGACTGCGATGAGGTCTCCCCTCAGCCTCCTCTTCTCCAGGCTGAACAGGCCCAGTGCCCTCAGCCGTTCCTCGTACGTCTTCCCCTCCAGGCCTTTCACCATCTTCGTAGCCCTCCTCTGGACACTCTCCAACAGTTTCATGTCCTTTTTATACTGTGGTGCCCAGAACTGCACGTAGTACTCGAGGTGAGGCCGCACCAGCGCAGAGTAGAGCGGGATGCAGACTTACATCCTGATTATGTCTGGCTTTTCTGCCTGTGCCTTAGGAATGCGTACCTTGAGTGATCTGTGTTAACTGATATTACAGTAAAAGCTTAAAAGTGAAATACCTTAACATCCTGCTGGAAGTCAGCAAGTCAGTGTATCATATAAATAAGCTCCATAATAGAAACCAATTTATGTTTCTCAGCTCCCACAAACATCGCTGTTTTTAAGTCGCTGTTTGTGAGGAAAGTGATACTGTATTAAAGGTTTCTATCTTTCCCTTTGGATGTACATATAAAATGTAAGTGGGAGTCTAAAAAAATAACAAGCATACATTTATTGCAGTATTGCTGACTGAAAAAAGAAGTTTTGCGCTTTCTCTAAAGTTAAAATCATGTGTTATGAATAAGAAAGTGATCAGCTCATGAAGTGTTGCAGAATGCAAGTAGATGTTCACATTCAGCTCACCTCAGTTTCTCAAAGTAAGGTCTCACTAAAGTAGCAACGTACACACAATATAATAATGTCATCGGAAGAAACTTCTAGAAATCCCTTGGACAAATAAGGCAATTGTATGTCCTTTTTGACCTGGACTACAGTACTGGAGAGCAGTTACACTATTCATGGCCTACTGCACTACCATCCTTAGGCAGTTACAGAACAAGAAAACAAGTTCACTTCACTACTGCAACTAAAAAGAAAGACACGTGAGATACCTGGACTTGAAAGTCATGTCTTGCAGTCTGCAGTAAGATTTCATAGTTTGCAGACAAACTAACAGTGATCGTATCAGTACATACAATGACATTTTTTTTCCCCCTGCATCATTCCTTTCCATTCTTTGGAACCATATTTTGAACATGTTGCTGAAATTACTTTTCTGAAAGCGAGGAAAGAATGCCTTCATACTGTTAGGAATCACTACCATAGAGCAGAAACCACATAAAAAATGTAAGAAAGAAAAAGACCTAAGTAAATCCAAATAAAGAACTCAAAGCAATGGGGATCGTTTAATGAGGGGGAAAAAATACACACAGCAAAAATATCAAAAGGTACATAAAGCTGTGGTAGCAAATCCTTCAGAATAAAAAATTATGGGAAATTATCATAAATTAACTCTTAAAAATAATCAGTAATATCTTTAAAGTCATATAACTACTGGATGCTTTAGCATGTTAAGTTTGTGCTATTAATTGAACACTGTATGTCTATGTCATTTAAAGTGCCGGAAAGCCACCTACCAAGAGACAAAACACTTAAATATTAGTAACAGTACAAGAAAACATCTCTTAGGCTGTAAGGAACCTGCAAGCAACTACAACAGTTACTTGCATACAATGATCAGCTGATGAGCTATGGAGAAAGTAGCAGCATTCAGTCCCTAAGCTGATAAAAAGCAGTACACACTGTACGTAAGTTTGTGCCTGTAATAGAGACACAATCCGATCCACAGGGCTGATTAGCTGGGAAGCAGTAACCCATAGGTTGAGTTGGCTGTGCTGGAACTGAGCTGGATCACACCCAGCCAACTCAAAAATCACAGAATAGTTGAGGTTGGAAGAGACCTCTGGAGATCACCCACTTGAAAATCCCTGCTCGTCTTGGTTAGCCTCCAGCATGTCCTGGTGCTTGGGGTTAGCATCCCCTATGAGTAGGACTTGGCTTTCCCTTTGCTGATCTTAATGAGGTTTCTGCCCACTCAATGCTCCCATCTCTCAAGGTCTTACTGGAAGGCAGTACAACCCTCTGGTGTATTGGCCAGCCTTCCCAGTTTCGTACAATCAGCAAACCTGCTGAAGATATGCTCTGTCCCATCATTCAGATCATCAACAAAGGGTTAAACAGTGTTGGACCCAGTATTGACCCACGGGTACTGCACCAGTGACCAGGCTCCCGCTTGACTTTGTGCCAGCAATCAACACCTTCGCAGCCCAGACGTTGAGCCAATCCTCAATCATCCCTCTCACTGCCTACGTACGTAGCTCAGATTTCCTCAGTTTGTCTATGTGGATGTTGTGGCAGACAGAGTCAAAAGCCCTACCAAAGTCAAAACAGACAATAACCACTGCTCTCCCCTCATCTCCACACCAGTCATCTCACCATAGAAGGTCATCAGGTGGCTACTACTGATCACCCCCTTGCACTTTGTGTGTCTGAAAGTGGTTTCCATTATTAGTGGCTCCATCATCTTCCCTACGAATTGAGGCAATACTGGCTTGCCTGTAGTTCCCCACATCCTTCTTCTCACCCATCCTGAAGACAGGTTTGACACTTGCTTTTTTCCAGTCAACAGGAACCTTTCCTGATCACCAGGACTCTCCAAAGACAATTGACAGTTGCCTTGCAATGACATCAGCCAGCTCCCTCAGCACTCATTGGTTCATCCCACAGACCAGACTTGTAATTAATTCCTCCTGTATTCATCAGTGTACAAGCACTTCGGAGAAGCACCTAAAGCAGGCTTATTTCCCAGAAACAGTATGAGAGCTTTCCCCCAGCACTGTCCTACAGGTACTTCCTTATTTGCCTGCCTATGCTCAGGATGAGCTCACTTCAGCAGTTTTGTTGATTACCATGTCCCTACTGTTTACATCACCCCCGACCCTTTGCTAAATGACCCTGTCCACAACTTCCTCACCTGACTGTTGATTACTCCCTCCCTTCTCCTGAATCCTTAATTATTAATCCCTAGTTTACCATCACCAGTTACAGGAAAGCAGGGCCTCGTGACACCGTGACAGCCTCCAACTAAAGGGGCTAGCTCCATAATTCTAGCATTCCTTTAACTTCCATGTGTGTATATTAAATTATAGAAAAGAAAGAAAACCGAATTGTTTGAAGCACTATCTTTATAGGAAATTTACAAACAATAGTTCCTGCTTATCTTTTACCTAAGTAGATTTGAACCATTTTTTGGCACAGATAAAACATAGGGATCTTCAGAAACAACAACTCCTCCCCATTAGCCCATCAAAATCGAGGCACAGACATAGGGTATTACTGAAGGTCAGGTCACTGACATACCTAACGTCAATTGATATAAATATATGTCCAGGAAGATCATGGATTTACATTAAATAGTAAGGCCTCCTTCTCTGACCCTGTGTAAGCAGGGCAGTTACACAAGATGAAGGGGAAACTGAATGGGGAAATCTGCAGGCAAGAACTGAGGCTCAAATTACATTCCTTGTTTGCTTTTTGTCAACTTTTCCAGAGGAAGAACTGTTAAACTTCCATAACATTAAATAAAGAATGGGAATATATATTCAGGTATGTAAAGTTATTTCTGTCTTGAAACCCTCCAGTCCAAGTAAGCTGTGGCAGGTTTGGAACTGCCACGTGGTTATTATGAGTACTGTAAGGTGTGTTTGGTTCTTCAGTTGATGGCTACACAGTATGCTTAATAAACTCGAAGCAAGGTGATGCTAGTCTTCTTTTGCCTTCAGCCATGATCCAAGTATTAGGAAAGCACATGGATTGCTACATTACAGAGCAAGTTCTGTTAGTTTAGACGAATCCATCCCCAGTCTTGAGTCAACCTACGAGACTGGTTTGACCAGTAATGGAAAGGATGCAGCAAGGGTAAATAGAAGCAATCAAACTCCAACTTTGTCAAAAGATGGAATCCAGTTAATACTGTGGCATAACTTTATATACAAAATTTATATATGGTTAATGTTGCCCACTCTAGCGTTAAATGCACCTTTTTTTTTTGTAAGTGTTCTGTTATCTAAGGCATTTCTGGTCGAAGGTTTCCAGATAAGTATCAAAGTCGCCCAAGATTCAGTGGAGTCTGCAAGTTAATTACAGGGATGCTCACCATACTGAAATCCCAGTGGCCTTATATTAAGGTCACTCTGAATTGTTTAATTCAATTTTTATTCTAAAAAATTGACATTTCATTTAAAAGTTACATTATAAGGTTGCAAGTGAAGTGAAAACATCTGGCGAAGTATTATTCAAGTGTTTGAGGTAGCTTGAAAGACATATGAAAATAAAGCAAAGCAAAATAATTTGTTGAAGTGACATCTTTCTGATTGTTCAAGTATATTATCAATACAGAAGAGGAAATACTATAAGGGAATTCAAAATGCCCATATCAATTTGATTGGGTTTATCCTATTCAAATTCTGATATTTTCTAGTAGTAGCAGCGTTTTATAAGCCTGTGCTTTTTGAGAAAAGGGTAGAGAGGGGGAACAAAAGCATAAAAATATGACCTTTAAAAGGCCACATAAAGAGGCAGAAATAGGATGCCAGGTCTAAAAATACTTATCCATTGAATAATCCAATTCCTCTGAATTTTATCTAGAGTTTTGTTATCTCCCACCAGATTTCAAAGACAGATAGAGTTATGAAGAATTACTAAACTGAAGCATGCATTTTGCAACCCTAAGTACTTTTTAGTAGGAGTTTTGGCACAAATAAGCAAAAGTTTGAGAATCAATATCTTGAAATAGAATGAAATAGATACACCTATTAAAAAAGTAAAGAGAATGGCAAGGAGTTCAAGTTTCATGGGAAGAACTCCACTTCCTGTAGAAATTCTCTTATATAGATGGAAAAGGATTATTTGGAAGGCCACAGCAAAGCACAGGAGTAGATGGGGCATTCATAAGAATGTACAGAAAAAAACTTAAGATTCTGCAATTCATGAGATAACTCACAGCAGAACAGATGAAGCCTGGATGTGTACTAGTACTGTCACAAACACACACAGTGCTAGGTATGCTAAGCCTAAATTAAGAAAGAAAACTGGTTTCTAGTCATGATGATAGGAAGTGGCAGTTCAGAAAGAGACAGTGTTGCTACTCTTCAAACTCTATGCCATTTCCTAGAGTCTACGTTAGAGAAAGAGTTTCACATGTGAGAGTCTCACAGATGGGAAAAGTCAGAGCCAGTGGTGGAAGCTGGCATTTGTAGATCATCATCCATATGGAAAATCTAAATAAAACTGTGTCCATACATATATTTGCACAGTGTGAATCAGAAACACTCCTCTAGAGGAAAAGAGATGATGCTGAGGATCAGACAACACCACCAAATACATTTCAGTGCTCTGCACCTACTTAGAACTAATTCTTGTCTTGTACCATTGAACTGAACACACATTTGCAGCTGGAGCGTATAAGGTTCCACTTCTGGTTTAGTATCAGACAAAAATGCAAAGGAATGTAATGATAAGACATTAAAGAACCACAAGAGAATGATCAGGTAGGTAGAAGTAAAAGAAAGATAAAGTTAGAAAATAAGTATAGTAAGAAGAGAAAAAACATTACAACAACATTGTGAATGACCACAGTGTAGATTCCTGAAATACAGTCAAGACATGTTAGATGCCCACAAGATGGAACTGTAGAAACAGAACTGAAGAAATGAAGCTGTTGCAAGACATCCAGGAAAAAAGGCTACAGTTCCATGAAACTCATGCTCCCTATGGTTACCGTGTTTGAAGAAGGTGGTGGGAAAAGGAAAAGAAATCTCTACTCCCAAATCTCTTCTTCTGTATGGAATATACTCCAATGCTTCTAAACTGCATTTTATAATGAAACTTGCATGCAATAAGCATAAACTGGGATTGGTAACATAATACTCACCACTTTTGCATCTAGAGCAACCTGAGCAAAGCCTTTTCGATTTCCCCACATGAGCTGATAACTTTCATCGCTGAATAGGGCTTCTCTAACTCCACCTGGTGATATAGACACCAGGTGACCGTTCTTCAGTGCACTGAGACACTCCTCCCTCGTACCTGGCATAACACCAGTCACTTCTAACAGTAACTTGAGTCCTGTAATAAATAAGTAGCATGTAAGAACAAGATTACAGCTAAACAAAAAAATCTAATAGCTGTGTTTAGACTAAGGCAAATTTGTACTAAGTAAATAAAACATGTACAGAGTAAATATTGGCTAAGTGAGAGTGTTTTTGCCCAAATGTTATAAAGATTAAACAGTTTATCAAGAGCACCACCATAAGCTAATGCCTACATATGCTCCTTTCCATAATTATCAAACCAGCAGCTATGCAACTAAGACTTGTGCCTCACAGCTAGATAAATGAAAACAAACATCTAATTCTTCCTCCTGCTTTTTAAATAGGTTTTAATACAGAAGAATTGTATTTTTCAGTACAATACAGGTTATTGCAAAAATAAACACCAAACAAACGTACTTTTAGTGTTCTTTTAAAATGTAATTTTGAACATTATAAACATCAAGGTTTTTAAACTGTAAAATCAAGTATTCTGTGATAAAATTACAGACTACTTGGGTTAAATTGGGCTGCTGTATGGCTCTTTAGACGCATGAATGGCACAAGTTAAGAGGACAGTTTCAGCATTGCACAAACCAGTGAATGGTTCACACAATTTATGACACCAAGTTGGGTGGAACTGTTGATCTGCTTGAGGGCAGGAAGGCTCTACAGCGGGATCTGGATAGGCTGGATCAGTGGACCAAGGCCAACTATATGAGGTTCAACAAGGTTAAGTGTCAGGTCCTGAACCTGGGGCACAACAACCCCATGCAATGCTACAGGATGGGGGAAGAGTGGCTGGAAGGCTGCTTGGCAGAAAGGAACCTGGGGGTATTGGCCGATAGCCAGCTGAATATAAGCCAGCAGTGTGCCCATGTAGCCAAGAAGGCCAACAGCATCCTGGCTTGTATCAGAAATAGCATGGCCAGCAGGACTAGGGAAGTGATTGTCCCTCTTTACTCAGCTCTGGTGAGGCTGCACCTCAAATATCGTGTTCAGTTTTGGACCTTTCACTACAGGAAGGAGATCGAGGTGCTGGAGCTTGTCCAAAGAAGAGCAACAAAGCTGGTGAGGGGCCTAGAGAACAAGTCTTATGAGGAACTGTTGAGGGAATTGGGGTTATTTAGCCTGAAGAAAAGGAGGCTCAGGGAAAACCTTAGCACTCTCTACAACTACCTCAAAGGAGGTCATAGCAGGTTGGGCTCTTCTCCCAAGCAATAGTCTCTTCTCCTAAGTCTCTTCTCCCAAACAAGAGGACAAGTAGTAGTAGTCAGTATTACAGAGCCACTCTTTGACAGTAAATTTTTCAAACAAGTTGTGTGCCCCACTCCAAGCCTTGTTTAAAATTACATAGTTTTGACATCACACCCCACTGCAATGCCTACCCCACACAGAGGGTAGGTAGGTAATTAATACCCTACCATTTACCAGACTCTCCTGCACTCATAGCCCATTGCTGATGAAGCAGCATTAGATTAATAACATAGTCCTAACCTACACTTTCTAATGAATCATGTAATTTCATCAGAATGTCTGGTTGTTTTTGCTTTGGAGTGTCTATCAGTATTTTTATGGTTTTTCACTTAGCAAGCAGGGTATTCTACCCTGTTTTGCTTTCTGCATCTACAAGCTTACGCCCCCATCTTTTAGTTTAAAAGCTGCCTTCAGAAGTGTAATAAATATTAATTCAATGAAAACCAGCAACAGTTTGAGTGAATTCATGATGCCTAAGTACAAAAGAACATGCTCTTACCTGGTAAACGAAAGACAAAATGATCAGCTACTGACAGACAAAGTCTTTTCTTCCAGAGAAAGAGCCTAGATAAAAAGTAAAGGTAGTCTATGGGAATAGCTCCGTGGTAGTAAACAAGAATGCCTGGTCCTTCTGGTAGGTTTTCCACACCATGAAGTTCATAACCTGTTTGGGATGTAAAGCAACACACCAACAGTGATAGCTGTAAATTATATGGCAATTCAAAATGTTTGGGGTTTTTTTGTTTGTTTGTTTGTTTTTTACTGTCCTTTATTAAAGGAATTCCATAGAGTTGTGAAAGCCTGGGCAGTAGCTTTAAAAGAATTATGTTCTGGATGGAATTTTCAGTTAACAGCAAAGAGAAAGCCCCTCAACCACCACAATTATCCTCCTCAATGGACTAATTTGTAGATCAATTTAATCAGCAGATCAGACTTTAACCTGACATTGAACCAGAACTGTTGTCCATTGAGAACTTTTTCCACCTCTAAGTGCAATAAAAAACAAACAAGAAAACGTTATACTGTTATGACTCTCATTCGCCTGATAATATTGCTTCAAACAGCTAAGTCTTTCCTGTAACATCTCCTGTACAAATCTCCCCTCTGTATCAGAATGAAAAGTTTGGGAATGGATGACCTTTTAGGTAAGCATTCAAGTTACAAAGAGTTGGGCTGGAGACCTTTTCATTCTGTTTTGACATAATAAAAAGTTGACCTGGTTTGCAGGCTCAAGTCCAAGACAGAATCCAGAAGAATCTCAAATAGAAATTCTCTCCATTAGACTTAAATGCACTCAACAAGTGAAGGGAACTTCCTCATAGGCATGGACTTCTATAAATACTTCTGGCTCTTCCTACATTTGATGTAGGTTTCAAGTGGAACCAGAGTAGGAAACTAATGCATACATAGGCTTGAGAAAACCACAGCTTCTACTAACTAGAAAAAATCTATTCCATCTGGTCTGCCTTTATATCTATCCCTGCTACAGCTCTTTTCATAAGCCATTTGAAGGCTAGGACGGATGGTACAGGCAGGGTCCTAGCAAGAGGTGGAAAAAGTTTTAGACTGCAGTATACTTCAAAATTACAGGAAAAAGTTGTGAGGAAGGGTAGCAACACAGATAGCCTGTTATTCTTTATCCTTAGGGCAGCAAATTAAGTCTTGCTAATAGTCTTAAACGACACCTGTGGTAAGAACAGGTGCCTAGCTTGGGGCTTAGAATTTTCCTAGGGATTAGGGTATGGTGAAAGAATCTAAAGGTTAAATATAACAAAACTGAAAAATCAGATTACTTGTAAATTCTGCTACAGTACAAACAGAAATAATTAGATACCCCATTTATTTTTCCATATGGATATTGGAATTATTTTAAAATTTCATAACAGAATAGTTTTCTCCAACTAAAAATACCATAATTACACTTCCAAATAGTTGTTTTGTTTTGATCATATAAGTGGGTTACAAACAGTTACTAAAGTAAAAAAAAAAAAGAAAAAATGCATTTACTTCCCTTACAGAGAAGTTAACTGAACTAATATTTACACCGTACCTCTCTCAGAATTGTAATTTAAAGCTTCAGGCAAGTCGTTTCACACTTACCGTGCCATATTCTTGCATATATATCCCAAAAGCTTGCCACAGTTTTCCTTGCACTATCCCAAACTTCACTCAAAGGATCTTTTGTGGCTTTTACCTCGTCATTCCTCTGATATATTAAAAGCAAAACATTAGTAAGGTAAATGAAAAATAGGATTGTTAAAGGAACAATAAAAAAAATTAACATTGCACTAATTGTCAGCGAGATGATAATCACGTGGAAAAAATATTTCTTCAGGTATTCCACAGCAGTCCATTCTTCCAGTATGTAAGCAAGGCAGCTTAGGTAGCTCATAGGTAGCTGTCCTGAGGCACAGGATTCTTTTCTACCTAACATTTCCTGCATGAGAGAAGGGAAAAACGTTTAATTTCTCTGATTATGCAAGGTTCTCATTTAGGAAAAATATATATATCTGTAGATGTACTTGACATCTATTTTGTTACAGCACAGTTATACATTTTTTCTCCCTGTCATGTTAGGATAGCTGCTATCCACTATTGCCTGTAAGGAGTGATGAGATTATCATATATACTTATAGATCTTTCGATACCACTAGACAATAGGGACTCAATGGTTGGAGTCTGGAGTACAGCCAGAGGATCAGAAAAGCAAGCTACACACCTTAGGAACACCTTTCTTCCCAGCAGACCTTCAAGACAATAGAATGCTCAAACCATCAACCTCTGGAAAGTTACCAGCTACAACAGAACGGCACTTTTATATTAAGCTCTTGGAGGATCCTAAGGGAAGTCTGAGGACTCATGGAACACATCCAGTGTCAAAAACATTTATCTGTGCAAGATTTCTATGGTTAAGTGACTTAATTTTTAGAAACTCGAAAGAACGTTAAGTAATAAGTGCTTTCAGCAGTCAGCCAAGAAGACTGCCACCAGAGGTATGGGCTCTTTAAATCCTCCTCAGAACCCCTCCTTTGGTTCTGGTTGCTCTCAATTTGGTAGCTAGGTGAGGGAAACCAACAAAAGAGCTAGAGGAAGAGCCAGCAGGAAAAACTTGGACAGCTGTGGCTCCTTCTGGAGGGCAAGAGGTGACTGGGACAGCATTTGCTACTGCTAGCAGCACTTCAAAAAGCAGCTCTTCACTGCTATTCCCCATCCGTACAACCATGCCAACACATCCTTCTTTCAGACTTGCCAGGCTCAGTGGCCCTAGCAATATTTTTCCCCAGCTGTTTCCTTAGCCTATTCCTGCACCTGGCTACCTGCATTACAGCAGGTAACGGTCTCTCGGTGCAAGAGCATTACAGCATCTCTTGCTTGCTTTGTCTTAAGAATTAGCCAGACATTACAATCATATTCAGTGATTCATAACTGAACGCAGCTTTTATTTACCTTAATCAGGTTACTGCTTGTTTAACAAGCAACTTTCTGGTCCAACACTGGAACAAGTACAAACAAGAAATAAATCACAGCTGCCAGTCAGTGCCAAGACCATAAAGCATGGCAAGCCCAGACTCTTCTGACTTGAGCTGGCTACTTATATGAACAAACCTGTTCTACAGTACCAACTTCAACTCCTATCTTTTATTTCTCTGAAGCACTGGATAAAATACTTCCGTGAACTGGTGTAAAACACAGCTCTGGTACCACACAGCTCAGCTCTCCAGGATGCAGGATGGCTCCCAGCCCAAAGAAAACAAATACAGCAACTAAGGAAAGCAAACTAGGAGCACAAATGAAGCAAGCACTGCTTTAAATCATGCTCAGCATGTCACAAACAAATGAAACCTATATGATAAATAACATCACTAAATTAGCAGAGTTGTTTATATACTGATGACAAGTACCTGGCTAAAATGTACCAAGATCTAGAAGTTCTCACTGAAGATAGATTTTATAGGTAACATGAAAGAAATAAAAGCAGTAATCTGCATGATTTGGATATTAAGATCTCTGTTTTGAAGGTGTGTAAGAAGGATAAGGCTGATGGTGTGATGCTACTCTACAGTAAGGATGTAACTACTTGTTTGAAGTTGGTGATAAGAATAAGGACTACAAATCCTCAGTGCTTGTGAAGTGCGCTCCGCTGAAAGGGCCTAGGAGAAGGCAATGTTAAGAGCTTGCCTCAGGCTACCGAGTCAGAAGTATTAAACGCTGCTGGGAATAACTCATTCAACTTGTAACATGGGAGGAAGGAAGGGATTTGGTGTTGTTATGGAGGCTTCTGACTGGGAACAGAGACTATGACAGCCGTAACTTAGATCTGCTTGAATTTGGAGATAAAGCTTCCACATAGATAGTAAATATACTGATAATAAAGTAAATATTTCTAACCGCTGTATGATATGAAGGTTAACTTGAATATATTGAGCATGTCAAATGCCAAGTTCCCGTCTAAGATTAGTATGTCCAGGTATCTTCTTGTACCTAACATCCTTCTGACCTAAAAAAAATATCCTTCTGACCTAATTTTTGGTAATCCTCAAATCACTAGAGAAAATCCAAAGGAATGGAAGAAATTTAATATTACTCCAAAGTCTCCCAGCACACCTACAGTTTCAGCAGCCAGAGAAATCACCAGCAAGATTACTGAAAAGCTGTTACACAACAAATGTAACTGATGCCACTCGTTACAGTTTTGTGGGAAATGACCTTGTAAGCAAATGCACCTCAATATGGTGAGAGGTTTATATCTTGTGTAGGCTTTATGTGAGCAGCTGCTCAGAGACAGCACCCACCTTTCCACCACCACTCTCTGCATCTGGCCCTGTCTGCAGCAGTACGAGCTGGCTCCCTGCTAATAAAAAAATAAATGCTGGCACAAAGCAAAGCCACTGCTGGGAACAGCCCAAACTTAACCTGGCCTACAGTGATTATGAAAGTACATTACTAATGCCAGTTGGCATTTTGTTTAAAAAAATAAAGCTCATTTTGAGATCAGCATTCATTTCCTATGTTAAGTGACACGAGAAGAAAGTTCTCATTCAATGGGCATTCTGCCATTGATGGGAACTGATTCTGTATCCCATGTTATTTAGGATTTTCAGAATTTTCTCCTAATATTAATGGGATGTTACACTGATCAATGCAAACAATGTAACATCCCACTGACCCCTTCTCCATCTCACTTTTAATGCAACACAAAATGACTTACTGGATGGAAGACTTCTATATTTAATCTTGTTTGCTCATAGACTACAGTACAAATGAACATTGATTATTTATTCATTTCTGATTTAAAGTTTAATATATACACTGAAAAAGGCTGTATAAAAAAGAAATTCAAAGACTTAAGTGTCCAAAAGTAACTTTAAAAACCTACAAAACAGGTATCAGCAGCACAGATTTGACTAAGGACACATGAAAGTAGTTTGGTACACATGGAGTGAGTTAACTTTACACCTGGGTGAGAGAGTGGCTGGGATAAAAGCGAGTTCTGCATCAATCAATCCAGTTGAATCCAAGTCAGAGTGGAAAAAGTGACCGAAAAAATGACTAAGCAAGAAAACAAGAAGTAGCATGGCTTTTTCTGGTAGTTAGGGTGCTCGACCAGGTTTCACTTCCAGCTCCCACACTTCAGTTGTATACTTCCTCCAACATTTCATAATGAAAGAACAAACCATCAGCAGGGTTTCAATCATATGATATGAGTTGGAGTCCACCATACCGAATTCATCTCACCATACTACCAGTATAACAAAGGCCTACAACAGGACAGGATTTCAATTTTTGCCATCTCCTACTGTCTAGCCCTCACCAGTCCCTTGCTGAGACCACAGACACAATTTTGCAGCATCCTTTGTGTCCAACACTATACAGAGAACTTACTACATACCTGTTGGAGTGCATGGTACAAAGCTGTTACTAGAGACCTGCTTGGTTATGCACTGCAGTACAATACAATAAAGCTACCACAACACACTTACACATGACTGCCGTTTTGTCTCCAAGTCTAAGAATTTTAGGGAAAAGTTTCTCTTCTGCTTTTACCAAATCTGAGCCAGGAACAGCTCCCATGTTCTTTACTACTGAACAACCTGTAAAAAGCTAGCAAATGGACACAGCGTTCTGTGAAAAATATTTTTTAGTTGTCTTCATATTTCCTTATCTCATCTTGCAAGGGAGATGAAGCGTTACTGTTCTGAGTGATCTCGTTGTTCTTTCAGAGAACAACATCTATGTTGACATGCAAGGTATTTGTTTTGGCTCCGCCTATAAAGCATATCAAATTCCAGAGTAATAGCCATATCGACAATGTAGAATTACAGGTGATGTCACACGGAGACAGAAGTAATGTCTCCCTACTTAAAGGGGAGCTCCCCTTCCAGCAGAAGACGTAGTTCAGATCCCCAGCCCTTGCTGAGGTAGCATTTGACAACAAGGATAATTTTATCAGCTAACATAATTCCAGGGAACAGAAGAACAACTACAAAACTGTCACAAGAGACGTGGCAGAAAAATTAAAACCTCGCAATTGCCTTTCAACCACAACTAAAAACATGACGATCTTGGTCTCAGTGCTCAGCTGTTTGTTCCTGGCAGAAAGTTCAGCAGATCCTAGTGGGATGAGTAGTGTTAAGTAGCTGGAGACTCTTCTGTATTGAATTTTTTGACACCTGCTCTTCTGTGGCAGGCTCTTACTCTGTCCTGCCAAACTCAACCACTCTGTTCACAAGGAAAGCAATAGATCAGTTCCAGCTCTACATCTTGCCTTTCAATGCAAATATAATTCAAGTTTTGTGTTTTCCAGATTTTTTATGGCAGTTCCACAGAAAATAACACTTGTGTTGTCCTCTCACAGACATCACACGCTTTTCTTGCCACATAAACCCACGTACCTCATATGTTGCTGTTTCTACAGCTTTCCCCTAACTCAATGGATTAGCAGCATATCCACCCCAGAACTGAAGGCACCATCCCTCCGAAGTAGAAACCACCACCCTGTAAGCAACTAGAGAGCCCATTCCCCAACTTTTGGTGGATATTCCACCTTTTGCACACAACAGGGGTACCTAACCCAGTGGATTGCTTCCCATCTACTCTCTTAGTACTCAAACACATAAAATCATAGAACCATCAGGGTTGGAAAACACCTCCAAGATCACCTGGTCCAACCACCCCCCTACCACCCATGTCACCCACTAAACCATGTCCCCAAGCACCACGTCCAGCCTTTCCTTGCACACCCCCAGGGACGGTGACTCCACCACCCCCCTTGGCAACCCCTTCCGATGCCTGACTGCTCTTTTTGAGAAGAAGTATCTCTTAATTCCCCCCCTACCCCCCCGGCCCCGGGGAGAAGCGCCCCCCGCCGCCCCTCTCACCTGCCCGCGGCAGCACCCCGCACCCCGCCGCGCCGCCCCTGGCCCGGCATAAGAGGCACGGCCACCCCCGCGCAGGGGAGAGGCGGGGCTGGGGCTGGGCCTGTCAGCCCCGGCGGGCTCCGTGCCCAAACCTCCATTTTTAAATGGAGGGGTACGGAGCCTGCCTCCGGTGCTGGGGGGGGGGGAGCCGCTGCCTACCGGGAGGAAATGGCGGCGGGGGGGACATAGGACCTTCGCCCGCCTGCCCCCTCTCAGGGTTCCCGCCCGGCTCCCCACAGATGCCAGGCAGCCCAGACGCTGCATCCCGCGGGTGGATGGGGTTCAAACAGCCCCGGGGAGCGGGATTTGGGGTTCACCACACCGGCCGTGAGGGGGGAACGCCCCACTCATTGCCTCTGGTAGCATACCCCCCCGTCAGTGCGTGTTTTGCATCAGTTGGGAAAACCCACGGGCAGTGGCATCACCTGTTGAGCTGGGAATGTGCAATGCTTTCCATAGAACCATCACAGAATGGCTTGGGTTGGAAGGGACCTCAAAGATCCCCTAGTTCCAACCCCACTGCCATGGACAGGGACACTTCCCACCAGATCAGGTTGCCCAAAGCCCCATCCAGCCTGGCCTGGAACACCTTCAGGGATGGGGCATCCACAGCTTCTCTGGGTGAAGGAAAGGGTCTTTTAAGGACTTAGAACAGGATGCCAGACAGACATAGGGTATAACTAAACAGAAGGCACCTAAACCTTGCTATTATGGCTAAATTAAGCAGAATACCCTTCTGTTTTTCTATTACTTGCTGTATGGCTAATATGACCGAGATCGTACTTAGTTAAGATTAATAGATTTTTAGGTTCAGAAAAGGATTAGTGTGACCTCTTTAGGACACGTCCATTAATTTGGTTAAAACTGGGCAAGAAATTAAGGGATAACAATGATTTGTAAATGAAGAATATTCAGTAACACCATGAAGAGGATTTGGAATGCTTGCCCAGCAGGATTTATTCCCAAGGAGGATTCTTCAGCAGAGACTCCCTCCAAACTTTTGAAGAGTCTTTGGATTCAGCTGACGTGAGCAGATTGGCTTGCCACCTGCACTTCGGAAGATGCAGAAGACAGCAAGCAGTGCTCCCACCTGACCGTCTCCTCATATACCCACATTCATCACAGTGCCGAGACAGAAATTGCTGCCTTTGCATGAGTCCCATGAGATAAAAAATTATGGCCGCAGTACATTTCTTCCTGCCCATACATTAGGCTATCGCTTTGGTTCAAGGAAAGTAGTGACAAACTTGGTGAAGGCAGAAAAGCATTTACCAGTGATGCTTTTCTGCTGGCTTCTGGCTTTTATGGGTCAAAACAGGTTAACAAAATGCAGAAATAAAGTTTTTAAAAATATAAAAATATATTTATGTGGTCAGTGCAGATAGAAAAAGGGTTGTAATGCTTACCGGCAAATGCAAAATCTAGCTGAAATGAAGTAATTTGTTCTGTTTACATGTGATTTGTTTTCCTGTATTTGCATAATTATAATGTCCTGCAAGGAATCTGCACAGAAATGAAAGAACTAAAACTACTATTGAAAAACAGAAGTATAATGAAATAACAACCATGATAATATGGATATTGAAAGATGCATTGGAATAAAGAGTATTGAATAGCACTGGAACAAGTTGCCCAGAGAAGCTGTGGATGCCCCATCCCTGGAGGTGTTCAAGACCAGGCTGGATGGGGCTTTGGGCAACCTGATCTAGTGGGAGGTGTCCCTGCCCATGGCAGGGGGTTGGAACTAGGGGATCTTTAAGGTCCCTTCCAACCCAAGCCATTCTATAATTTCATGATTCTATAAAAAAGAATTTCATTGCTGTCTTTGCTATCCCTCTCTCTCTTTCTCTCTCTCAAAGAAAGATCTTGAAGAATAGTTGGAAGTTTTTTCAGTTTTAGGGATTGAGGCCTGCAGCAGCATATTTGGATGTGAAGGGAGATTTCTAATGGCAGATAAACTACTCCGAGGAATTTATGTTATAACGTGAAAATAGAATTTAAGAATTCAAATCTCATGGAATAAGAGAAGGTGTTAAAGAGATGTAAAATTTCAACAGTCTGGAATTTTTAAATGAAATAATGGCCAAAAATTTTAGAAGGAAATTTCCAAAATAATTGAAAAAATAGCTAGTGTACAATGCATATTATCATGAATATGGAGATTCTATGAGAAATGGAGAAAAAGGAAATTATCAGTATAAGAAACTGTTTCTTGCAAATCAGGAGCATATGTTAAATAAGGAAAAAACTAGTTGAGATTTTGTACCTTCAAAACAAAAGTAGCAACCAATGAAAATGAGAGAGAAATTAAAAAATGATAGGGCTTAAAAAGTACTTTAATTTTGAACAAGGGCAATAAGACGGAGCATAGGTAGATTGATAGAAAGGATGAAAAACTGGAAAGTACAAAGGTGGAAGGAAAAATAATGTTCAGCAACTGTAAGGATGAGTTAGTTTTCTTCATCTATACCAGAAAAACATCTAGCAGATACAATTGCAGGCCAAGTAATAGAGATTTTTCAGCAATTTCATGAAGTTAAGAATACAGGATAACTGAAGAATAGCAAATTTAGCACCAGTATTTGAGAAAGTAGGAAGAGAATAATTAGGATTTACCTGTATTATGCACTGCACAATAAGTTTCAGACCAATGTATTTTAAGAAAACAGTAATTCCGGATGTGGAGAGATGATAAACTCATGTTGCATTTTCTGATTGTAAATCCTAACAAGCTAACCCAATTTGTGTTTGCCAAAGAAACTAGGCTAAAAATAAAAATTAAAAAATCAAACAAAAAACGGAAACATAGTTTCATCTATCTGAGCTTCATGGAAGTTTCTAATGTTATCTTATAGCAAGCTGAGTGATTTTGATTTTCACAGAACCTGGCTAAAAGGGTGACAACACACTGTACTGAAAGAAGATGTTATAAATGGTGTGCCTCATGAATAAATCATAAATGAAATGATTAAGCCATTTCAGAAGCATAAAGAGAGTGGACTAATGAAATTTACTTGTGAGCAGCTTTGTAAGCATCAGTACAAAGAAGAACTGTAATATTCTATGGGAAGATGAACAATCTTAGTAATTAAACAATGGGGGAAAAAAGTTATTTCAGGAATAACTGCTAAAACACCACAGTTTAGAGTGCAATGGTGCATACCATTGGTAGGAAGCATAACAGTGGAAGCAGATGAAGAGAAGACTGGACTATACAAACCAAATCACATCAGTGGCAGAGCTGTCAACTTGTTGAAACCATGGAAGGGATTTTATTAATAACCTTGGGATTTATCTGACACGAATTTCCTGTAAGTGAAGAGTTACCTCCAGTGCAGAGGCTGTAACCATGGAAGGCATTACTGAAACATTCTTTAAAATACTGTATTTAAATGCATTTCCTTCCTGTTCATAAAGATTAACTTAGATTGAAAAAAAAATACATTAAAAAGTCCAAAAGATGACAAGGATGCAAAAGCTTGTCTTAGGAATAAGACAGAGGCATGTGTCTTGTTTTACCTGCACCTAGTAAAATGAAATTTCAAACAGGTCATGGCTGTTGCCTTTATATAATTTTGGGGGTAAATTGGCAGAAAACTGAGTTAAAGGTCAGTTGAAGCACAGAATAAGTGAGTCTTAATGGTCAGTCTGTAAGTTCAGCAAGTTTTATATTCAGATAAGATTTCTGGCAAGAAGAAGAAAAAGAGGCTCTGGACCTCTTTTCAGAAGTAACAGAGTTCCTATTGCTATTTGTAAGCCAAATCTAATAAATAGGTTATGGAAAACTGGAGGTCCCGGTGTCTTGAGGTCCCGGTCTCACCAGGACACTGCAGGTGAGTTGTCCTCAGAGCTGTCTCGCTTTCCTGAGAGCCAGCTCTCTTACATATACAAGATCATGAGAGCCAGGGTGGTTTGCTATCCACTCTCTGCATTTCTTTTTCATATCCTCAATCTCATTATTCTTTTTCAGAGTTGTTAATCTAGGCCAGCTGTTCCCAGATTGGGCACGAGCAGTAACAGTTGTCCTCAGCCCACAGAGGCTTGAAACATTTTAAAGAGTGCAGCTGGAATTTGGCACTGTAAGGAAGTGTAACCCATCACTATATAATAGGTTTTCATCCTGCCTTGTCATGCATACTTTGTTAAAGGTTTTCAGCAAATCCTTTTCTGACAGCAGAGATGAAACAAGTGACAAGGAATTTTTGAGTCTCTTCCAATTTCTAAAGAAACATTGTTCCTTGGCAGGTATCGTCCTATTTCTTTTCTTCATATATTAATATTTTGCAAATCTCCTCTGTGTTCTTTTCCAATGTATCTCCTATCTACTGATGCTCAGATCAGTTTCCTTCCCTCCCTGTCCTTCACATCTAATCTCTGTCTGCATTATTCTCAGTTGCTATTTCCCAATGCTAGTTCTTAGACTGAGATTCTCTCTCTCCTTTCCACATCTCTGACCTTCTGTTCTCAACATTAACCCATCTCACCTGAACAAACCCTGACTTGTCACCATCACCTAGGTTCCTGGTTTCTTTATCACAATGTCACCAATGAGAGCTTCCCTCTCTGATTTAATGCATCCTTCCCAGGACCCCTTCATGGACCCCCAAAGCTCTTGGATCTCCCCACCTTTATTATCTGGAAATTCCACTGTCCATTCCTAGCTCTTTTATGCACTATGATTTTTATTATTTTTTTTAAACTGCTTTCCACTTTTAAGACTGATCTCCAGCCTCCTCGTCCATCTTCATATCTTTTAAGCCCCACTGATGTTTCCCAATCCACCAACATTCCTTCCCACAACCTCCACTACTTCCTTATACTCCTCCTTGCCTCCAATCTCCTGGAATTCAGTTGCTTCCCAAAAACTTAGTTGCCTAGTCTTGAGCTGTTCTTGTGCCTAGAGGAAGCAGAAACTAGGATGAGTTGTTCTCTTTAGATGTAGTCTGATCAACACTATATATTTTGACAAAATACAGTATATAGAGTGGACAGCATCTTTGTAAGTATTTAGAAATAAAAAACTGACCCTCTTTTTTGACATAAGCATGTCAATTTAAATTTAGTATTACACACAAATTTGTGTGTCATTAGTAGGTCAGCCTAGACACAGATCAGAAATATATCTGGTAATTTCCTTGCATTCACTCCAGCTTCACAATGGAACAAAAATGTAGCCCTCGTGTCAATGGCTAAAAGCTCAACAAGCATTTGCTAAGGTCAACTAAGAGCTGAGCATAGCTTGTAAAATAGAAATACTTCACTCTTTGCCTCTAGATTGTGATGATTACATCTCAACCTGCTGTCAAAAAGGTTCAGAGAAGAGACAAGAAAAAAAATCATCCCAAATATACACAGAGATTAAGGAATGTTTGCGGAAGCTACATACTGTTTTCTGGATTGCAACACTTGTGCATGAGCAAAAACATACATATGTAGTTTCTCTGACAACTCATCACCATTCAAGGGAGAGAGAACCAAGCCCAGTGCTGTTGTGAGCAGTCAAAAAACCAGTGATAACCATAAGTATGCATCTTTTAACAGGACTGAAGTATATCTATGCACTTGCCCTGTGGTGATGTTGCTGATGGACATTTATGCATATTAGATGGCTATTAGCTATTATGTGTACCTAAATACATGGTAATTTTCTAAACTCATGCATACAGAGAGACAGGAAAAAATGGGTTTGTCAGATCAACCATCTTGCCCATGCATAACATGGTACAGCTCATACCGTGGCTTGACTATAGTCAGGACTAAGGTCTCCACTTCAGAGCAGTCTAACTGAAGGGCTCCCCTGAAGGGCTCCATTGCTCTTGAATGATTTTCCACCACCACAAGCATTATAAACCTTATTCGCCATTGAATCCCAATATAAACATTGTAATATAATTCAGGTCCTGATTGTCAGGAGGTTAGGCAGCCTTGCAGTAGTTATTACTTCAGTTAAATACTGTAATAGCATTCTTTCTATTGCAAGCTGTTGAGTGGGCGTATATGTAGCAATTGCTTAAGTGGGTAGAATGTGCACAAATGAAAATGAAGTAGATGAGCTGTAATATCAAGTGTGGGTGACATGCCTCCTTTATACACCCTTGCAGTTTGCCCACGCAGGATGTACACACTGAACAAGGCCAAAGAGTTATAAAATCTCACAGGAACATGGGTTTTACCGAACTGATCAATTTAGGATGCTTCAGCAATTTAAGAGGAAAGTGCTTAACAAGACATTATTTGGGTGTGTTGTTTTGTTGCTTTTGTTTGTTTGTTTTGTTTTGTTTTTCCCTCTTCTTTTTCATTTTCTCATGTACTATCAAGTTATTTCATTTGGACATTTATGAAACTGATTAATGTGTATTTATTTTTGGAAATGAAAAATGTTTTTCTCTTTGTTTGCTATCTGAATTCTCATCTTAACTAAACCACAGCACGAATAAAAGGCTGAAGCCTGTTCAAGTTGGTTGAAAATCTGAACATCAAAGAACATACTTATTTTCATAGAGGAATATATTCAAAGAGAAAGGAGAAAATATCGTAACTTTATTTCAGGTTACGGGAGTGTTTCATTCATGAAGAAAAAGAGAAACCATAAATTTGCCAAACCTCACATACAGGATGATGGAAAGTCAGAAGCTGTAGTCAATTTTCTTACTCAGGCAGTTTTTCCTATGATACAAAAGTACAAGAGATTAATGCCTACATAACATGCTTTGACCAGGATTGGACCACTAATATATCTTAATAGTTGTTCAATAAACCACCCTTTCACACAGTTAATTGCAAAACATTTTAACTATTTTAGATTTTCATGTATCTGAGGCCAGGATTTTCTATCAGGAGTAGACCAGACTTTTCTGTCTCGAGTCCTAGTAACAACAAAGAACTGAATTCAAGCACACTTGAGGGACTTAAAGGGCAATGGCAATGATCTCTGCTATCACTCCACAAGAAAAAAAAAAAAATGCTGTCAAATATTTTTATTCAAGGAAATGAATAGACAACCCTCTATGGCCAGAGCAGAGACACGGTTGCCAAAGAATCATGAGGACTGGAAGGGATCTTGAGAGGTGATCAGGTTCATCCTCTTGCCCAAGGCAGTGCTTCTGTGTCTTCATAGATGTTTGTCTATCTCAGTCTAAAAATAATCTGGTAATAGAGATTACCCCTCCATACTTCAAAACTGTTATTATTATTTTGTTATGATTTTTCTGTAAAGCAAACATGTTTCAGAAGTCAGAGAATTTGGGAGGTCCTTTGCAAGGGATTTGAAACATGATGGATTAAGGCATCTTAGTATTGCATTAAAATTAGTAATAACCACAGATGCACATGTGTTTTCCTCTTTGCAATTTTAGATGTTCAATTCCTGGTACATGAAAAAAATAATGGGAGCTCTTCAGGAATACGTAAAATGGAGTAATCCTTGGGGGAAAAAATGTATTAAATCATGCTTTCAAGTGGTTTCTCAGGAGCAAAGCTATCACTTGAAAAGAATCTGAAAAACAGGGAAAAGGTTTATATTTTAATAATACAAAAGCAAACCTAAACCATCATACTTTCTTAACCAGACTGCTTTTCTGCTTTTAAACCATTTTTCTGTCCTGATTGTCTTTCAATCCCTGTTTCCTTTAAGAAAAAGTACCAAAGTGCTTCTTGAACTTAGTTCTTTTTTTGTCAATTTCTAGATTTTCAGTGATAAGCCACACTTTGTGCCTGATCAAAGCAAGGATTTTCAAGAACCTGACAACTAATAAGGAAATAAGTTGGTGATTTGCAATACAGTGAGTTTATTCTTCCTTGGATTTACTTGTAAGTCAGGTTACGTTAATATCTACAATAAATAGCTGCTAATAAAAGCTTAAAAATCAATGTTTCTAAAATAACAAGAGCCAGACATGAAAAAAGTTTGTTTTGTTTGCTTGTTTGTTTGCTTGTTTGTTTGTTTACTTGGCCATGTTTCAGAATAGAGCTTGAATTTAGTAGATATGCTGCAATGTGTTAAAGTAAACTGAATTCATTTTATTTAATTCATTATGCCAAAGATCTTTCTAATAACAAAGAAGATTCAGCAGAGCAGGGTCCTTGATTCTCATTCACATTAGAGCTCATTTTACACTCCTCTAGCAGTGTGAATACACCTGAAAAGATGCTTACTATTTATCTTTCTCCTGGGCTTCTTCACAGTGTTAGTCTCCCTTATGTATAAGAGGGATTCTATAAAAAGACAGAGTAGGTACATATATATGTACATATACATATGTAATGTAGCTACTTTCATTTTTAAAATCCATTTTGTATTTTCACATATATCATTCCTTCCTATGCCCACCATGTGAATGCGCCTGTGCTCAGCCACTGAGGATCAAATAATTTGAATCAGAAAAATAGTCCTCATAATTTTTTCTAGGAGAATTTTATAATAAGTACTGCTTGCACCTATTTGAGGATTGGACCAATTTTCTCTTCCTATTGGATAACTAGAGTTGTTGTTTGATTTGATTTGATTTTTAATTTTTTTTTTTTTCCAGGAGTTCCTGAAGTGACTTCATGTAAGATAGATATTTCTGGGTAAGGAGTCTGAGCCACAGAGCTCAAGTCATCAACCAGCAAGCGTGAGCTTCCAGTCAAAGGTGCTTCCAGTCAAAGACAAAGAACTTTGATGTCATTCTGGTTTTTGTTTTTTTTTTGGTCACTGGTCATGGGAAGATAGATAGGAGGTAACAAGCAATGTTAAGGGGTATTTTCATCACTGACTGCTAGCCTTGCCTTTGAGAAAGTTATGAGGTCTTGGTCAATCCAATACGTTCTTGCACGTTGTGATTAAAATCATGCTTGATAATTTAGCATGCATAGTCTTGGAGATTTTATTCTGGATTAAACAGGAAGAAGTACCAAGTAAGTGGTTTTCATATGGAGTTCCACTTTCTTTTCAGTGAGAAATCACAGAAGTTGGCCTTTTCCTAATTTACTAACACAGGACCCACAGATGCCTAAATTTATGGCTCAAATGTTTGCTGATCTGCATTTGGAGAACCTGCTGGTTCTTTCCTTATGAAAAAGGTACTCACTGGCTATAAGAATTAATCCACAAAACTCATTTGACGAAGTGCACCAGAGTATAATGTGCTGTTGGACCTTTCCATCTGCTCAACTTTTTTAAAACCATCCTGAACTCTCTGTTAGAATTGAAGGAGTCTATCATTTCTTTAGTTCAATCAAGAACTAAATAATCTGGTAGCTAACATGCAGTGCCACAGCATGACATTTCAATATTTCAGTATTTCCACAAACATATATATTTAAATATTTTAGTATTTCCACATCCAATTGTATACAACACTTTTAAGGCATAGACCATTTTTTTCCTGTCTTTAGAGGCCCATCAGTTAGTAAGGCTTGATTATTCACAACCTTCCTGGATCTACTTTTTGGGGCCCTGGATATTTATTCATTCTTACATGTATTCAGCTTGGTGTTTTTTCCAGTGATAACAAGTGTGATGAAGTAGGAAGAAATCAAGGCCAATGTGTCTGCTTCTTCAAATGTAATATTCACTTTTGGTTGGGTACCTCTAACACTTTTTTTTTTTTTTCCCCAGAAACAATACTAAAGTTTAATCCAAAGATTAAAGTACCTGTGCTGTTTCCTAAACCTCATTAATCTGAGGCTGAGGTGTATGCTGAGGTGTATATCAAGAGGGCCATCTCCTCCACAGCACTATTTGTTTCAAAGGGTCTGGTAACCTGATTACATTAGCAGCCAAGAAAGTCAGGGCTACAGCCATCTCCACATCAAGGAAGCGTACAGGACAGATTGTGCCAAGGCTTGTTATGACACTGCTAGAGTGGATGGAACTGTCCTTTGTCATCACAGTTCATGCCAGTTCAAGCTCTATTTGTGTCTTCAGTAAGAAAAAGATGTATAATGCAATTCTTCTGTTGCCTACGTCCCATCTGTAACTTCATCCATACTGCTTCCAACCACTGTGTCACTGCTGAGGACTCCGGGGGGAACACCACTAGTTGTAAAGGCTTCTAAATTTCTTACTTACATAATGGATTATGAAACCCATCACTCAGTAACTGTGAACAGCTCCTTAGTTTAACCCATGAAGTTATCATGTTTATAAACAACAACTTGAAGGTAAAAGTTACTTCTCCCAGCTGGAGTTCTCTGAAATAGATCTGTCTTTATGGATACTTGCTTCTTGATATTCTTTATTTCTCTTCCAGAATCTACTACAAACATGAACTCTTGGATTCTGACATCAGGAGAGAGTCAAACTGATGTCAGACAGTTTTTTGTCCTGTGTACTCATGCGTGTGAAGGAAGCAAAAGGGATCATAACCTACCTCTTTACTGTAAGGCTGAAAATGCTTCAAGCTCTAAAGACTGGACACATTACAGTGCAAATATTCATATATTAAATGTATTTAAAAGAACTTTAATGGATTCCAGTTACTTTGCTGTTGAAAATCCCTAGAGATGGGATAATCTAGCCAGTTCTTAATGCAGTAGCAGCTCAGATACAGGATATGGGCTCAGGACAGTCTCATGTCAACAATAGTCCTAGTTATCTGTTCAGACAGACAGGGAAAAGTTTGTTGATCCCTAAGGAGTAAAATAATTCTGGTAGATTATAAATATATCTGTATGTTCTTAAATGCTCTATTATTACCTGTAATTGTCAGGTAAAGGATGAATCCTAAGTAGTGCACTCCCTGGTGATTTGCTCATGGTATTACAGATTTCATCTTGAATTGATGTCCTCTTTCAGTTGCAGCCCTAGGCCCTGTGACTGCCTGTCTGTCCTGTGACTCAGTCCCACAGCTGAGATCATTCTTATTTCCAGCCGTCAAGGGTACTGGTTATCCACATAACTCAGAACCTAACAATTGAAATTGCAAACAAAATACCATTGTTCCTTGTATGCTCCTCCTGCTCCTGTCATCCTCAGGTAGGAAGCAACCAACATTTCTACCATTTCTATTTGAGAACACACAGTTGAATAAATGAACTAACAAATCAAAGAATGCATGAAAAATGATGTCCTTTTTAATATCCCGAATCAAGATAAATACATTAAGAATACATTTGCTTATGTTCTTGCTCATTTTCTTTATATTCCTAAAATACAGTGCAGAAAGTACTCTTAAAAATACAGGGTATTTGCTAAGAAGTGTCTCTATTTAAATCCAGCTATCATTACAATTCACTACAACATCATGAGATGTAGACAGATAGATTGACAGATCAATAGACTGCTTAGTTAATAGGATTTTCAGAAGTTCTTCTTAGTAGTATTGTAGCCCAAAGACAGGTTGAAAAAAAAAAAAAAAGTTCATCTGCTATAGCCTGTAGGGTCATCAGAACAGTATCTTTTTTGGAATCTTTCACCCAATAAAGCCATTCTGCTGCATCTGCAGCTGGGAGTAGCTGATAAGGAAAAAATAAATTTGAGTAGATTTTTATTTTCTTAGTTTTCTTGCCCTAGTTATGTGTCTCAATGTGATAATGCCTCAGTGAAAAAGTATCTGCTGACTATCAGAAATGTGGCCCGTATGAGAAACTGTTTAAAGTCAGCCTTCAAGATTCAAGCTCCTTTTGCATCCTGGTCAGAAGTTACCTGGATCATTAAAGTAAAAGTGAGAGAACAAACCATTAATTGATTTCACATCTATGGGTCAAGACCATCTTTGAAACTAACAGGAGAGCCATTTACCTAGACACTGTACTTTGTAGAGCTGATATTAAAGTCATAAGTTTGTAAACAGTTTAATCAAAGTTATAGCAAATAATTAACTCTTCTATCAACACCACCCAGGTGTGGAAATAATCTTATTAATCATCTGGGTTACAGCAGCGCCTGCAAATAATATTGCATAACAGTTACCATTATAGAGAGTCTTTCTCCATCACTATTTTTTTTTTTTGAATGTATTTTATATATGTCTAGATACAAACTGAACTTTTGGGTTTTGTTCCTTTTCTAAAAAGAGATAAAAGAGATCCATAAGGCATTGTACTTAATAATAAAGTTTTAGAATAGCAAAGTCTATGTTAAAAACAGAAGTATTTTTGTAGTTCTAGCTTTTCTTCGGTTTGAACAAAGAAACAAATTTAATAGGGATATAGGATCCAGACTATGTATTTTTGTTGATTTTATTGATTTTACTTGTTTGGTGAAAGTATGAAAGTAATCTTTGATATAAATATATACTGTGATACATTTTTGAGTTTTTAAACTGCAGATACCTTAACATACTATTGGCAATTCATGTTTGAATGCTAGTTCACCATAAATTCTTATCCAAAATACAGTCTCTCACTTTAAAAATGATTCAGCATATTTTTTCATTCAGAAACTCAATTAACTCCTTTGAATCAGGGTCTCAAAGCTCAGGTTAGATCAGAAAGGAGAGAAACATTTATAGAGGTGGATTCTGCAGAGTAAAAAAGACATGAATAACAAGATAAATATTGAGCATGTGCCTTAAATAACACATCTACACTAAAATGTGTGTCCAATGGGAGGAAAATTACACCACATTTGTCTATAAAATAGAGCAGCTAATGTTGCAATAGTGAGCCTAAGATTGGCAATTTGAGACTTTACATTAGCAAATCTTAATGTCATTTCTGTTTAGTGCTTCTTTGTATAAATTACTTGTAAATGATAAAAACAAACAAAAAACTAAGGTCCTATGTGCATAATATATAAAATAGGCTTCTGAAAAACATGTATAACAGGACAACTTCTCATATGTCTTATATGGGGGATTTTTAGAGCACATAAGTATGTATGTGTAACATCCTTTGATCCCATAATTATTATCATCTATCAGCTGGAGAGTTGCATTACAGATGTATTTCCCTTCACATAATAGTGGTAATTGCATCATCTGTTGAAATAATCTGTTGAAATTCCAGAAAACTAGATTTATTTTAATAAATGGTTACCATTTCATCTTGCACTCCTCTGATTAGTTTTCCTCATCTTACACCAAATTATTCCCAGTCATTTGGGAAAGACAATAATTACCTCGAGTTAAAAGCCTGGCACCAGACGCAGAGATGGTAACCTGCCTTATGTTTAAAGCTGCTGAAAGGAAGACGGTTACTCCCAGCTTAGATGGAGACTCCAAGGGAGGTTAGAACCAGTTTCTGGAAAAAAAAAAAAAAAAATCATTAGAGTAAACCTATTGAACATCTGGTAGGTTGAACACTTCTGTTCTATTGGCATTATATTGTTGCTGTATAAAGTTTAAAGTGCCTCAGGCATTTCTAAAAAATATACATATGATGATACATAAACTCCCACTATTCCCAATTAGGCTTGGAGTGTAAAATGTTTTTTTCATCTCTGCCATTGTATGCCATCTGGTGAAAAAGGTCATCACGATTTAGAAAAAAAATATATCCAGGTATCACAAGAACAATCTGAGACATTCAAAAGCCCTCACTGCTGAGACCTGTAGTCACATTGTACATGGACATTTCTTCCCCAACACATAATTTGTTGCTGGAAGTATAAAAACACAGTTCCCTCAGTTTTCACTTATTAAATCTGGATTGCATTGTTCATGGTTTGAGATAAAATGCAGTTCCAGAACTTTTTGTTTTTTAATCTTCTACAAATTTACACCCTCACTTCTCACACTACTATTTTTCATTAGCAGCTATGATCAGGAATAATACTAACTTCTATTCAAAATATCTTTTAAGTTCTGTAATCATAACTTCAAAACAATATTAGTGTAATGTGAGGTTTTCGTACATAACTCCACTTACTTTTGCTTTCTTGCTTGAAGAACACTGTTTTGATTTGTAAATTCTCTCTTCCTTGTAATATAGTGATAATGAATTCCATCGTAAGCATTTGTTATTGTCTTTTTTCTTCACAGTAAATGACATGAAATATTAATTGCTCAGTAAAAGGAAGCACAGACAACTTATTCAGGAGCACAGATAAGAGACACTTCATTTGTCATATGAACAGACATCAGAGTTTTGAACAAATAAACCCAAACAGAAAAAAGCAACAAGCAATACTTTTATTTAAACATTTGATTTTTAACACTTTGCAAAAAATCTTATCTCTTTGTTTATATTTTCTGCTTAGAGACTACATGTAAGCTGAGTTGTGCTTCGTCGATGGTTTTCTTTTAATATTTTACCTTGGCCTACAGAGATAACTACAAGAGATGAAAGGCTGCCTGTTGCTCCTTCCCTGATTCCTCAGAACTGCTTCGAAGCCCCGTGTCTCCAGTCCCTGGGGGATCTATCACCCTCACCTGGGAGAACAAAAAACCTGAAGTACTGGTAGTGGCTTATTTTACCCAGGCAACAGGAGAAATCTCTCTGATGGAATGCCTATATCTCATCCCGAACTTTATTTAGAAAAGAGAAAGGTTTTGTAGCTAGTCCAGATTGGATATTTCTTTGACAGCCCACAAAATCAGTACTGTAATATTTGCTATTCAAACACTCTTTTAGCCAGTATTTTATTTTATTAAGATTTTAAAAGCTACTCTGGTCAAATACATACAACAGTAACACTGTAAGTTCATCACTCCTTCTCTCACTTTCCCAAATAGGACGTTTTATTCAACCTTCTTTTAAAACATATCTGTTTCTAGTTACCCACTGAATTAAGTACGCTGCTCCTAATTCTGTTTTCAGAAATCTCCCTTTTGATTGTCCAGGCCTTTTGAAGGACTCAGAATAGTAGTTCACATCCTTGTGGATTCTGGAAGCTAATTCAAGCAGGGGATAAGTCAGTAACCAACTCCTGCTGGTTCACTAGGTGACATCCTTCTTTTGATAAGCAAGATGTCCAAAACATAGTCTGCATGTCCAAATTAAACTTGATCTGGTGTAACATCTTTTTCACAAAGCTTCCCAATGACTAAGGCTCCTCAGGCTGTTTTATCAGGAGAAGTGGATCAAATAAAATAATCTTGAAAGTAGGTGAGATAAATATTTTTGTCTTCCTGTTTCATTCTTGCTGTGTTCAGCAGAGCTGAAATTTCTAGGAAAAATAAGCAAAGCTTCATGGAGGAAAAAAAAACTGATAGGAGCAAGCTACTGAATAAATGAATAAATGGGGGCAAACCCAGTCTCCAGATGTCTCAGGTATAGCTTGATGGCTACTGGAGAAGCCCAGAGAATATCTATTCCACTTTCAATGACACACAGTGCTTCCACATCACCAGCCTTAAGAATTTTAATAAGAGATCAAGAGCCATAGCAATTAAGTGTCACAGGACAGATTAAGGGAGTTATTAATGACAGAGATATTTGCAACAAGAAGAATTTGTTAAAGTCCCAGATGATACTGTAACATAAACCTGTCCAGTGCTAAGAGGAGGGGAAAAAAAAAACTGTTGTCCCTGCAAAACCAACTCAGGGAAAAGTTCTCTGCTGATCCAGGAAACAGATTAGCTCTGAGCACATAAACAGTGTACACCATAAACCACACGTTGGCAATGTTAATGCCAAATAGAAACAAAGATATTTTGTCCTGCAAGCCCAGGATTAGGAAGGAAGGGGAAAAAAGCCTCCTACCCTTCTCCAAAGATAAGCAGCAGAAGCACTAGCACATGGGATCAATGTAATGTTAGGATTTACAAATGTAAATGAAGTGATCCAGACTCGCTTGCTTGCCCCTCTGGAAGTAATAACACATGCAATATGCAAGAACTTAATTTTCTCTCTAAGGAGAGATCTTTTCAAAAATGTTTCAGACTCAGTTTTAAAACCTTGTATGTTTTCCACACTTAGGACTCTATTCAAGATATTAGTCCAGACCTCAGTCTTGAGATACGCTGTCTAGTTTGCATTTATTTGTTACCAAGATAACCATTTGATCTTGTGTCAATATTGTCCTTTAAAAATTCTCCTTCATATTTAACCCTGTCTTTGTTGTTTGTTTGTTTGTTTGTTTGGTGGTGGTGTTTGTTTTTGTTTTTCCCCACTTATTTAGTCTACCACCTAGGTCAAAAAGAACATAAGCAGATGACATTCAATTCCTCACCCTTTCTTCTGTTTTGATCCCAGCCCCTCTGGTAATAGCCAATGTATTGCAACCAGTTGCAACATTCCCTTCATCCTGTATGTTGCTACTGGATTTTTTTAACAGTCTGTCCATATATCTTAGGGCAGATATTGGCACAGCTTGGTCTGTATTTCATTAGAACACTTATTTAAAGCAAAATGAAATCTCATTTGACCCTTTCTAAGCAACTTTTTCAGTGCGCGTACAATCCTATTATCTAGTGATGTGCTCTACCCTACCTCTCCCTCTTTTCCTTCTTCAGAGTCTGTTTTACCTCCTGTGTAAAAACCTGAATAGTATCTAAAACCACAAGACTGAGAATCCATTTGTGCAAAGTACTAGGTAAACACAAAAAGGTCTTCACCTGCTCCAGAGAGCAAATTGAAGGCATTCTCAGAGAAAACAACAAGGGAAGTAATGTAATAACAGTGATAGATCTTTTAGTAAGCCAAATGACATATCATATATAAAGTTTCTAAGTCAGGTCAAAAGGCAATGCTAAAGGAAGAGAAACAAAGAAAATGGTGGTGAACAAGAACTGTAGAAGTTGTTGACTTCTCAACTCTAGCTGCTAGAACTGAATACAGGGTGTAATATTACACTGGTTTAAGTAACCACAGAGTAATAAAAATAAGTTTAAGTTGGATCCGATTGCCAAGGTAGGGTATGAGCTCTTAGCTATACCTACGTCTTTTACTTTAGCACGCTTTCACCTCAGTAGGAAGATTATGAAGGAAAGTCTTATTTCTGAGGCACTGCTGTCTGGTGCTGAGCACACGTTTATCCTGATACTCCCGCCTGGAGGTGCAATGAGACCTTTGCTCTGCACCCTATTGTAGTTCTAGCACATCTGGCACCTCAGCACTCAGTGGCAGTGTGAGTTCGTTCACCATTAGCCTCTGATCTCCATTCAACTTTCATGTGGGCCTTATGGGACTATTAAAGGGTGAGTGAGTCTTGCTGATCACTCCTTGGCCAATGAACCAGCCCATGGATGGGAATCAGGGAGTCTCGGTGCGATATTGCCACCCGTGCACTGTTGTGGTAGTGATTGGCACCTGCTGTTATTTGACCCTCAGCCATCCTACAATGGAAGGGTCTTCTGAGAGGTCAGGCACAATAGACAGCTGCTTGATCTCTGTACTCAAGACAGCTATGCCACAAGCCCACCAGGACTCTTTTGGATCCATTAAATATCCTCTCCTGAGGTAGTCTATGCCAAGGATCCACAGAGCCTCTGGGCCAGTCACCATTGGGGTGCTTTTGCCACTCACTCCCAGTTAGGCTGACTTCAGCTTCCAATCACGGAATCACAGAATAGTCTAGGTTGGAAGAGACCTCCAAGATCACCGAGTCCAACCTCTGATCTAATGCTAACAAGTCCTCCACTAAACCATATCCCTAAGCTCTACATCTAAACGTCTTTTAAAGACCTCCAGGGATGGTGTCTCCACCACTTCCCTGGGCAGCCCGTTCCAATGTCTAACAACCCTTTCAGTAAAGAAGTTCTTCCTAATATCCAACCTAAACCTCCCCTGGCGCAACTTTAGCCCATTCCCCCTCATCCTGTCACCAGGCACGTGGGGGAACAGACCAACCGCCACCTCGCTGCAGCCTCCTTTAAGGTACCTGTAGAGAGCAATAAGGTCGCCCCTGAGCCTCCTCTTCTCCAGGCTAAATAGTCCCAGCTCCCTCAGTTAGCTGTTGGGATCCCCTTTCACTCCAAAGATACAGATGGATTCTCTCCCTTGATAGCCTGATGGCATTAGGGTACATTGTGCGCCTGTGTCGACTAGACCTTTATATTTCTGCGGTTCCAATGTGCCAGGCCATCAGATCCACACGGTCTCGTAAATCCAGTTGTCCCTTTCCTCTGCCTGGCCAGGGGCAGGGCTCCTCTAGTCCTGGTTGGAGTATCTGCCACTTAGTTCTTGCAAATGTGAGGAGGAAGCTATATGTTCCTTAGGGGGTGGACCTGTTGGGACAGTTTTTGCACAGCCAAGATGCAGGCCTGTAGTGGAGCAGGGAAATTTTCTTCATATTGTTGAAGCAATTGTATTCATGGGCCCACTGAGCTCCAAATAACTTATTGTATTACTAAATACAATTCCCTTTCCTGTCATTAGAGAACATCTTCATGTTTAAGGTAATATAACTTGATTGGCCTGTGTTTTACCAGTATGGACTAAAACAAAGTTAATCTGTAAAATATAATATCTATACTTATCGCCTGTATTCTATAATTTATTAAATTACTTGAGATATATTCACAGAAGAATTGAAAAAGACGGGATGAGGGCTGGAATAAAAGTAGGCCCTATGGCAGAACTGTAAAAATGGTGGGTGTGTCAGCTCTAGTAACATGAGACAGCGATGTGTGCAAAATTAGTTATTACTAGACTACTTACACCTCATCCTGAAAGAGCAATACAGTCACATATGTGATAAGCACACTGATAGAACTAAAGGATCTATGCTATTTTACTTCCTAGGGCAAGACACAAAGCAGAAGGCAGGACCCAGTCAGCTTGCTAATTGGTCCAGCCGTCTGAATGGCCTCCAGACTCTCTTGTATACATACAGCAAATTGAATAAAGACTCTCAGTAACTCTTACTCTTCTGTTTTGATTGTATTTTATCATTCAGTGACAGATTTTATGAGCAGCATATACACAGCTCAAGAGTACTCAGCAGTTATTTATCAGCTAAACAAAGAATAGATAGCTGGGACTAACATGCTACCAAGTTAAGCATCAACCTGCTTACCATTGCCTTCCAATTCTCTGTTTTTTTCTTGCTATTGTCTCTCCTTCAGTTGCTAACAACTACCACCTCAATCACACTTTGCCTGCATTTTTACTTTTCTTACCTTGCATCACTGTAGCTCAGGTGCTACCTCACAAATCAAACCCAGTCTTTTCAAAGCTTTAAGCTAATGATTTGCCACACCAAACTAGAAGACAGGCCACAGAGAGCTGAATCTAAATCCTTGGGCTGAATTACATCTCCTGTCCAGATCGTTCTCTGAGCAAGACAGCTCTGGAGTCTTCTTGCTTCTGCCAAACCTAGGCCGTCCCTTATTTCTTTCACACAGTTCTAAAAGCCTCTATTTGCCTTTTCTACTTAGCTACACAGCAGTGTGGCATGATTTAATTTCTGTAAAAAATCCATTTGCTATGCTGATGTAACAAGCTATATCAAATGTTTCATACCTTTGCTTGCAACTCTGACAACAATGATAGTAAAAATGATTAAGGAATTAATTCTCCCAGCTGACAGTAGCTGTGACTGAAGCAAGCATAAATGAAATACTGAACAGAAGAATGAAAAATCCATTCTGTATATCGTGGTACGGAGGCCCGTGTCTGCATTTAGATTACAAATTTACATCCTAAACATCTTATTTACCATAGAAGAATTTACCTGGTTACCTCTTGATAAAGCGATTAGTTGCTGAGTGGCAGAGCCAGCCTGTGTTACTGCAGGAATCAAATGTAATCTATAAGAACAGCATTGCAGTAATAAGCAATACGCAGAGGTCCTCCCAATGCATTTTCTGCATCACACTGTTCATAAACAGGCAGGAGCTTAGAATGTAATACGTCCAATACTAGGTTCATGCAAGTCATCCTACAATTTACCTCCTTGTAACATGCTGAGGAGACACAATAAATCAAAGTACACATGTCAATATTCAGTGGGCAGCCACGAACTAAATATGTCAGCAATTGTCATTGAGTCTCAGCAATCAAACATTCCAAATGTCAGTATGGTCAAAATGCTGGGAAGACCAAGAGAATAGCATATGGCATGCTTTGCTTGCATATCATTCATTTTGTCACAGAGGTCTAAAACTGGTTGATGATATTGCTTCTGTGACACTTCTGTAGTTAGTAGAAAACAGTTCAAAACAACTTTTTTTAGCCCTGGTTTGTATAACTTACGAATACATGAATATATGTACCATATTATTGTTTGGAATGTAAATTTATGCTTAAAAACAACTCCAAAATAAATGACTACATGAAGGAAGTTAGAATAATTCTGAAGGTTGACAAGATGATCATAAAATCATCACATAATTAAGCACAGGAGATTGTCCTAACAATAAAGATAAAAAATAAAAATAATAATAATTAAAAAAAAAAAAACTTTTTTTTTGTGATCACTTTTCATTAGACTTTGCAAAGAAGCTGCTTAACAAATCCTCAGCTGAAATTTTATTTGTTGCTTGGCATTGGCCATCACTTTACTGTCCTGGTGTTAACAGCCAGCTTTAATAGGAAATTTGTGGCTGCTATCAGGAGAAGAGAGTCCTCTCATAAAGGATGTTAGAAGTTCACTTGCACCCTGAAACAGCCCTCACTGCTTTCAACCTAATGTAACTGGAAATACTTGATCAAAGTAGTAAATATTGTAAAACTATTAAATTTGAAAATATCAAATACATTTTATGGTGATTTAATATTAATTAAATGTTTGTGTTTTGTTTTGTTTTGTTTTTAATATTAAATAAACCATTATGTAGTCTTAGCAAAATATCGTTATTTACTCCTGCTGAGAGTAGGAGTACGTCACAACAAATAGTAGGAGTACGTCACAACTGAGTACGTCACAACAAATATTTGAATGAGTTGTAAAGGTGTTATCTTTCAGTTTTGAGTACCTATACTCCAAACCCTTGTACTAGGCTGACTGAGAGACAGGAAACACACAGCCTCTCTTCTCTATGAACACTGTCTAATGAACACTGCAGGCCCTGCTGCTGGTCACATCACCCATGAGGAGTCCCAGCTGGAACTACAGTGATTGGAAACACAGCATAACCCTTTAGATCTTTGATTATCTGAAAGTTTTCCAAGTGTTAAAGCCATCTGCATAATCCCTTAGGTACTCATCCTGCTTCCACTAGGTTGTTCTTGAGAAGAAGCAGAAACTGTGATTTAACATAATACTGAAAATCAGAGCTATGCTATCCACCCCGGAAACACTGTACAGTAACTTCTAAAAAACTACGTTGTATGTAACAATTTGACATGTAAAAAAATTTACACTTCATTCAGAAAGGTGGAAGTAACAAGAGACTCCTAAAAAAAGACAATTCTAAACACAAAATAACCTGCACACACAATTTCAAAGTTCTGCTCAAAAAAGTAAAACTGGTGAAGAAAGGCAGCCTATCCATGGACATTCCTTTTGTTTGCTTTCTAGGTACCACTGGGACTTTAATTTCCTCCAGGCAAAAGACTGAAAGACTCACGTAAGATTGCATTTTCTATTTTCAGCTTAAAAATAAGAAGTCTAACACACTGCCCACAGCATCCTCTAAAATGTACAAACAAAAAAATCTGAAAAGTTACAAGCTTTATATTTTCTTGGATTTGGTGGCATTTTAGCAATATTCAGCAGATGCAAAAACTTCTGCGAGCTCAGAGAAATACATTTTCTAGATGACTACCCTGTGTATATGTCTCTTAGAAGAACATATGATAACTAGATGACACTGGACAAAAAGTACAAAAAGTTCTGCTGCCAGAAAATATCTATTTTAACTCCTAGTAAAAATGTACAGATCTGAGAATATTTTTTATTTTAAATAAATAAAGATGTTTCAAAAGAAGCTGTGTATACTCATTACATATTGCTTCACATTTTAAATAGAGGTGACTGCAAATTTCTGATGTTATTCTTCAGCAAATGCAGGTTCTAAAAGAGTACTCTCTTGGAAATTTAAGAGGATTTCAGAAGAAATCTCCATGTCTATAAGTTGCCAGAGAACTTTTGTGGTTTGTTTAACACATTATTAGACTAAGTTTTAATAAATCTGAGGTGCTGAGATTTTGGAAGCATATTTGACTTTGGATACATTTTGGCCTTTTTGATTTTTTTGAAAAGATACAACACAGATTCCTCCTTCTGCAAAAGACTGTACTTTTTAAATAACTGTCCTCAAATTAAAAGAGAAAATAAAATAAAATAAACCATAGAAATGAATGCCTATTTTCTACCAGCTCTGTTTTAAAATAAGTAGCAAAATACATAAGTTATATGTAATATACAGCACAGTGCACCCTATGTTCTTTGCGTTTCTAACAGCAGGTTCAAAGCTGTGCAGTTCTTTAAGTGCTTCTTCAAAATTGGTGAGAGTGAAAGGAGCCTGGGAAGGAGCCCAGAACCCCAGAACTGCCAATAGACATGACAACTAGGCATGTCATGGGTAAATCATGGGATTTACTATGCTAAGGAGTGAAGATGAAGACATTTTAGATGGGAAAAAAAAAAAAAAAAAAAAAAAGAAAAAAAAAAAAAAGCAAGAGGCAATAAAAGAGCGAGGCTAAGGCTTTGACGTGTGAAAGAAGCTGATATAAATAAATCCTACTCAGAACAGATAAGCAGTAGAAACTATAATAATTTTCTGGCCAACACTGTAGTAAAAAACAAAAAAAATGTTTACACAGCTGTCAGTAAAGATTTGGGGGCAGAACGCCCCCGCTTGGAGAGGTTCACAAGCCACCCATGATGTTCCAGAAGCTGGCCCAGGAGACACTGCAGGCTGCAACCCCGCTGACAGCAGCTAGGGAGTTGGGTCTGCAGCAGAAAAAAATATATGTATATATATACATAAATATATACATAAAACACAATGTACTGGGATTTTTTTATTACTTTTTAAGTGATGGCAAGGAAGCACTTGTATGCACAGGGCTACTTTAAAAGGGAAAATAAATCTGTGAAATTTTGTATTGTGCATCAAATGTCTCCCATTATAGCTTCTCTTATTCTGGCCTGAACACTACAGGATTTCTTGCAAAGTTTGTTGAAATGCCATAAGGAGGGTATAGCAGAAAAATCTTCTCGTGTCTGATTTATTTTCAGCTTAAAAGTCAGTTGCTAGTCTAATCTCTCACCACTAGCATAGGAACTCCTGAAGATTAACAGGATGTCACTTTCAGGCTTTTATATTAGCCAGTGCTAGAGCTGACATTTCCCAGATTCATAAAGATGTCACTCTTTTTATCTGATACCATAGATTCAAACAATACGTTGCCCAGAGCATCCCACACAACTTGCTCGCTCTGTAAAAGATCCTGCTTTCATCTCCTTTCCTGTACAGTCCTTTACTTAGGCCTTTGAAAGTCTGTTGCGTGGCCAAGTGCCATGGCCCCTCTTTTTTCCACATACTGCCCTCTCACTGTTCAACCAACAGAAAACTCCCCCATGCTCATCACCATGTCAGAGCCCTCTCATCCCCTGAAAACAGTGCTCCAGGAGGGAGGGAGAGGCCAAAAGGCCTGCTAGCTGTTTCTAGGCTCAGCAACCGCAGCTGGTGGAATGAGGTTCCTCTGCTGGAGATCCAGGACCAACCTCCACGAAGCCTGGGCACCTTCTCAGCAAAGAGCTGGGGGAGGAGATAGTGTCCCAAGGTCACAGACACCACCACCGGCCTACTGTCTACTTCAGCCTGGTCTTGGTGGAGAATCCTACTGGCAGCAGAAGCTGCTCTCCCTTCAAGGCTGGCATTACCCCACATTTATGGCATTTCTCCTTGGATCTGCTCCCGCTTCTTCCACCCTATGCCCCAAAGTTTCATGCTGAGCACTACCAGGGAGCCTGCTAGGGCCTCCCTGCCCTCCTCAGGGCAGCAATCACTCCTGCACAGTAACCTAAGGAGCAGAATCTAAGGAGCCATCAAAAGCTCCCAGCACTGATGTTACTGAGACTCCTGTTCAAAGCATGAACTGAATGCATGCCGGAGCATGGGGGGGAGCCAGCCTTCCTTCCCAAACTGGATGTCTGCTCTGAGGCCTCCTAACACTTCACGCTGCGGTAGCTGCTATCTTACTGCTCACTGTTTCTAGAGGAAATGTCAGGCAGGTGGAAAACTCAGACTGCTTGCCCTAAGAGACTGCAGGGAGTCAGGCAGGGGGAGGTTAAACAGCAGGCTGGACTAAAATGCCTGGCACCAAGTACACCAAAGCTCCTGCAAGACCTATCTTCCAAGAAGGCCCGAGACTGAACCGAGCATGAGAGGACTCATTTCTGATGTCTCATGCAGTTGTACAGTTTTATTACTAGTTTTATGCTGCGCTTAGCATTTGACAAAGGAAAAAAAATAGACAATTTTAACATAATCCATTGTGAAACTACTAAATTTAATTTCACGGAGCATACTGAGTCTGCTCAGGGAAATACATTTTCTATTTCCATTAACTCTTGTGTTCTGAGGTATATAAAGCAGTGTGCCCCAGTGATTAGTACTGACTTAGTATGTTGACTACTCAATGAATAGAGTATGTAAAACACCATTACTTCATTCAGTTAAAGAACCTCTCATGTTAGGACAAATACTGTCTCAGCTTCATAATTCAACTCTTCACTATTTTGTTTCCTTCATAGCTGCACACTGAAACAATAGCACAGCCTGTGGATTTCCTTGCATTTCCAGTGCCCTCATGGGGAATGCTTCTGATTATCTAAAAATAAAACACCCACTGATCCTTTTGTTTTCCAGAATCATCTCGCCTAAAAGAAAGGGATGTGTATTTTTAAACAGATTTCTTCAATATGTCTTTGACAAATTGATTTAAAAGTCAGAGGTCTGTTATTTCTTGCTTCGCTTCATAACTCTTTATTTAGTATCTCCTACTCATGAACTCTCCCAATCCCCCAACTGACTTGAAATTACTCTGAAAATGACCGTCATGATTTTTTAGTTTCTTAAAAAAATGTTTGTACATCATATATCTCTATAAGTAAGTACTTCTATTATGTGAACATAAATTCCCTCTCCTTATTCTGCTCTTGAGGTCTGAGAACAATCAAATTACCACAGCTTAAATAAAGTACCTCTTCTCTTTCCTAAAATATCCTCATGCTACTATTTCTGGTACTTCCCTTTTCTCTAGTCTCTAGACTTGTAAGAAGTGTAATGTTTGATTCTCCTTTTTCTGTATCTGTCTCTCCATCCATATTTGAAAACAGTTTCTTTATATCTAGTGTTGTCTTATTCCCTCTGGCTGGTGTATCTCTCTGGTTTGTATTTTCTCTGTCTCTTGTAGATGTGTTCTGATCTCTCAGGTTTTGTTTTGTTTTGTTTTGTATTATGCTTTACTATGGGCTTTGGAGTTTTTCTGCTTTAAATTAATTCATTACATATTCTGTTTTCTAAACACCCTGAAGACTTTACTCGATATTTCACACCTGCCACTGAGCACCCACCTGGCCAGCAGGAAGTCCCATGGTGGTGGTGGCACCAGGTTCTTCTGAAGGAGAGGACCAAAGTGTGGGGCTGCCCAGAGCCCACTGTGCACCGTGCAAGATGGGATTTCCAGGAGTGCCTATCAAAGCAATGTGCATCATCCCAGAGCCCTGGACTTCAAGCTGTAAACAAGATTTAATACAGACAAGATAAAATCTTTGTAGTTAGGTTTACGTCTTGTTTATTGGGTAGCTGCTAATATCCATGCTTGCTACCCACAGAGCTATCAGCATGACAACAGAGGCAGGTTGAATTTGTATTATTCATGGTTATGCTACTGTCTGTATGCTTAGCACATCAGAGGTACAAAACTGATATGTTTACATTGTCATTATAAACCAATTCTAAATTGATTTATGTTCTACTTTCTTCTTTAATAAGTTTTCTTCCAGAGCTTTCATCTCATATTTATTCTCAACCATGAAGCAAGGCAGAAGTTTCAGATATGTCTTCTCTGATCTGGCACTGTCATCTCCAGGCATTGTCTAATACAATTGTTTACTTTCAAGCATTAAATCACTTTATTTTTCTATATTTATATTTTATTATCAGGAATGGTATTATTGTTTGACTTCAGATTCTTTTCTCTTACTGTGCTATTTCTAGTTATTTTTTATTAGCCTTATTCCTCTTTCTTAGGTACTCTAATGACAGAATTAACTGCTCTAACAAACAAGGTCCTCACCTTATTAGGGAAAAAGTAATTCATACTCATAGCTTTTACTGTATCCTTTTGAAAATCAATTAGGGTTTTTTCATGGACTTTAGTAATGACATGGCCAATACCTACGAACTTCACAAATATGTACAATCATATAAAGTATATGTACAATTATATAAAACATACACACATATGGAATTGTCGTATTGATTTCAATAAGGCACCTACAGGTTCTTCATTATGTGTGGTACTGGGATACAGACTGGCACTCATCCACACTGCCCGCTGGAAACAGTGGCTGGCAAATGCTGTTCCCCAGGAACCATCTGGGAGGCTTCAGGGTGTCTTGGGCCAAAAATGTTGCAGGGAACATGCTAGTAATTAAGCAGAAGTGATGACTTCATGCCAGCACCTGGCCCTTCCCCATCCTGTTTGCTTTCTATGTGCCTGAGGCTGTCAGTAAGGATAAATGCCACTGATGATGCTGATGTTTTGTTGTGCTTATGGCTAACCAAGCTAATCCCAAACTCTCTGTACATTAGGCAAACGGCCAGATGAAGATGGCAATACCTTTCAAGTATTAGACAAGGATCAAACTGAAAACAAGATGTGCATTAGTCTGTACTCCATTTACTAATGTTCCCAACCATGCTGCCTCTCTTCTAATCACCCACAAGCATATCTTAGCTACTGTCTTTTAGCTCATCTTTGTGGAATTACTGGCCCCTGTATCCCAACCTTTTCACAAGTCCACATTTAATGATTCAGTGTGTGTCAGTAAGAGCCACAGTGCACACTTGTGAAACTCTGCCTGTGTCACCCTGCTTATGCTGATCCTCCGCAAGAGAGCAAGAGGCTCTCAGCAGGTACAGTGGAGCTGACTGGGTTGTTGGTTAACGCACAATTGTTGCACAGGCGTTTGCTAATGGATAAGTATAGGATAAATCTGCGAGCTGTGCTGTTTCTGATCACAGTAAAGGAGGACAAATACTCATAGAGGATGGATGGTTGTAGGGGAGACCTTCAGACTTTATGCAGACCTCCTTGCCTGATTTAAAAAAAATGATTTATATTTGATTTTATTTTTACATGATTTATGAATTATGTCCTGACCCCTGATCTGATCGTCACATGGCCAGATGTGCCAGTGATTTTACTGCTTGCAAAAACAGAGCACAGCCACTGAGCTAAGTGTGCAATCTGAAAAATACACCTCAGTGGTGAAAGCTCTTCCATTTCTCCATGTGGTTTTGCAGAGCATTCAGCCTTGTACATTGACAACACCCAAAGAAAATCATTAGAGCAACAACAAGGCCACCACTGACACCAACCCCAGCAACACAGATGGTAGTTGCCAGAACAGACAGTTTCTTCCTTTTGATCTCTTCTGTGGACATTCTGCACACAAGCCTAGGGAAGAAAAAAAAAAATCATGCATTCCACCATGTTTTAATATGAAATCTGGTCCCTCTTTTTACAGCTTCAGTGGACTTGTTCTAGTACAAACAGAACAGGTCATTCCTCTGGCATGGAGCTGATCCTAATCAGAGACTGAGAACAGGGATCTTCCTCAGGTCTAAGACCTCTGCTGTGCACATTTAAAGTTTTTGTCTGCATACTTATTTCTGGTGTGCTTAAGTGTTTAGAAACTTGTGGATTAAAAGAAACTTGTGGCAAAATCACACAACTATGGACAACTTTATCATAGTGTACAGCATTTTGCTTTTCCAACCTCTGGAAGACTCAAGCAACTATAGAAATCTTCCTGGCTCAGAACTGGAAATCTCTTCCAGCCAGCACCATGATGCAAAAACTCCTTCCCCAGGCCTTTCTCTGTGCCACAAGCCACTGTTATCAGAAAATGCCAAAACACCCTTCTCTCTCTGTTACCTGCACACCGCATCCATCCCTGCATGCCACATTTCAAAGTTCTTTCCGTTTGGATTCATTATGGTTTTGCACCATTTCAGGAAATATTGTACTTCATCCTTAATGATGAGCAGAGAATAAATCTACCACTTTATATAAAGATTTAACAGAACAGAATTAGAAAGAAAAAAAAAAAAAAAGTGTGCATTTTCTGTAGAAATATCTTTTCTAATCACTGTGTTTTAGTACATCAGAGGGCAGTGGGGCAGCCCCTGTTTTTGTAACACAGGATGTGCAGGATGTGAGACCTGATGTGATACCAGCAAGAGAGCCCTGTCCTGGGTCTTGAATTGCTTTCATGTGCCTAAGTCCTAGAAGTCTAAAAATATTTAGACAAATGGCCCAGGAAAAGAGAATATGGCTTTTTCCTCTCCCCTCCTGTTCCTCTTCCCTCTTCTACCTCTTTCTAATTCAGAAGAAATGTATGCCTGATCCAGACCCAATGTGGGCTCACCAGGGACCCTGATGGATCCCAACTTCACTACTGCCTGGTCCTGCCACAGTCATACTAATTAAAAACATGACACGGTGAACTGATGGGTTTTGCTTGGACCTGTGTAAAGCATTACCAAAAGAACAACCCAACCTTTCAATTCACAAGGGCTCAATAGATAAAATCTTCTTTAAAACTGGAATTTATTATGCCATTGAGGATATAAAAAAGCAAAAATCTAAACTCCATTAAACAAATCCATTGAGTTTGTCTCATTAAAAAAGCACATAAGAAACTAGTAGGGAAAGGAATCAATCAGCTTTATCTTCAGCAACTGTTTTTAATTAAAAACATGTTCTTGCTGCACAAAATGCTAGGGACAGTAAATGATTTAATATATATAACACAGAAGCTGGGAAGAAACACAATCTTTGTTTTGGATTTCCTATTCTGTCTTTAGATCTTGCCCTCCTCAGCACTAGTTTTTCAGTCATGGTGTCTAAAGGAATGCAGTCCTTAGCTGTTTAAAGATAATCACCTTTGCAAGGACTACACATTAAAATTAGTTTATGTTCAGAAGGTCGGTTTCAATTACAGTTTTAGTGAACTGGAAATGAGGCCAATGGGGAAAGATTTTATTTTTGCTAATCCCCATATAGTAGCAACATAATGGGTAATTCCTCTCACTGTACTTTATCACATAGGTGCCTTTTGCTAAAATCACTGCTAACAAGCACATAAATTATAAAATCATTCAAAGATCAAAATGCTGACAACAAAAATAACAATGTTGTATTAACAAACACTAAAATAACACCAATGGGAAAATACAGGGATGAGAGTAATCACCTACAAAATTTTGCTGCAAACTCTCTAAGCCTACATATTTTTCCGAAACAGACAGTAAATAGTGATAGACCCTTTTGTGACACAGATTCTCTGATTCTCGTATCACTTGTTTGGGAAAGAGATAGAATGCCTTTTGATGTTTAGCTAAAATACATTAAAACTGCCTACAGAAAAAACTCATGTACTATTAAATGGAAAAACAGTTCAACAAAAACTTCACAACGTCACTCCCTGTAACCCTACTGTAACATTCCCAACCTGATGGCAAGGTCATCTCATCCCTTGGCCTATCTAGAATCAGCCTAAGATTGAGGCCAAGAGGAAAAAAAAATGACAAACATAATTTCTTATGACCTAGGCCAAATGCTTGCACCTGCTACTTAACCTCTGTTAAAACTAGAGGTCAAGAAAGGCACGAGCTTATCTAGAATAGAGAATGCATTTCTGATGTGCTATAGAAAGAACAACATCAACTATGGGCAGTGACTTTCATTTTAAGAACAGATACATTTAAATAAATCTCTTAAAGAATTAAGATGTCTCCCTTAAAAAATCACAAGCTCTAGCAATTTATTAAGTTTTGAAGACATCTCAGGATAAAATATTTCCATGTATTAGAATGTCCACTTTCTCATGTTCAAGAACTCATTCTAATAATGCTTTCAGCAAATTTCATTGTGTTTTTTGGTGCTCATTTCTCAGAGTCAGGAGCGCAACTTTTGCCTGTTAAGAAATTTAAAAAAGAAAAACAAACACATTCAGGGCAGATCACTCTTTATATTCATGACATAAACAGGGAAAACGCATCATCCAAAGGCTGTAGGAATTTCTAATCAATGGAAATACAGTTATATTGGAAAAGTTTGGAGGAAGGAACCCCACCCCAAAATCTCATAAAACACACTTTGTAAAAGAATTCCATTCCTAGCTGCTGACACATTTTGTCATATTTGACAACAGCTTAATTCCTCCATGAGGTTTGCCCACACAGTGCTCAAGCAGGATGGGTCCATTCTGATCCAGTCCATTCTCAGAGACAGCTGTGTAGGTGAAATCTTTCACTGGATCATAAAAGCAGCAAAAGAAATACGGGGTAAATAATTAGGAAATACTGTAAGTGCAGTAAATGAAGTACCTGTGGGAAAGGAAAGAAAACCTAAAGAGGTCATCTCTGAACATCTCTGAACAGTTGAGCTATCAGAAAAAAAAAAAAATAAGGAATATTCTGCACCTTTCAGGCAGAAAACAGATAGGGATTGTTTCACAGCACAAATGGTCTGGTGAACATATGAATGAAAATAATAATAATAATAATAATTTTCTTCCTGTGTCCCAGAGGCTGAAGGACCACTTTCTGCCCTGGCTGCTGCTGCTGCTGAATACTGCTGGCCTATTTCAACCTCAACCAGCTGTGGTGGTTTGACCGTATTAGGCAACTGAACACCACAACCGCTCTCTCACTCCTTGGCTCTCCAGACGATGAACTAACTCATGGATGGGAATCAGGGAGTCTCGGTTGGTGCGATACTGCCGTCGGTGCACCGTTGTAGTAGCGATTGGTACCTGCTGTTCTTCAACCTTAAGCAATCCTACAACAGAGGGGTCTTCTGAAAGGCCAGGTAGGGTAGACAGCTGCCTAATCTTCTCTGTGCTCACAGCAGCTATGCCAAAAGCCCATCGGTACCCTTTTGGATCCTTGAAGTACCCTCTCTTGTTTTTTGTTTTTTTTTTTTGTTTTTTTTTTTTGAGATAAGGATAATTTTAATAAAGAGAGAAATATATTATCAAGGAAATACTATATTAATTAAACAATTATTAACAATATTATTATTATTAACAATATTATTATTAATTAAACAATTCAACTAAAGGGAGGAAAGGGAAAAGGGGAAGAGGAAGGGGGAAAGGGAATAACAAAACAAGTAAAGGCTATGTGGAAATGCAGAGGAGAAAAAAATTACTCTCTACTTCCCACAAATAAGCGATGCTTGACCACGTCCTTGAAGCAGGGCCTCAATGCACGTAGCCGGTGTTCGGAGAGGAGGACAGACGTTTTCGCAACGAGAGCCCACCCCACCCCTCTTCCTCCTTTTCCCACCTTTTATTGCTGAGTGTGACATCATATGGTATGGAATATCCCTTTGGTTGGTTTGGGTCAGCTGCCCTGGTGATGTTTCTCACTTTTTTTTGCCCACCCCCTAGGAGGGCTAGAGAAAGTCCTGATGCTGTGCCAGCACTGCTCAGCAGCAGACACAACACCAGTGTGATACCACTGCTGTTTTAGCTACAAGTGCAGAGCATAGCACTGTATGGGCTGCTGCAGGGAAAGTTACCATCCCAGCTAGACCCAGTACACCAGCCTGTTCAGTTCATGCTGGTTATTCAAGCATTAGACCGACCCAGATTATTTATTTTTGGTGAACCAAATGGTCACATTCTCTGTCAGTAGCAGAGCTGTGGCCATGGTAATTTCCAGCAAGAGGTGACTACAGCAACATCTTTAATGGCTTTACCTGCTTGCTAAATCATCACCTGCCCACAGCAAGAAGAGCTTTATTTTAGAGCCTGAAGAGTCTTGAATAAAAATCATCTAATGATACATTGCTTAACCCACATCATTCCTGGGATGTCATCCAACATCATATTTTCTCCAGTGGCAAACCGGATTTAATAGGTCCCTATCCCTTGCTCCCATGTCCCTGTCACGTGCCTCATCACTTTTGGGAGTCATCAAGAGAAACTGTGCTCAGAACTGGATCATGGAACTGATATTTTAAAAGAACTAAAAAATCAAGGTGTGTGGAGAGAGGGCAGAGCAAAAATTTATTGCATATCCACTAGATAAAATGTAATGTTAATAAATGAGATGCTGAGCAGGAGAAAGGGCACTGCTATGTTTTATGTTAATGCTACATTAGAAGTTTTTGGCAAGCTATTCTCTGTTAGCAATTGTGAGCTATAGGACACCACAGATTTCCTAAGACGTAGGAAGTTGCTCTGTTTCTGTAGTAATAAATAAGCTCAGTCTGGGATAGGTTGTGAGAGCCACTTGGGAAGAGATCCTAAAGTTTTAATAGATTACAAAATATAAAAATAAAATAAAAATGCTATAAAACAAAATCAAAATGCTATAAAAATGCTATTACTGAGTTCAGTGCTCAGTTACAGTCAAAAGTAAAGTGAATGCTAGCAAATAGAAGAAAATAAATAGAAAGCAAAACAGAAAATATCATTACACCCACTAAGCATCAATCAAGGCTGGGAAGTTTATTTGGGAACTACCACAGCATACTTAGCTCATTCTTATTTTTTTCATTAGCCGTGTTTAGCTATGGTTCGACATGGCTGAAGAGGGATGACTGGAATAACTGCCCTTTTGGTTTGTCTCTTTACATTACCATTTTCTCGTCGGTAGTACTGTAGATATATCTGTGAGTTTCATTAAAATATCTTAATTTAAAATATTTCTTACTTAGGATTTTCTCATACAATGTGAATATTTTCCTCATACTGTACATATACAGTGACCAGCTACTGTACCTCTGGCTGGGTAACCTAGCAAAGAAATACAAGCAGTCAGCAAGGATGGCTCCACAGTAATGAACACCAAGTGCTGGACCACCTCGTATTTTTCCCCATCTAGCTCTGATGGGGTGTCCTCCCCATCCCATGCAGAAGGCAGGCTGGTGGGATGATGGGTTGGGGTGCAGCAGCAGAAGAACCCACATCTCAGAGTGCACACAGAGATCCCTGGCCTGGCCTCTCACCCATGCGTGGATCAGCAGGTTGCACAAAGCAGGAGCACCCCCATCGTCAAATGGAGAACCTGCACAGCCCAAAGAGGCGAGAGAGGGGTGCCCATACACAAACATACATGGGGGATTGGAGCTATGGTACTAGGTATGAAAGGGGTTTGGTAACCTGTAGGTGCTTGTCAGCGTTTTCTGAGTGCCTTGTAGTCTGGTTTCTCTGTTGGACTGCTGATATTGATCCACCATGTAAAGTTCACCAATTGCTGGATAATTACCTGTTTAATAAATCAGTAAACTACTTTAATCCTGATTTTATTTTAAGCCTGTGAGTCGAGCAAGTCTTCTCTGCCACACTCCCATATGTTTAAGAAGTAACTTGGCCTCTTAAAAAAGACCTTACTATTACAAAAATAGTAAGCAATTAGCTTAAGTACCCCTGAATCACACTCAATTTACAATAGCTCTTTAAGTCTGATGATTGAATATTTCATTTCATAGGATAAATGTAGTTAGAAATTACATCTTCCTAATCCTCTAATTATACTGCTCTTCACTTCAAAGAAATTTGCTGGTTGGGTGCATGTATGTGTCAGTCCTCTCTATGTGTGGTCACCACTTAATATAAATTTGTAATAGAGAAAGGAAATTTCTTATTTGTAAATTGTATTTCAATAGGTAGTCTCTCCTCAAGTACTTCAGTGCTATTTGCAACCAAACTGTTCAAATTTGGGAGCTACTTCCTAAATGATTAAACTGTCTTCAATTAAAATATACAACTATGAGAAAATAAGGAAATAAAAATACTTGTCGGGCTAGGAGAATGCAAAAGAAGAAGAAAGAAATTAAAGTTTCCCATTCTGAAAAAAAAAAAAATATGAAAAGAAAAATTAATCTCAAGATTTGGGGTCTTCAGATATGAATTGTGAAGCAAGATGGTTCGGTGAGTAGTTCCAGAGAAACAATGTACCCCCAAGAATTTTACAGAAAATACTAATCATGAAACACAGCAAATAAATTTAAAACCATATAACAAAAATGTAGTAAAAAAAAAAAAAAAGAAAAAAAGAAATGCACATACAGTTGTTATGAACTTAACAGAAAGAAATTAATAAAGCTACTAGTCATTTAAAGTTCTAACATAAGAAGAAGCTCTAGCAAATGGCCAGCCTATGGCTAAATCTTGCCTAAACTTCAGGTCTTACGTTGCACCCAAGGTCATACTTTCATCTCCATGTCAGGACCTCAGCAGGAACAAATACAGTGACTGTATGGAAGATATTACTTTTATTATTGAAGCACTAACATTTAATTGCTCTACTGCAGATAGGCAAGGGCATGTCCCTAATTTGCTACCCTGTTTCTTGGGATGCTAGATCTGCTAGATTAGTTTTGTTACCCTGCAGTTATTTCAACCAGTATGATCTTGTTTTGTGGTCAGTGGTAGCTGCTGAGGTGAAAAATTAATTGCTTCTATAACTTCTTGCCTATGGCCATGTCCTTTGATTTGTCTTTCTTTGACATCACTTTTTGGCCTGTTTTAAAGTTTAATAAATCTCCACAAAATTCTCACATTTGTTATACAAAGTAAAGAATCCTACCCATTCTTTAGATGAGAAGCATTCAGTATGTGCATAGCATTTTTCATAATGGTCTGTGACTCCAGCTCTTATACAATGCCAGAAAGTATACGAACTTTAAAGGAAAAATTAATAAGGAAGAGAGAAACACACAGTTATTATTTTCAGAGCTGCCCCAGAGAAGAGAACTGTAATAAAACTTCCTAATAGGCACAGTCAGAGATGGCTGCACCTACGAAATCTAGCCCAGTTCAAAGAGAAATGCACTTTACAGTAAAGAAGAATTAAAGCTACACATCTTTAAATTAATTTTTTAAGGTGTTCCCAGTGTGTTCACAGTCACAGGATGTGGTCTCCTCTGGCTTCAGCTACATCAGCAGCACTTTCAAAAGTGGCTGCTTTAAAAATTAATGGTTTGGTCCATTATCTAGGACTACATGACTGGGTATGATTTAATGGCATGTACTACCATACAAAAAAAAAAAAAAAAAAAAAAAAAAGAATATAAAAAGTTAAACCAGAGACTACAATCAGTAAAAACAGAAGTATAAGGCCAAGAGGGTCTGACAACTGGCAAGACCAAACAGGTAGTGCTCCAATTAATTATTGTTCAGCCAGGATTCAGAGTTGTTTGAAGACAGCAGGCACTGGTGGTATTCGTTCTGGCACTGTGAAGGCGTATGAAACAATGGGACGATCAAAACCGTGGTACAAGCATTACAAAAGTTATCTGTTATCTTTCTAGTCCTTCTGTCTTTTGTCTCCAAGTGGGAGCTAAAAGATGCTTTATGTAGGAATTAAAGCTGCTACCAATAACTGATGTGACTCCCCAGTGTTGCAACAAACCAGTTACCTATTCTGTGGGAATTTCTCCACGCTGGCAAAATGTCACATAAGGTTATTTGTCATGGTTTATACTGAAAAAGAAACAAAAAAGTTTCTGCCCCCTGTCCCCCCCCCCAAATACACAACTCTCTTCCCCCCAAAAAATCGCCTACCCAACCCTTCAGTGTATAAAGACAAGAGCAATTAAAATTCATTCTGATTTAAAATAGAAGGATGGATAGCTGTGACCTAAGCACTGCTTTATTTCTTGCTTTTCAATAGACTTTCTGTTAAAAACTTTTGCTTTGCAACTGTGAAAGCTAAGTAATTATTGTTCAACATTATTCATATTCATCATATTGCTATTTTTTCACTGTAATTGCACATGCCAAACAAACCTCAACAGGTAAGGCAATCACAATGATTACAGGAACCTGCATCTCTCATAGATCTGTCTAATGACATCATCTGAGTATGGCCACTGCAAAACTAGAGGAGTCTGCCCATCACTAGAAGGGTGAGACTTAAGAAGGCAGTCATGGGATCAGAAATGCACAATGTAGTAACTAGCAGACCTAAATAACATGACTGAATATCATATCCTGTTGATGTCCTTCTATTGTTTGGCTCATCAAATATTTAAAGAAAATACTGAATTTATAAATATATTTCAAAATTACAACAGACAAAAATGAATATATGCTGAATAAGAATTAGAACTGCAATGTTTCTGGGACTACAATAGTTTAATTCTCCCTGAGACACCGTTGCTGTGTAAGATTAATTCCTCATGCACCAGATCACCCATATCTAAGTGCCAAAGGGGCTTCTGACACTGAAAAAAATCTCTCTTACAGATGGCCATAAAATCATCTGTGAAACTACCTTGACCTTGTGATAGCTTTTGATAGCACTTGCACAATGGGCTCTAGCCTTCAAAAAAAAAAAAAAAAAAAAAAAAAAAAAAAAGGAGATAATTCTGAGAGACCTGTAGCTCTTCAAGGCACAAATAGTATTTGAGTATTTTTTCATTTATACATTGCCAAGCACCTTTTTAGAGGACTCAAAGGTCAGTGAAGCTTAATTCAGTTCTATATCCTTCTACATATATATGCAGCTGAAGAACTGACATTTCCTCCAGTTTCTCCTCTTTATTAGAGTCTGTATTTCAAGCCAAAAAGAAAACAAACAAACAACAACAAAACACAACAAAAACAAACAAACAAAAAATCACTATGCCATAATTTTCCATATACACTCTATGGATATACTGCCATTTGCCTTTTTCTGTCCCATAGTTTACTGGAATAATGTCCCTTTAAGCCATTCTTTCTCTGGCAAATGTAAAGAAAAAGACTGAAAAGGTACAGGATGCCAAGCAGGAAGCCATAAGATACAAACGTATACTTGGAATTTAGTTCAACATGAACCAGTGAACACAATGCAGAAAGTCTTCCTGATACTTCAGCTGAATCTATTCTTCCCATATTTAAATTGCACAGATTACAGATTTTCATGTATGGGATTCAGGCTACTTGCTGGTAAGAGAGAATACAGCACAGTGAATTAAACTACTCTTAGATATTTCTCTGAGCTTATCCACTACAGAAAGATGATAGAATGACTTTGTCTTTTGTAACATGTAACCCAGAAAAATTTGCTCTGTTTAAATCTGTTTATAAACCAAGCCTTTGATAAAAGACTTGGGTTCTGATTATATTCTGATAGCTATATAATCAAATCATTTTCTCCATGAAAAAAGTGAAGGTTCTTTTCTATGAGTTCTTACATAAGCATATAATATAAACCCCAGCCTGACTCAAAAATATTTGCCTTACTTTACAGCACTTCTAACACACAGTAAGGTACACATGCTTGTAAGGCTGGAGCTCAGAATTACAGAAGAGTTACTCTGAGAACACCTTCTATACATAAAATATACATATTGCATATATTTGTTTTGGTTTTGCTTTCAACTGCTACGGGCAGCATTTTCAGCACCCCTCAACTTACCCTTATTTGGTCAATTGGAGTTGTCATGGAAGTTAGTCTTGATAAGGGATTTCGAAAGAAGGAAGAAATGAACACCTTTAAAGCCAGGCAGGAGGCAAGACCACACTGAGAAGCACAGATAGAAGTTACAAACCCAGGGTCACTGGCAAGTGGAGGTCTTTGCTATCACAAAAAAAAACCTGTAAGGTCCATGAAGGGCTTTGATGCTGAGTGCAACCATGATGTGTGAGAGCAGAAAACAGAAGTTAGAGTCGGGGAATGAGACAAGGCAGCATTTCAGGCCAGGACATGTGAGAATAGAACATGGGCCAGTAGAAGAAGGTAGGCAGAAAAAAAGATGGACCACCAGAGTCATGCAGGTGTGTGGAAGTGGAGGGCTCATGCACAATGCCCTCTGCCACTGGTTGCAGCCCATTGCCCTCTTCTTTATGTGTCCTTCTCATGAACTTCCCCTGGCACACTAAGGCAAGGTCCATCTGCTACAAGCTACAAACTTGACTCAACTTGTACTTACCAGGTAAATTTTTTCAAGTTCCATTGGAAGGGCATCTCAACCCCAAACTGTGCCAATGTGAAGCATTATTTTTCTACAAGACAAGCTCCTTGTCAAGCACAAACTTAAACCAGCTTCATTACATATGCCTTTTTAAAACCTGTATCATCAGCAGGTATTCTTTAAGGGTGGCTTATTTCACTTTTGCTTAAGCACATTATTTGCCAATGCAAGCTAAAATGACCTAAGCACTGTTATACACACCTTTCTGCTAGTTAGTGAAACATTTTAAAACCCTGTCTGCTAAAAATCATACTCAAAGTGCATTGTCTTACCTCAGTCAGACTTACTTGTGCAGTGTTGGTCCAAAGGAGATATTTCTTCTAGGACACAGTCCAACTAAAACAAGGAAAAGCAGAGGTGCAGAGTGGCTCACAGAGAAGAAACATTGAATATGCCAGGACTCTTCAGCTTGGGAAAGAGATTACAATGAATATGATTGACATATATATAATCCAGTAGCATAGCAGCTGCATACAGGTCAGTTAGTCAGTTTTCTAATATGGTAGCATCGCTGGAAGCTGATAGAAGCCATATTAGAAATGAAGAAGGTCATTTCTCATGCAACAGCTGACAGGACAGGCCTGTGCAATTCACTGTCAGATGATGGCTCCGGGGGAAAACTGGCTAAGTAGCATGAGGAGAAATCCACTGTTTTACTAAACAGGCAGAAATCATATACATCAGCTGCAGATGGCTGGAGAACAGGAGAGTATCAGCAGGCATAAACATCTGGCCTTACCTGCAGGTGGCTCCTCCTTGGCGCTGGAGGATATTGGGCTTGGATATTATAAATACTATATATTATAAATACTATACTTGGATATTATAAATACTATAAATTTATAAATACTTTAAATATTATATCCAATATTGAGCTTGGATATTATCACATAACTGGAACACTGCAATTAATGGCTAGAAGCTTTTCAGAAGAGACAGGGAAGAAGGGGCAGGGGTGTTGCCCTCTATGTTAAGAAATTGATAGATTGTGAAGAGCTATTTCTGAGAAGCAGCCACAGACAAGTTGAGAGCTTGTGGGTAAAAGTTAAGGACTGGACCGATAAAGGACACCTTGTGGTTGGGGTCTACTACAGGCCACCTGATCCAGGGCCCAAGGCCTGTTGACAAAGCCTTACTGCTTCAGCTACAAGAAGCATCACGCGCACACACTCTCATCCTGATGGAGGAGGACTTCAGCCACCTGGATGTCTGCTGGGAAAGCAGCACAGCAGGCTGCAGGCAATTCAGGAGACTCCTGGAGTGCTTTGAGGATAAATTCCTAGTCCAGGTATTAGACAAACCAATCAGAGAAGCATTACTGGACCTGGTGCTCACCAGTGCAGATGAACTCATTAAAGAGGTTAAGACTGGAGGCATTCTGGGCTGCAGCAACCACTGTGAACTTCACAGGAGTGAACTTCCAGATATTTAAAGACCTAGTGGATGAAACTCCCTGGAACACTGTCCTTAGGGACAGAGAAACTGATCAGAGCTGGCAACTCTTTAGGGACATTTTTCTTATAGTGCAAGAACACTGCATCCCCATCTGCAATAAAGCAAGTAGAAAAAGCAGAAAACTGGCATCGCTGAGCAAGAACCTGCTGGTCAAACTGAGGCACAAGAAGGAAATGCACAGGCAGTAGAAGCAGAGGCATGTGGCCTGGGAATGCCCTCCCACGGTAAGCAAAGAGCAGGCTTGAGACCACCTGGTGAAACTGAACAGGTACAAATCTATGGGGCCTGATGACATGCATCCTAGGGTCCTGAAGGGATTGGCTGATGTAGTCACCAAGCCTCTCTCCATCATATTTGAAAAGTCCTGGCAGTCAGCCAAAGTCCCGGTTAATGGGAAATGGGAAACATCACTCCTATTTTTAGAAAGGAGGACCCGGGGAACTACACACTGGTGATGAATGATGTTCCTCAGGGGTCTGTCTTGGGACCAGTGCTGTTTAACATCTTTATCAATGATTGAATGCACCCCCAGCAGATGACACAACAGAAGGAAGGGACACCACTGAAATGGATTTGGACAAGCATAAGAAGTGGGTCCATGCAAACCTAGTTCTTTACTCAGAGGGTGGGGAGGCACTGGAACAGGTTGCCCACAGAAGTGGAGGTGTTCAAGACCAGGTTGGACGGGACTTTGGGCAACCTGATCTAGTGGGTGTCATCTCTGCCCACAGCAGGAGGATTGGAACTAGATGTTAGGATCCCTTTCCAACCCAAGCCATTCTATGATTCTAAGTAAAGAATAACCATATTGTTCTTATACAAAAGTATTCTTTGTATTTCACTTGAAATGTAGTATTGTTTCTTTTGGAGTATAATAATTCCCAAAATATTTCACAACCTACAATTCAACTCAGCACAAGGCTGTTGCTAAACAGTCTGTGTTGAAAGATTTTTGTTTTATGGCTTTTTCAGTTTTGAAATAGTAAGGTGACGTAGCTTCTTAATTGCAGGTGCAGTTTTACCCATATAAGTGCTAGAATTGGTATTACCTTTGTATTTCTGAAGTATTATAATTAGAAAGTGTTAGGTACATAAAGTCACGAGTAATGACAGTATTTAGTAATTTTGGTTATATCAGATGGGAGGGTATGCGGGGTTCAGGATACAATTAGCTTTAAGATTTTTGTTTGGAATAGATGGGATTCGTTGTCGGACAGTGGTTGTCCTACTGTCACCTGTATGGTCGGTCCTGCCTCCACATTCCCCTTCGCCTATTTCCTACCTGACACTTCTTACAACTCCCAAGGATACTTTGCGTTCCCATGAGGCCATATGGCCTTGTAACCCAGAATGTACTGATGCAAATGAAACAAGACAGCGGACAAACACCGGAGCAGGTTATCTGTTGAATGTAGCTAGCATAAAGCCCAGTATCCTGCATTAAAATCAAACACCTTGCGGGGGGGGGGGGGGGGGGGGGGGG